>CM035806.1:91681150-91698650 GCA_020466095.1 Chlorops oryzae
ATTAATATTTTCACAATATCATAAATTAAAAATATATTTTGATTTATTTACTGAATAAAAAAAAATAAAAATTGAAAATTTAAATTCCAACAATGAACAATCCGTATTTTAGATTTAAAAATTTGGATTGACTATGAAAATATTTACAAATTTTAAAATGTGATTTTTTAAAAAATCCGAAATTAAATATTAAAATATGGATTGTGACATTTAATACATTTTAAGATTATTAAAATAAATTAATTAAAGAATGCAATTTTAATAATTTAACTTAACAAAATGGCAAGATTGCGGATTTTTTTGTAATTAGAATTGATTAGCATAGAAAATTATGTAAAAATTATCAGAGACTCAGAAACTTATTAGTATTTCGTCCATCTTTTAAAGTCCCATTTTCTTCTTTAATAGACAACTCCCTATGCACCCAAATCACTAATGAGTAGCTATAATTTTGGAAGGGTCTTTAAAAATGCAAAAAGAAAAATTGTTTAAAAACTTTTGAATTTAGTTAATTTACCAACCATTAATTTCAAAATTTTTTTACAACCCCAAGTTAAATATGATACATATAATTTTATCTACAAATTAATTTCTCTAAAAGTTCCTTTCAATCCAATTTTATCGGATTTGTTGCGAATTTGGAGATTCTGAGAACTTGGGGTTACGATCCTTTACCTTCAAAAGTTTTTTTTTAAATAAAAAAATTTTTTGAAATTTTTTATAAATTTTCTCAAGTGTAGTAAGGTGTACCCGATTTTTTTTTTTTTAAGGTAAAAGAAAAAATGTTTTTTTCATAAAAACATCTTTTATTTAAAAATTTATAAATTATTAATAAACACATTTAAAATTGTTTTAAAAAATTTAATAAATTTTAACAATTTTAAAATGTTTTTGGATTAATTTTTTTTTTTTTTACATTTAAGAATAAAAAAAAATAAAATTTTTTTTCCCTTATAAAAAATTTCCCTGCGGAATGCTCGATCGTAAAAGGTCATGTTAGCGAGCCAATTCATCAACCAACATTACCACATACGATCGAGCATTACATCGAGCCGAGCCGCTCGCAGAAGCTTGCTCGAATGTGGATGATCCACTTAGGGCTTTGTACCGATTATTGAAAAATCCCTCTATCGTATTCAACAAAGCAAAGAAAATCCCCTTTTCCCTTTTGCCAATATTTGGTGCAAAAACTCCCTCAAACTGGGAAATATCCCTCAACCTGGCAACACTGGCTTGTACACGTTCAACAAAAATTTCGTCAACATTTATGTGTTTCCAGCGGCAATATTGCTTCCCAGCTTACACTAGCACGACAACATTCGCCTTGTCAACATTTTTTTCTTGCCAGGCAACAATTTTTTGTTCGTTGCCGTCAATGTTGTTCAAAGTTATTGCCGAAGTGTTTACACCGGCAATAGAAACATGCTGATGTCAACAATTAGAGGAACATTTAAAAATTTAAACGTAAATTGCTATTTAAGCATTTATTATGCGAGAGCGAGGTAAGAGATAATTATTTCCATTTGTAATTAAAATAGAATTAAACGTATATTTTATTAAGAAGAAATGGATAATGAATCGTCCGAAATAAGCATTGATGCTGAGCAAGCAGCTGCACTTTTATTATTAAAAATGATGCATCCAACTTCAGCGCCGATATCCGTATATGCAGCATTTTTTTTTTTTTTTTTTTTGGGTAATGCGGTATTGAGCACTGCTGAGCTCCCATAGCATTGGTTTCAACTCGAATAGGGATATGAGTTTGGTCTGTCTTTCCAGAGACAAAACTTTTCATTTTTTCCCCAGACATTAGTGGCTAAATATTAGTTCTTATAATGAAAGTGACAGAATAATAGAAACTTTTCACTTACATGGGCTACTAGATTTAAATTTTTTTGTTTTGAGTTCATTTTGTTGCCGTCAACATCAAAATGTTTTTGAACGCTTTCATAAACAAATTTGTTGATCGGCAATATACAAATATCATTTTTGTTCATATTTTACATGGTCAACAAAAATGTTGATCGGCAGCATTGGGTGTTGACGAGCAACAATGTTGCCGTCCTGTTGCTATCCAGTTTACATGAGCAACATACGGGCAACATCTAATATTGCCCTAATGTTGACGCATTTTGTTGAACGTGTACAAGCACCTTTAGAAAATTTCTTAAGTGGAAATGTTCGAGAATTTTTCTGTGCTAGCGACGCCAGGATATGGGTTTACCCATTTGATTAAGTATACTAGTTTCTCTAAGTAGACATTTAGTGAGCTAGAGTGAGTCAGGTAGTACGTGTAGGATGTTCTGTCTTTTTCTAGTTTCTGGAGAGTTTTACGAGTGGAGAGTTGTAGTCGTTGTGGAAAACTTTCAGCGGTATTGTGTGCCAATGTGTGCACGTATTTGTTATGTCTGGTAATGTAACTGGTCTCTGGTAACATTCTTTTACTACTGAGAACGGTAGCTTCAATTTTTCAATATAATTTAAAATATTTCTCAAATATTTTAAATGTTTTCTAAAATATTTTAACCAGGGACCCAAAATAATAATTATTTTTGAATTTTGAATTTTAAAAATCGATATAAAATAAATTATATTTTAAAAATTAGTATTTAAGTGTTATTCTTAGAGTTTTATTTTTTTTATCAAAAAACAAAAATTATTTCTCAAGTTTTATTTTTTGATCAGGAAATAACAATTATTTTTCGAGTTTTATTTTTTACTCAGAAGATAAAACTTATTCTAAGAGTTTTAGTTTTAACTCAGTAAATAAAAATTGCTTTTATAGTTTTATTTTTGACTCAGAAAATAAAAATTATGTTTCAAGTTTTTTGTTTTACTCACAACATTATGCAAACACAAGTATTATGCAAATATTTTTTGGATTTGAATTGTGGTTGCCGATTTCGCATCTGGCCTTTTCCATTTCCTCGTGTTCATCATCATCCGACTCTTCATCACTTTATCCTATTTCAGGCGTTATCTTGAAGAAAGTGGTAATATACTTATGCAAGAGTTTTATTTTTCTGAGTAAAAAAAACAACTCAAAAACCAATTTTTATTTTTTGAGTAATAAATAAAAATCTAAGATAAATTTTTATCTTCAGAGCAAAAAATTAAATTCGAAAAATAATTTTTATTTACTGAGTAAAAATTAAAAATCTAAAAATAAGTGTTTTCTTCTGAGTAAAAAATATAACTCGAAAATTAATTTTTATTTCTTGATCGAAATATAGATTTCTAAGAATAAGTTTTATCTTCTGAGTAAAAAATAAAACTCAAAAAATTATTGTTATTTTCTGATTAAAATAATAAAACTCTTAAAATAATACTTAAATTGTAATTTTTAAAATATAATTTATAACAGTTATGGTCCCTGATTTTAACTGTTGCTGAAATGTTTAATAGTGTGTTTTTGATCTGTAATGACATCTTAATTTTGAGAGCAGGTTTTTCAACCTTTCATAATAAAGAAAAGTGAATTTTGCGACCATTTCCTATAATGAAACATGATACCATGCTGAACGAGTGGAAAATAGTCAGGGCTTGATATAACAATTTGCTTCTAAGCAACGCTGGACTAGTGTGTACCTTGTCAGAACTAGTTATAACAGATGTGTTTAATTGTTCGAGACTGTTATTTTTTATGTTTATTTTTTGTTTAGTTTGCAGTAAACAATAATACTTCTTGAATCGAAATAAGTTCATAACAGCGTTGAAAATTGTATCGCGTCTTTAATGTTGACATTGCATTTCTTCATTACGTTTGATTTTCAATTTTTTATTTTTTTTTTTTTGTTTGAATTCGATATTGTAGTAAATGCCCTGCGACGAAGTTCATGGTCATAATAATGCAAAATTTGCAATAAATTGTTATTTTTGTTATGCTAAGTGAAATAAGAATGTAACATTTTATGATATATAAGCACCACAAGGTGCAAATAAAACTGACTCTTAATTTGACTTCAAAACAGAGCATTTCATTTTGAGAGCAAGTAACTCGGTTCAAGTGCCGTTGTTACACAGAACAAAACTTAAAAGCCCAATTCAGTTTATGTGCTGCAATTGGAATCTTTTAAGACACAACATTAACAAGGAGACAGACAGTTTTCCTTAACATTTTGGTGACCCTCAACGACAGAATAAGGTGTATCCTTATTTTGAAACGCAACCAACCTACGGAAGGACGGAGGTACAAGAACAATCAGCAACTAACGGAGGTAAAACAACAACAACAAAATGGGACTATTTGAGGACTTGGTCGAGAAGCAGAAGCAAACTGGAGCGAACATAGAGGCAATAATTAAAAACTTCAAAAAGGATTCACCAACAAGGAAGACTACTACAACGTATTTTCAAGAGCGACTTCAAAAACTGAATGACGAATGGTCCACATTTGATACTACAGACAACCAGATTCGTCTACTGGAAAATCGACCAATAGACCACGAGTATTTCAAAAACGATTACTTCAGTGCAATACTGAATATCGTCCAAGAATATCAGGAGATATTTAAATCAGCAATGCTTAAGGTCAATCAAGCAAACAATACTAAGCAGCCTCCGGAAGCAACTCAACGCACAAGTAACATGAACGATGGCCAGCAAGCAAATATGGCAGGACAACAGGCAGAAGATGCAGAACTTATCAAATTAGTTCGCCGACAAAATTCAATGATGGATTCCCTTCAACGATTGATAGAAGACAATTTCTCCGAACAAGACCTTCAAGTCGCAACAAAATTATGGGAAAACATTCAAAATCTTCATTTCCAAGTTAGTGAACTGCATGCTAACCCAGAGGAAAAAGGATACAACCTGAGTAGGTTCATTGCTCTCGAAAAAATCATCAGAAACATTTGCAACACTGTGACAAGAAATTCATCAACTCAACCAACCTCGATACGGACTAGTAATCAATCGGACTCAATTCCAATGCCAAAAATCATGATACCAAAATTTGACGGTAATCACCTAAAGTGGCAAGAATTTTACGACTTATTTTCGTCACTTGTAATAAATCAGCCGATATCAAGAGTTCAAAAAATTTGGTATCTAAAAACACTTTTGGTGGGGGAAGCTGCAAACCTTATAAAGCATTTTTCTGCCACAGGAGAAAATTTCGAAACTGCGTGGGAAATGGTGACCGATCGATACAATAACAAAAGAATGCTGGTTGGGAAATTAATTCATGAGCTGGTTGACACGCAAAGTAGTCCTGCAAAGGATAACTTCAAGGCATTACACGATAGAACTCTAGAATGCTTATTAGCTCTGCAAAATCTTCAAATAAACACGTCAACTTGGGACCCGCTGCTACTACATATACTACTGAAACGATTAGATCAAGCGACACGTCTCCGATATGAACAATCTTTGTTGAAACCACGAGAAATTCCAACAATTAAGGATTTTCTCACGTTTTTGGAAAGAAATTTCCAATCCATGGAGGCAATAGGTTCGAAGGAGAAATCATCAAACCCGAAGGCAAACGTATGTACTTCAGTCACGTCAAACAGTCAACCTGATGGATCCTGCGCTATGTGCAAAAACGGAAAGCACCCATTGTTTGCCTGCAAAAATTTCCTTCAGGCACCCCTGCAACACGACTTCAGTTTGTGCAACAGCAAAAATACTGTTTCAACTGCTTAAAACCAGGACATGGCTCGAAAAAATGCACGTCAAGAAGCTGTACAAAATGCAACAAGAAACACAATACACTGTTACATCTTCAGGAGCAAACTACAAGCACTTCATCATCAACAACAACCAAGTCCTCGGAAAGCACGTCATCAGTAATTACGGAGACATCCCAAGACGACAAAGAGGCGGCATCTCTGACCGCAGCTAAGCAATCAAAGTCAAGTAGCTACGTAATTCTTGGAACGGCGATGATAAAGGTCCAGGCAAATGGAAAGGAAATTCAGTGCAGAGCAGTTCTAGATTCGGGCTCTCAACTCAATTTCGTCACCGAACGTTTAGTTAAACGCATGGGTATTTCAACAAAACCAGCTTCGATATCTATCAACGGAATCGGCTCAAGCAACACAAAAGTAAGGCATCGAGTCAACGTCGCATTACACTCCCGTATCAACAATTTCACAACTCGTCTTGAAGCAGCAGTGTTGCCACATATCATATCCACGCAACCATCTAGGCTAATCAACATCGATAGTTGGCCGATTCCTAAAAACATAACACTGGCAGACCCAGAATTTCACCAGCCGAACAACATTGACGTTCTATTAGGAGCAGAGTTTTATCACCAGCTGTTGGTAGTTGGGCAAATACAATTATCGGATGAGTTGCCCACATTACAAAACACGCGGCTCGGTTGGGTCATATCAGGGAAGATTAATGGGACCCAGTTGTCAACCGCCACATGTAGTATATGCACGGATGATGAAACCAGTCTAGAAGAAAATATTGCTCGATTATGGGAACTAGACGACATTAAAACAGCAGATAAACTCCTATCGCTGTCCGACAGACAATGTGAAACTCATTTTGCACAAACCTGCAACATCGATAAAAGTGGGAGATTCGTCGTAAGGATTCCATTTTGTGACAGCCCGGAGGTGCTAGGAGAATCTCATGGGATAGCACTCAACAGGTTTCTCTCTCTTGAACGCCGTCTAGAAAAGACACCAGAAATTAAAACTCAGTACGAGAAATTCATGGAAGAATATGAAGCATTGGGGCACATGACCCAAATACCTCTTGACTCAATCACCAAGCCAAATTATTTTATTCCTCACCACTGCATTCTAAGGCCACAAAGCGAAACAACAAAATTACGAGTTGTTTTTGATGCCTCTGCAAAAACTTCATCGGGAGTCTCCTTAAACGACATAATGCATACAGGCCCTACATTCCAAAGTGAGCTTTTTTCTATTCTACTTCGCTTTCGATTACCCCGATTCGTGTTTACGACCGACGTAACGAAGATGTATCGCCAAATGTTCATCCACCCAGAAGATCGAAAATTTCACGTTATCATATGGAGGGAAAGTTCAACCACCCCAATCAAATATTACCAGCTCAACACGATAACTTATGGAACTCGAGCAGCACCATATTTGGCAACTAAGTGCTTGGAGAAGATAGCTAAGGAGAACATGACACGATATCCTCTTGGGGCCAAGTTTCTTTTTGAGAACTTCTACGTGGACGATGGAATTGGTGGAGCTGATAGCTTAAATATTGCGCTGACAATTCAACGGGAGCTCACACACATCCTGAAACAGCACGGGCTCAATCTACAAAAATGGCATGGAAATCACACCCAGTTACTCCAAAACGTAGCAGGAGAAAATCAAGAGGTCAACATTAATTTCAATGACTGTCAAGAAACGAAAACCTTGGGTTTGACCTGGATTCCCAGAAGTGATAAATTCTCTGTAAAGGTATGCCTGAGCCAAAGCAAACGTGTAACAAAACGAACAGTGAGCTCAGATTTAGCAAGACTATTCGATCCTTTAGGGATTTTAGCACCTGTTACTGTCCTCGCAAAGATTTTCATTCAAGAACTATGGCAAATCAAACTATCATGGGACGAAGCCTTGCCAGAAGAGCTGTATACAAGATGGATGACATTTCGCAATAACTTGGAAAACATAAACAATATGCAGTTCCCTCGACACATATTTGAGGACCACGTCACATCCACGGTACAGATTCACGCCTTTGCCGATGCCTCCGAAAGAGCGTTCGGAGCAGCTATTTATATAAGATCAGTAATAAAAAATGGAACTGTGATTGTGAGGTTACTTTGTGCAAAATCGCGAGTGGCTCCTTTGAAGCGGCAGACTCTTCCTCGGCTCGAGCTTTGCGCTGCTTTGGTGAGTGCTCAACTAATGACAAGGATAAAAAAGGACTTGAAGTTCGAAAATGCACCTGCCTTCCTTTGGACAGACTCAGAAATCGTTTTGGCGTGGATCAATTCCAGCTCATCTTCCTATCACACATTCGTGGCCAACCGAGTGTCTCAAATCCAGGACTTAACAATAGCTGAACAATGGAGACATGTACCTTCAAAGGAAAACCCTGCGGACATCCTATCCCGTGGCCTTGATCCAAAGAAATTGTTAACATGCAATATGTGGCTGTATGGGCCAATGTTTTTACATGGTCGAGAAGAGTTTTGGCCACAAAGAAAGATATCATGCGACGAAACCATCATGGAGCGCAAAAGGGAAACCACAGTCGTAGCCGCCACTACTGATTCAGCAATGATGATCTATAACATCGACCACAAGGGATCTTTCTTAACCCTTCAACGCGTTATAGGTTATGTGCTAAGGTTCATCAGCAATGCAAGAAAAGGACAACGGAAGTTCAAGCTGGCGTTAACAGTAGAAGAACTTGAGAGTGCTATCGTGGTCATCGTTAGATCTATGCAAGAATCAGATTTTCAGGAAGACTTGAAACATTTGGCAAAACATAACGAAGTAAGCAGAAGCAGCCCAATCAGTAATCTTTGTCCGTTCTTGGACAAAAATGGAATCATCCGAGTTGGAGGTCGATTGGAATCATCCACACTGTCATACGAGGCTAAGCATCCAATGTTGATTCCATACAACGACCCTATATCAAGGCTTTTAATGCAGGGAATCCATGAACAAAATCGTCATTGTGGGCCTCAAGCACTACTAGCCTACACGAGACAGAGATATTGGCCTGTAAAGGGAAAATCAGCTGCACGCTCAATTGTGCAACATTGTGTACGATGTACTAAAGCTAAACCAAAACTACTCAGTCAACTGATGGGTAATTTGCCTCCAACACGCATCACACCGGCTCGACCTTTCATCAATGCTGGTGTTGACTTCTGTGGGCCATTTTGGGTCCACTATAAAGTTCGAGGAAAGAAACCCCAAAAATGCTACATAGCAGTTTTTTGCTGCTTCGCGACTAAGGCTGTCCATTTGGAACTTGTCAGTGATCTAACTACTGATGCCTTTATAGGAGCGCTGAAACGGTTCATAAGCAGGAGAGGATTTTGTCAACATCTATATTGTGACAACGCCACAAATTTCGTTGGTGCTAAAAATCAGCTGAAGGAACTGTCAGAAACCATATTTACCAGCTCTGCAAGCGAAGTCATCAGCCAAGAATGTACAACGAAGGGAATAACATTCCATTTTATACCCCCAAGGGCACCTCATTTTGGAGGTTTATGGGAGGCCGCAGTGAAGTCGGCCAAACATCTGCTGATAAGAAGTGTATCTACTGCTTCCTTGACGTATGAAGAGCTCGACACCGTTGTGATAGAAATTGGGGCGATTATGAACTCACGACCTATCAGTCCGATGTCAGAAGATCCAAATGATCTAACGGCTCTGACTCCTGGCCACTTTCTGATAGGAGAGCCATTGAACGCACGAATTGATCCAGAGTCCACACCAGCGAAGATAAGCCTTCTAACAAGATGGAAATTAGTGACGCATCTAAAAAGAGAATTTTGGAAACGGTGGATGAGGGAATACTTATGCGAGCTGCAATATCGACACAAGTGGAAAACTCAAGGTGTTAATATTAAACCAGGAGACATGGTCATTCTAAAGGAAGATAATGTGGCCCCTTTACAATGGCCAATGGGAAGAATTCTAAAAGTTCATCCAGGAGATGATGATCGTCCGGGTAGCAGACGTGAAAACAGCTTCCGGCACCTGCAGAAGACCGATCGACCGACTAGCACCGTTACCGATCAAATCGGAAGCACCAATTGAAGAAAATAGTCAACTAGGCGAAGAAGAACCCGAAATACCTACGAAGAAGAAACGTCTAGCAAAAAATCCCAGTCTTTTTATGGCACTCGTAGTTCTCATGGCTTTACCACTAGTATTTGGAGCTCAATTTCAAAACACGCAGTTTGGAACGAGGCTAGGAATACACTTCGAAGGAATTGGTTCGGTTGCTATTTCATCAACTGATTGGCAGCTTTTGATTTATTACGATCTCAACGGATTTTGGAAGGACCTGCAAGCATTTTCTAACGGCACTAAGGCCTTAAATCAATTGTGTCAGCAAATTCAGCAAAAGAGCACCTGTACAAACTTGGCCACACACTTTGAGCATACGGAGTCTGAATTGATGTCAGAAAGCACGCTCTTGTCAGAGAGACGACATAAAAGAGGGGCGGTAGACTTAGTTGGCAATATCGCACATTCACTATTTGGAGTTCTAGATTCTGAATATGCCGAACAAATGGCGCACACAATTACAAAAGTTAAGGACAATGAAGCCCATCTTTTGAATCTGCTTAAAAACCAAACATCAATTATTGATTCCACGATAAACATCTTAAAAACGGATCAAAAGGCGGTAACTTCAAAATTTGATCACCTTGACAACCAGATAACTCAAATTTACAACCTCGTGCGCAATAATCCGGATGATAAATACCAAGAACAAATACAACGAACTTTTTTGTCACTCTGCATACAACTCAACATAATTGCAGCAAACTTACAGCAGACACAATCCTCAATTCTTGATATACTGACAAACACTCACCATGGCATTATTAGTCCATTGCTGCTTACACCAAGTCAATTGCAACAGGAAATTCAAAAAATAAAACTTCACTTGCCGGAGTCGCTTTCCCTGCCTGTAAGACAAGAAAATTCATTTCAACTGTATAAATTAATGAAGATTACAGGAGGACTCACGCGAAACACCGTCATTTTCAGCCTTACCATACCATTAATCGAGCATGAACAATTTCAAATATTCAATCTCGTGCCAATACCCAATTGGATCAACAAAACGATGATATCCATAAAGCCGTGCTCCTCTCTTCTGGCGATAGGCATGGACAACCAATATTTCACCATCAGGGATTCGGAATTACAAGAATGTCCGATCATAAAAGACGAAACGTACATTTGTTCAAAAGGTCAAGTCCGATATGACCGTGGCTCAACAATTTGTTCCTGTGAAATAAACTTATTTCACAACAAAAGTCATTCCGATTGCGCACTGCAACGATTATCCGACAGCACTGCTTGGATCCCTCTCAGGCATACAAACAAGTGGATATACGCACTACCAACAGCTACTCGTGCAATAGCAGTATGCAAAAGAGAGATCACACAACTAACTCTCACGGGATCGGGATTGCTCAGTCTAGAACCGCAATGCATACTCAAACATGACTTCATATCTATACGAGGGCAACGAGTAATATCCAACACTCTCAAATCATCATACACCAGCCTTTGGGAATTCACAAAACAAAACTACACAGAAAAATTAAAACCTCTGCTTCAAGAAATCCAAAAAACTGATTATATTGCACAAATAGAAAATCTAACGGCGCTACAGTCCTCACTGGCGAAACAGGAAATATTCCAACTTCCCAATAAAATTCAAAGCCAAAATTATCATCATATGTCGGTCAGTTATATAGCACTAATCATCACTGTATGCATTTTGATCTACTTGGGAATTAAACGAAAAGCCAAGGGCTCGCCAACTCCAGCACCACGAAATCAATTCACAACAACAGACTTCACAGTGCATGTATAAGCAAACCATATCAACAGAAGAAACACTGAAAAGGCAACACCTCAACATCGTAAATTTCGAGCAGAGCTCAAGGCGGGCAGAATGTTTAATTGTTCGAGACTGTTATTTTTTATGTTTATTTTTTGTTTAGTTTGCAGTAAACAATAATACTTCTTGAATCGAAATAAGTTCATAACAGCGTTGAAAATTGTATCGCGTCTTTAATGTTGACATTGCATTTCTTCATTACGTTTGATTTTCAATTTTTTATTTTTTTTTTTTTGTTTGAATTCGATATTGTAGTAAATGCCCTGCGACGAAGTTCATGGTCATAATAATGCAAAATTTGCAATAAATTGTTATTTTTGTTATGCTAAGTGAAATAAGAATGTAACATTTTATGATATATAAGCACCACAAGGTGCAAATAAAACTGACTCTTAATTTGACTTCAAAACAGAGCATTTCATTTTGAGAGCAAGTAACTCGGTTCAAGTGCCGTTGTTACACAGAACAAAACTTAAAAGCCCAATTCGGTTTATGTGCTGCAATTGGAATCTTTTAAGACACAACATTAACAAGGAGACAGACAGTTTTCCTTAACAAGATGGTTACTCGTGTGAGTTTATTGGAAAGTATCTGTTTATCGATAGCGATTTTGATTATTTTGTTTCCGATTATTTAGTTTCTTGGCTCCTCATTGATTATTTTTATTTCCGTTTGTGCACGTATTTTTAGTTTATGTTTCGTTGCAATTCAAAAAATTTTTCCGTTTTGAGTATGAATTGCAAATTTTCAAATAATGAATAGAGTTTCAGTATTTTGTCTCATAAGGTGTCACTTTTTCAGTTTTTCTGTTTTATGTTGTCGCAAAGTGTCTGCAGAAAATGATAGAGACTTTTATTTGTTATATTTTTTAATTTTAATTTTTGTTTGCTTTTTGCGGGAAATATTTTAATAATGGGGAGATGATTTTAATTTTTGATTTTTATATTAAATAGACAAAGTAGGACGTTTTTATTTGGAACTCTCTGAAAACCCTGGCTTTAAGTGTGTGTTTTTTTGGAATTAGATTGCATTTTACTAATGATGGTCAGAAGCTTTTTGTTTGGAATCTTCTGCAAAAACCATGACTAAGTGTTGCTATGGATTCTTTTGTGGCTATGGAAATTTGGATGCTATGGGAATTTTTGCGGAACGGTTGGTTGGGAGGCTCGCGGTGAATTTATTTAGTGATATTATTGGAAAATATTTAGCAATTTGTTGGAATTTATTTAGCTAATTTATTGGAATACTGATGGTGGTGGGTTTGGTGGAAGGTTAAATTTATTAACTATGGCAATGGCACTGGATCAGCTGTTGTGTTAAATGGAAAAGGCTCAGCTGTTTTTTTGTTTATTGTTTAGTGGTGTGTTTTTATAAGATACGAATATTGTTTTTAATCTATTAAATTTTGTTTTCCGTTGTTGTGTATATCTGTCTATTGCAGTAACTGTTATGTGTCGGAAAAATAAGTCTGTGCTGGAAAATAAGTGCTGAGATGGAAAATCGCGGAAAACGAGTTTTATCTGTCTTTTTCTTCTGAAGGGGACGTTGTGGTCAAAGCATATTGAATGTAATAAATTAATAACTTCGATTGATTTTGTGAATTTATGATATTTTATGGATTCGGTGGTGTTTGTTTTTATTGGATTTGGTCCAGTCCTGAGAAGGGGGGAGGTGAGTCGTTGTAGACGTTTTATGTTGTCGGTAGGTGTTTTGGGATGATGGGATTGAGGTGATGCTTAGTTCCTATATTAGTGTGTTTACTGTAATGTGAGTGGGTTTGTCTAATTGATCGATTATTTTGTGGTTGGAAGATTTTATATATGTATATTGTTGGAAATGGAGGATTGTGATAGTTATGGTGGCTTAGGTCTTAATTGGCGGGAGGTTCTAGAAATTTCTTTCTTTCTATTCGGCGCTTCAAGGTGGGTGGAAGTGTCTTTTCTTATTTTCTTTTTAAGGTCTATAGAATTTTTGGAATTAAATTGGGCTATTTTCTGTGTTTGATTTTGGTTGCTATTTTACTCTCTTTCTGTGATTGCAAGGTTAAATCTTGATCGATTGTTCATTTTTAAACTACTATTTTTGGCTGAACTGGAAAAATTGAAATTTACGGAAATTATTACAAACGTGCTATGAGGCTATATATGTAATCGGCCATATTGAATTTGGAACTTTGGTCTATGGATTTATGAATTATCTATTGCCTGAACAGAAATCTATTTATGGAATCTTTGGACTAAATACAACTACATTATTTTGAAAAAATCGGACTATTGGGCTATTTTTTGCTAATGAGGGATTTTAAGTTGGTTTCTAATTTTGCAGTTGTCGTAGTTGGTGGAGATTGGTAAAAATTTACTTGGACTATTTAAAAACGGGTGGGGACTATTGTTAATTTGGGTGCGGTATACTGAAACAATTATATGTGGATATGGTTGGATGGCTGATTTATATGCTGGAGTATTGTACGGTGCTTTAACAGTGGATCATTTTATACGGTAATTATGTTTTTAAAACAGAAATTAATTATGTTTTTACACCAGAAAATTAATTCCGTAAAAAATTAGAATTCTATTGAGTAGATCTTGTTCTTGTTTTAATGTGAATTGTGAAAAATGAGGCTCTGTAAGTTTCTGAAAAATGGTATATTTTTGGTTTTGTTGCAGGCTGAAGTTATTACGAGCTGAACCTATTACTCAAATATTTAGAAATTATTGAGGACCACTAAATATTGCTTCCTATTGGATGTCTACTAGCTGTCGCCTGGCCAGTAGGATTATTTTGTCATTGGACCATAATCGACACCACATTCCACCATCTACAAAGTCTTTATAGTCAACTGTTCAACCGTTTCCTGTATGCTGTATCGTCTAAAGGCTTGTACAGAGCAAAGTAACCGTAAAAATATTGTGTCAATTTTCTGTTTTGAAAGATTCTTTTTGCCATAAACTTTTGCTACAAACTTCTGTCAGGAATAGTATGCTTATTTGCAATCAATTTCGTTGTAATGGGCTTCTAGTGACGGTCTTGGTAGATTCTTGCGCAGATACTCTTGAGTATTTTGCGACCCCGTATTCTGACATATAGTTGGGAGGTGGGATTTGAGGTTTCTATTGTAGAATTGCTAACGGAGGCAGCAGAAACTTTAACTAAAAAGGCCTTTTCTGATATTCTATACTGATTTTTGAGATTTTTATACAAAATAAAAGTAGACGGGCAAGTCTTCTGTATCCTTCTCTGAACGGTCGAACTGCACTGAATTTTTGAGCGGTCGAACTGCACTGAATTTTCGATAAACCTATAGAGCCGGCTTCCAGAGAAACACGCGATCTGCCATACTTTATTGGCGCTCTTAATATTTTGTCAGTTACATAGCATTATTTTCTGGAGATCAACTCCGATCGGCCATGTGCACAAACGAACCCAGTGAGTTTATTCCGGAAGGATACGAAGAAACGGTAAATATTCTTCCCGTTTTACCACATTTATTGCCAGATGAAGTTTATGGGGGATTTAAAAATCTCACTAATGTTTTTGTTCCTCGGGAGGTTCGAGCTTTATTGAGCTATGGGCCTAAATTTGTGCCTCCCGGTCATGGTGGCCGGATTTGTGGGGGAGTGGAGCTTTTGTGCCAGGTATATGATTTGTGTGAGGACTATGGAGGGATTGTTGGTATAAGCTATTTCCGGGAAATCATGTTCCAATATGGGCGCCGTGTGCAACAGCATATTCTGGGTACTGAGTCATCAGTAACCATGATGTATCGGCATATGTTAGATGTGACTTTGGAATTTTAACGTTCACATCCAGACATATGCATAGTTCAGTCCGATAAAGGCAAGTGCACGGCGCTCATATTTGAGCATGATTACCGGAAGAAAATGGCTTTGATAGTTGAAAACTATGTAAAGACGGGTATCTATATGTCTGTGGCCCCTGTAGGAAAATGGTTTAAGGGGGTGATTTCTGGCTTTATACATCTGACTAGATGGATCGTGCGCTATTGCGCCTATCTAGCTGACGAGAATCCTTCCTTTGCCCATTATTCTAAATTATGCCATTACAAAAAAGTTTTCGAAGAGTGTTTAGCCAACAAATCCAACGATCGTCGCCTGCCATATTTATATGGTATAGTAAAAATCCATAAACCTGATCATCCGATGCGCCCTGTTTGCAGTTCTATTCTGTGGTATTCTAGTCCGGTTAAAAAGTTGTTGAACTATTGCCTTCATGCCATTTTTGATCATTGCCTGCTCCCTCACAACGTTAGCAATGTCAACCATTTTGTGCAAGATCTTCATTCTTTACCCGTGTACGAAGGGTATGTTTTTGTAAAAGTCGATTTAGTCGACATGTATAGTAGGATAGACAAGAATAGGATATTCAATTTTCTGTGTCTATGGTCTCAGAGTGCTTATTTTCAGGAAAGATGTCCTGTTCCTGTTCCTTTATTTCGATTTTTGCTAAACTATAGTCTTCGTACTTCAAATTACGTGTCCTACGCCGGGAAGGTTTATATTCGGAATAAGGGTTTGCCACAAGGAGCTTGTGACTCTGGGACGATTGCTATGATATATTTAGACTATTTATTGCAGTGTCAGTATAATTTTGTATTTTTTGAAAACATGGTATCTTTTTGGCGGAAATACGTTGACGATTTTCTTTTTTATGTACATGTAGATCAAATCGATAATTTTCTTAAATCCTTCAGTCTTGCTGTAGACATGGAGGTTACTATTGAGCATGAGGAGCCCAATGAGGATGGAGGCAGCTTCATATCCTTTCTCGATGTTGGCATTGTTCGCCATCAAGGAAGGATATCAAGCAATGTTTATGTCAAGCCCGTATCCTCGGCCAGGCTCCTTAATTATTTTTCTAGTTGTCCACTACCGCAAAAAAGATCCTGTGTTGCTTCTATGTTAGCGAAACTTTTAGTTCGTTATAGTACCTGCTTCCTCAAAAAGGATTTAGATTGAGCGTCCCAAATCATGGTCCAAAATAGCTATCCTTCAATAGAAAGAGCTAGTATATTCCGCAAGGTATTGATAACGCACATTCACACTTTGCAGCATGGAAAAACACCTTTTGCTGGGGTTCAAATTAGTTCGCGTTTAGATGTGTTATATCAATGCTTAATGGAATATTGTTCAATTGTTTATGTACCGCCATTTTTTTTTTTTTTTTGGGCTTCAAAGTTGGTTCAGGGTTATTATAAATTCCCATATAACCAGGTAATTCTTCTGACGTTTTTGTGACCGTCGTCAATTTGTAAGTCGCACGTGGAATCCTTAACTTCGCTCATCGCGATTAGTTGTCAAGGATCTCATGGCCGGCGCCAGCATTCATTTTCATTGTAGTATAACCAGACATGCGTCTCTCTCTCTGCACACGTGGTGAGGTACAGGTTACACAGACGGAGCTTAGATCGACGACTTCTTGAATCCAAAATTGACAGTTGTATTAATTATAGTTGAGTTGAATTTAGCCCGATTCGAGTGCCCTTGAGTACTTATATTCCTCCTAAGCAAACGTTTCGACCAATTCCCGTTTTATATGACCGGCGTCAATATTCAAACAAAATGGCGATTATTTCACAATGGTGAGCCCGGCCCGAGCGTAAATGAGTCCTATGTTACCTCATTGACATTCGTTACGAAACTGATGTACCGCCATTGCATGAGATTTATTTGAAACCATCTGAGTCGACTAAACGAAAAACTATAGAGTTGAAATATCCTGTGCGGGTGTTGCCCTATCAGTCTGATGCTTTAGCCACTTTGTTTGCACGAATTTGCCGCACGTATCGTGTCTCTACTGTGGTTTATACTAGCCGTGAGGCGCAACTGTATATGCTTCTACATATGTCACTTAAAGATGCTGACCCTAGGTCTACTCAAAATTTGGATAATACCGTCCCTTCGGCGACTCTATCTTTGCTTTCATC
>CM035806.1:91703650-91712541 GCA_020466095.1 Chlorops oryzae
GAGTGTTACTTCGTCGAATCAATCAGGTTCATGTGCTTGATTGAAAATATCTAAATTCACTACATCGATTGCGTTCTGGTTTATGTGCTAGAAGCAAGGACCGAAAGGTAAACAATAAACTCAACAGTTTATTCATTGGTGACCCCGACGTGATAACGCGTAATCCTTAAATCGAAAGTGTTTGCATTGGTAAATCGCGACAGTAAAATTTAAAATCGAAAGTTTCCGAAATTTAAGGCGCAACGGTCATTTAACTCTGCGGAAATTAATTTCGTCAACAAAAATGGATACTGACATTGGTCCACCAGCTAGTGATCTTCAACGGCTCTTCAGCGATCAAGAGCAGCTTGGGCAGGCCATTGAAAACATCATCAGGAATGCGAAAAAGGATTCCAAAGAGCGAAAATCAAGGGCTTACTTCAGGGAAAGATTGTCCAGGCTAACAGAGCTATGGAAATCATTCAACGCAAACCATGCGAACATCATTAGTCAAGAAGAAGTTGAATATGACAATAACTACTTCAAAAAAGACTATTATACCGGCATAAAAAAGGTTGTAGAAACTTGGACCGAAACCTTTAAAAAGGGAAGCGAACAAGCAACGGAGCTCGAAGGTGCAACTGCAAAAACACCTACGGTGCCTACGGTGCTTACTCAGCAACAACAAACATTGGGATCAGGCTCCTCTGAAACTGGGCCATCCTCATCAAACAATGTCTTACTCAACAATCAAACAGCTTTAAAGGAGTCGCTCTTAGAATTAAAGGAGCGTATAGAGGCAACAGGCTTCACCACTCACAACAAATCGTTCTACCGTGGCAAAGCCAGGCTCATAGTAGAACGATTACAAAAAATGGAAACCATTGATAACCAAATTTCATCTTCTACGCAACCACCAATCAATGGTTATTCAACACGAGAATTCCTAAAGTTTCAAGAGGAAATGAGGGAGCTGGTAGATGAATTAAACGAAGCAAGTCAACCAGCATATTCTTCAGAGTCTACGTCATCCAAAGAAGACTTAGAGGTTCCGTTACCTAAAATTCAACTTTCAAAATTCGACGGAAAATTCTCGCAGTGGACACAGTTCAAAGAGCTATTCGTTGAACTCATACACAAAAAGCATATAAGTGATGTGCAGAAAATGTACTACTTATCTACCTTTCTGACAGGAGAGGCAAAAAATTTAATAAAACATCTGTCTATGGCACCTGAAAATTATGACATAGCATGGGAAATCGTGACTAGTCGCTACGATAACAAACGGCTATTGGTTACAGAACTCTTGAACAAGTTTCTATCCCAACCTAACGTCACATCAGAATCAGCAGCAGCATTGAAGGATTTACATGACGTCACAACTGAATGCATTCATGGACTAAGGGCTCAAAACATTCCCGTTGACCAATGGGACATTCTAGTGGCACATCTTCTCATAAAAAAGCTTGATCGAAACACTCATACAGCATTCGAGCAAGCCCTAACAGACAATAGAAATCCAGTAAAACTCCAATGTGTCCTGAAATTCATAGAACATCGGTTCCAGTCACTAGAAGCACTAGGAAAAAACACAAAGACAACATCATCGAACATCAGCTTCGGTGGTAAAACCTAAATCAACCGAATCAAAATGCAGTGTTTGCACTGGTGAAGAACATCAGCTATATGCTTGCAACAAATTCAAGGATGAAACTTTATCCAAAAAATGGCAATGGGTGAAGCAACTGAAATTGTGCTGCAACTGCCTGAAGTCCGGCCACAAGGCAACTGATTGCAAGTCTGGTCATTGTAAGCATTGCGAAAAAAAACACCATTCAACACTTCACTCCAAGCACAATTCACAGCAAGATGTTCAACAAGAGCCTGAAGCGAATAATGCATCCGAAAATAAAAGTACGACCAGCCTTCTATCAAGGGAATCACTTACAAAAACCAATTACGTTCTACTGGGTACAGCACGCGTTATCGTAACCACAAATAATGGCGAGCAGATTGAATGTAGAGCAATTCTGGACTCCGGATCTCAAATCAACGTTGCAACGGAAAAATTGGTCAAAAAGTTAAATGTGAAAACCAAGTCAACTAGCCTACGTATTGAAGGAATCGGCAAAACAAAAAAAAATGCACATCATCGAGTCAGTTTAAAAATTCACTCTCGTGTGAACAAGTTTTCAACGTCAGTCGATGCTCATGTTTTGCCACAAATCGTTTCAAAACAGCCAAGTCAAGACATCGACACTTCAAAATGGAATCTACCGCGTAAAATTGAGTTGGCAGACCCTGATTTCAGTAAATCCAACAAAGTGGACTTACTTTTAGGAGCAGAATTCTACCATCTGTTATTATGTGAAGGAAAACTTGAAATTGGAAAAAAACTTCCCATCATGCAGAATAGCGTTTTTGGCTGGATTGTTGCAGGAAAAGTTCAGCAACCTGAGGAGCCTACAGCAGTGTGTGGAATTTGTTCTGACAACGACTTAGAGGAGGCAATTTCGAAATTTTGGAAACTGGAAGAAGTCGCCGAATCTACTAAACCAATTTCGATAGCAGAAAAATTATGTGAGGAGCATTTTCTACTCAACACAAGGAAAACCCAATCCGGCCGCTTCATGGTCAAAATACCACTATCAGGTGATATATCGTTAATCGGTGAATCCAAGAGGTTAGCGTACAATAGACTTATCGGTCTGGAAAAAAGGCTTGCGAAAAACGATATCCTTCGACAGCAATATAAAGACTTCATGAAAGAATATGAAACGCTTGGTCATATGACTGAAATCGCACCAGATAACGTCTCGAATCCACATTACTTCATACCACATCATTGTGTGATACGCCCAGAGAGTACGAGCACTAAGCTACGCGTTGTTTTTGATGCATCAGCGAAAACAACGACAGGAATTTCGATAAACGAGCTTATGTACACAGGTCGCACAGTTCAAAGCGAATTGTTCTCAATACTTCTACGCTTTCGAATGCCGAGATTCGTCTTTAAAACAGACATTGAGAAGATGTATAGACAGATCCTAATACATCCTCACGACAGAATGCTTCAACTCATCATGTGGAGAGACGATCACAATCAACCTGTCAAATACTTCCAGTTAAACACAGTGACTTATGGAACAAGGTCTGCCCCATTCCTTGCAACAAGATGCCTATACAAAATAGCAGAAGAAAACATCAATAAATACCCGGCAGGTGCTGCAGCTCTCAGAGACAATTTTTATGTGGACGACGGGCTAGCGGGCGCAAATTCACTAGCCGAAGCTATTGAAATAAAAAATCAGCTGACTACCATACTGAAGGAGGCAGGAATGAACCCCAAAAAATGGAGTGCTAATTCTCCCAGGCTGATGCAAGGTATTCCAGCAGAAGATCTTGAGATTAATCTTGATTTCGATAGCAACACGAACGAATCAATCAAAACACTCGGACTGCGATGGCTTCCGACCACAGATGAGTTTTGCATCAAGGCCTCAATTACTGATGAAACAAAATTCACAAAAAGGCAAGTTACGTCAGAAATAGCTAAAATATTTGACCCATTAGGATTAGTTGCCCCAGCTGTAGTAACCGCCAAAATATTCATCCAACACTTATGGGACCTAAAGCTTGACTGGGACGTCTCCATCCCACCAGAACTCCATACAAGGTGGCTTAACTTTCGAACAAGCTTACAGTCACTCAACAATGTCAAAATTCCACGTCACATATTCAATAACAGCGAAATAATATCCACACAATTACATGCGTTTTGTGATGCATCCCAGAAAGCATATGGCACATGCATTTACATAAGATCAAAAAATAAAGATAAAACCGTAACAGCAAGACTACTCTGCTCAAAAAATAGAGTAGCTCCATTAAAAATACTCACAATTCCACGTCTAGAACTCTGTGCAGCAGTGTTGGCTGCCGAACTGGTGGCGCGAGTGAAGGCGGACCTAAAACTAAACAATGTTGCGACGTACTTCTGGTCAGATTCACGAATTGTTCTCTCTTGGATTAACCAAAAGTCGACAGCATTTCAAACATTCGTTTCCCATCGCATACAAAAAATTCAAGATCTAACCATTCCTGAACAGTGGCGGCATGTACAATCAAAGCAAAATCCAGCCGACATTCTTTCACGTGGAATAAATCCACAGGAATTAGCAACCGCGCACATCTGGTTCTTCGGACCAATGTTCCTGTACCATCATGAGGATACTTGGACATCTCCACTGCAGAGTAACACACTTGAAACAACATTGTTAGAACGGAAGACAACAACTTTAGCAGCATCAGCATCATCATCCTCATCATCAACATTAGGCCCATGCGTTCCATTAATTCACAAAATCGATGCAAGAAACAAATTCAGATACCTTCAGCGAGTAATAGGCTACGTTATTCGATTTACTCAAAATTGCAGACAATCAAGAACTTCTCGGCCAAAAAACATACAGCTTTCACCCTCAGAGCTCGAATCAGCGTTAAAATACATAATCAAAGAAGTCCAGTTCAGCGAATTTAAGGATGCAATAAAAATGCTTCGCAAGGGAGAGCATCTACCAAATTCCAACAACTTAAGCTCTCTGTCTCCATTCCTTGATGAGGAAGGAGTATTGAGAGTTGGCGGTAGACTTGAACATTCGTCTCAAGGTTATGACGCGAAACACCAAATGTTGCTGCCGTTTAACGACTCTATAGTGAAATTATTGATAGAAGCCGTTCATCAAGAAAACTTTCACTGCACAGCACAAACACTCATGGCAATCCTTCGACAAAAGTTCTGGCCCATTCGAGGAAAACAATTGACAAGATCCATTGTGAATCACTGTATTCGTTGTAGACGAGCAAAACCGATGTTATTCAATCAAATTATGGGCCAATTACCAGCTGCACGAGTGGCACCAGCTCGACCCTTTGTGACGACGGGAGTGGATTATTGTGGACCGTTCAAGATACATTTCAACGTCAGGGGAAAACACCCCCAAAAAGCTTATATTGCCATATTTTGCTGCTTTGTTACTAAGGCAGTGCACTTAGAACTCGTTTCAAACCTATCAACAGAAGCATTCATCGGAGCTCTGAAAAGATTCTCCGCACTAAGAGGACACTGTAAAACATTATATAGTGACAACGCAACGAACTTCGTGGGAGCTCGCAATTTAATCGAAGATGCTGTTCTTTCACCTTCAGCTCAGGATAGCATCATAAAAACATGCAGTGCTAAAGGAATAGAATTCCGCTTCATCCCACCCAGATCGCCTCACTTCGGAGGGCTTTGGGAAGCAGCAGTGAAGTCAGCAAAGCATCTTTTGTTACGAACCTTGGAAATAGCATCATTAACTGATGAACAACTCCGAACAGCAATTGCAGAAGTAAGTGCAATACTAAATTCAAGACCACTCACACCAATGTCGGATGACCCCAATGACCTTAACGCTTTAACACCAGGTCATTTTTTAATTGGCGAACCATTAATTTCCACGATTGATCAAGGCATCCTCCAATCAGCAAGCACACTACAAGGACAATGGAAAAGAGTTACAGAACTTAGAAAAGAATTCTGGGACCGCTGGTCGAAGGAATACTTAGCTGACCTTCAACACAAATATAAATGGAAAGGACCAAAAACAGACGTCCAGGAAGGAACACTGGTTATCATGAAGGAAGACAATCTTCCAGTACTACAATGGCCTCTGGGAAGAATCGTTCAAGTATATCGAGGCGATGACCATGTAGTGAGAGTGGTCGACGTCAAAACAGAAAAGGGAATTTATAAACGCGCAATTCACCGATTAGCCCCTCTGTTTCCACCTGATAACTTTAACAAGGCAGCTCAACAAATTGAAACCATCGAACAAGAACCAAACTCAGTAAAAGAAGAAGCCATTCCATGTAAGCCAAGACGAACACGGCCCAGCCTAACACTTATGTCATTAGTAATGTTATTATTACTACCATTGGTCATGGGCAGTGCTGTGAAGGTTAATAGACAACCAAACATACCAGGAATTCATTTTGAAGAAATCGGCCAAATTAAAATCATCGTAACCAATTGGAAATTCATTATATTTTTTGATGTAGAACCTTTTAAGAAAGACTTAATACTTCTTAAATCAGGAATAACAGGTCTACAAAAAATATGCAACTCCACCGGCAATAAACCACCATGTGCAATTACTACCAATTACCTCCAAAAGGTTGAGCAAGAACTTGACTCAGGATTCGAATTACTATCAAAAAGGAAGAAAAGGGGCGCTATGGACATAATAGGAAATATTGAAAATTCACTATTTGGAGTGTTGGACTCTAACTACGAAGAACAGATGTCAAAAACAATTTCTCATGTTCAAAGTAATGAGGCTCACTTAATCAAGCTGCTGAAAAATCAAACGTCTTTTATCGACTCAACAATAAATATAATCAAAAAAGACCAAGCAAACGTCAAAACAAAATTCCACGAAATCGATGAAAGATTAAATTTAATTGGTTCAGAACTTGGGTATGGGGCAACATCTATGCTTCAATCTACCCAAAAAATAACAAGTCTTTTCATTCAACTCCTGGTGCTATCATTATCTCTTCAACGATCACGATCATCAATACTAGATGTTCTAATAGACAGCCATCATGGAAAAATAAGTCCGCTCTTGCTCACCCCACAACAGTTTGCTGATGAAATAGGCAGAATTAAGGCACATCTCCCACCACATTTACAACTACCAGCAACACCGGAAAATGTACTGCAATTTTATAAGTTACTTGACGTTAACGGAATTGTAGCAGAAAATCATGTAGTGTTCAACATCAACGTACCACTAATTGATCAAAGAATGTTTCATTTGTATTATTTAACGCCAGTCCCAGCAATCATAAATAAAACATTAGCATCAATATCTTTGACAACTTCATATCTTGCCATCAGCGATCATCGTGACGAGTTTTTTGGCATGAGCAACGAAAAATTGGAATTATGCCCACAAGTCAACAACATCTTTTTGTGCCCTAATATACAATCAACACTTCACAAAGGAACAAATGCATATAAATGTGAGCTAAGCCTATTCAATTCTGACTCACATCCATCATGTGTGCTGCAATCTACAACTGAACAGACCCATGTGGTATCAACTCCATATAAAAAATAAATGGATTTTTGCGTCGACAATTTCGCGACAATTAACCTCAGTATGCGGCGATCAAAGTGAGATAATAACACTTAACGGAACAAGCATATTGGAACTGCAAGCAGAATGCACTCTTAAGGGAGACGACATCGTCATTCATGGACGCCATGTTAAGTCTTCCACACTTCGTGAAGCTTACACCTCAATTGGAGTTCTACAAACAACCTTTAACGAACGATTCACAAAGCTTTCACCGCTTCACTCATATGCAACACAAATCGAAGAATTAGCACGAATTCAAAAGGAATTAAAGGCACATCAAGCATTCGATTTGCCACCAAACATAACAACAACTGTCACACACAGCACAATCATTGCTTACGGATCTCTTATACTGGTCTCCTGTGTAGCAGCGATTCTACTAATAAAATGCTGGATTTCAAGACGTAAGCAGAGAGCTCTTGCAATCCCTCCTCCAAAGCCTGCCAGAAGAAGATCTACATTTGAATTATCTACAATATAAAACGAAGTATCTGAAATTGAAAAAGGAAGAAGATTATTTCACAATTGCATAATTTAACAAACTCACTGAGTTCTTCCACAAAGGTCATCATTTTTATAATTATTTAAATTTGCTTCTCAATTGAAATTAAAATTGCATTCTCCTCTGAACTCTGCAATTTTTACGTTCTATTTATTGTCAAGTGTTCATCAAGAACAAACAAATTCAAATAAATTTCGCAATCGCTTGAAGTATTCTTGCCCCAAAAATGATAAGTCAGCAAAATAATAAGAAGGTTCCACACATGTCGTCTGTTGACCATGCGTCAACGGCCGGGAGCATGTTCAGTCCATTCACATAATTAAGCATAAACAGCTACATACATACATATGTATGCAGTCACTTTGCTTATCTTGATTTTGCTTCTCCATACATATTCATGTATGTAACTTCATTTGCCCCGTGACGGCAGCCAAATCGGCGTTTTTTGATATGTATGTAGCTTCACTTAATTTGTTTTTCTTGTTTTATTCGCTTTCGCACCGATTGAATTGCTGAACTTACATTTATCAGAACTTGCATAAAAATGATGACACTCATCAAATCGAATTATTGAATATTTTAAATTGAATTTTTGTTTTGATTAATCAGCTGTTAACTAGTATATAAGAAAGAAATTTTGAAAATAAAAAGCAAGTCAATACTAATTCTCTTGAGTGTTACTTCGTCGAATCAATCAGGTTCATGTGCTTGATTGAAAATATCTAAATTCACTACATCGATTGCGTTCTGGTTTATGTGCTAGAAGCAAGGACCGAAAGGTAAACAATAAACTCAACAGTTTATTCAGGAATTATTCAATAAAGAATTAAAAGAATGTCTAATTAAAAGAATGCCTAAGAAGGAAAGAATGTCTAAGAAACCAATAAGAGGAATTAAATTGTCTACTAAATTGTCTAAGAAACTAATAGAATGTCTAAGGAATTAATGAAAAGAATTAAATTGTCTAAGAAATTAATAAATGGGAAATAGAATGTTTTAAAAAAATCAATAAAAGAAAATTAATAAAGGATTAAATTGTTTTAAAAAAGGGTAAATTGTAAAAGGATAAATTGTTGAAGGAATTAATATGTGAAAAAGTAAAAAATAGAATGCTTAAAAAATCAAAAAATTCATAAAATAGAATGCTTAAGATATTAATAAGTAAAAAATAGAATGCTTAAAAAATCAAAAAATTCATAAAATTAATTAAGGAATTAATAAAGAAA
>CM035806.1:91712641-91729678 GCA_020466095.1 Chlorops oryzae
CACTCTTCGAAAACTTTTTTGTAATGGCATAATTTAGAATAATGGGCAAAGGAAGGATTCTCGTCAGCTAGATAGGCGCAATAGCGCACGATCCATCTAGTCAGATGTATAAAGCCAGAAATCACCCCCTTAAACCATTTTCCTACAGGGGCCACAGACATATAGATACCCGTCTTTACATAGTTTTCAACTATCAAAGCCATTTTCTTCCGGTAATCATGCTCAAATATGAGCGCCGTGCACTTGCCTTTATCGGACTGAACTATGCATATGTCTGGATGTGAACGTAAAAATTCCAAAGTCACATCTAACATATGCCGATACATCATGGTTACTGATGACTCAGTACCCAGAATATGCTGTTGCACACGGCGCCCATATTGGAACATGATTTCCCGGAAATAGCTTATACCAACAATCCCTCCATAGTCCTCACACAAATCATATACCTGGCACAAAAGCTCCACTCCCCCACAAATCCGGCCACCATGACCGGGAGGCACAAATTTAGGCCCATAGCTCAATAAAGCTCGAACCTCCCGAGGAACAAAAACATTAGTGAGATTTTTAAATCCCCCATATACTTCATCTGGCAATAAATGTGGTAAAACGGGAAGAATATTTACCGTTTCTTCGTATCCTTCCGGAATAAACTCACTGGGTTCGTTTGTGCACATGGCCGATCGGAGTTGATCTCCAGAAAATAATGCTATGTAACTGACAAAATATTAAGAGCGCCAATAAAGTATGGCAGATCGCGTGTTTCTCTGGAAGCCGGCTCTATAGGTTTATCGAAAATTCAGTGCAGTTCGACCGCTCAAAAATTCAGTGCAGTTCGACCGTTCAGAGAAGGATACAGAAGACTTGCCCGTCTACTTTTATTTTTATAAAAATCTCAAAAATCAGTATAGAATATCAGAAAAGGCCTTTTTAGTTAAAGTTTCTGCTGCCTCCGTTAGCAATTCTACAATAGAAACCTCAAATCCCACCTCCCAATATATGTCAGAATACGGGGTCGCAAAATACTCAAGAGTATCTGCGCAAGAATCTACCAAGACCGTCACTAGAAGCCCATTACAACGAAATTGATTGCAAATAAGCATACTATTCCTGACAGAAGTTTGTAGCAAAAGTTTATGGCAAAAAGAATCTTTCAAAACAGAAAATTGACACAATATTTTTTACGGTTACTTTGCTCTGTACAAGCCTTTAGACGATACAGCATACAGGAAACGGTTGAACAGTTGACTATAAAGACTTTGTAGATGGTGGAATGTGGTGTCGATGATGGTCCAATGACAAAATAATCCTACTGGCCAGGCGACAGCTAGTAGACATCCAATAGGAAGCAATATTTAGTGGTCCTCAATAATTTCTAAATATTTGAGTAATAGGTTCAGCTCGTAATAACTTCAGCCTGCAACAAAACCAAAAATATACCATTTTTCAGAAACTTATAGAGCCTCATTTTTCACAATTCACATTAAAACAAGAACAAGATCTACTCAATAGAATTCCAATTTTTTACGGAATTAATTTTCTGGTGTAAAAACATAATTAATTTCTGTTTTAAAAACATAATTACCGTATAAAATGATCCACTGTTAAAGCACCGTACAATACTCCAGCATATAAATCAGCCATCCAACCATATCCACATATAATTGTTTCAGTATACCGCACCCAAATTAACAATAGTCCCCACCCGTTTTTAAATAGTCCAAGTAAATTTTTACCAATCTCCACCAACTACGACAACTGCAAAATTAGAAACCAACTTAAAATCCCTCATTAGCAAAAAATAGCCCAATAGAAATATACCTGTCGTTGGAAAAAATTCAAAAATTCAATTCCAATAGTCCGATTTTTTCAAAATAATGTAGTTGTATTTAGTCCAAAGATTCCATAAATAGATTTCTGTTCAGGCAATAGATAATTCATAAATCCATAGACCAAAGTTCCAAATTCAATATGGCCGATTACATATATAGCCTCATAGCACGTTTGTAATAATTTCCGTAAATTTCAATTTCTCCAGTTCAGCCAAAAATAGTAGTTTAAAAATGAACAATCGATCAAGATTTAACCTTGCAATCACAGAAAGAGAGTAAAATAGCAACCAAAATCAAACACAGAAAATAGCCCAATTTAATTCCAAAAATTCTATAGACCTTAAAAAGAAAATAAGAAAAGACACTTCCACCCACCTTGAAGCGCCGAATAAAAGAAAGAAATTTCTAGAACCTCCCGCCAATTAAGACCTAAGCCACCATAACTATCACAATCCTCCATTTCCAACAATATACATATATAAAATCTTCCAACCACAAAATAATCGATCAATTAGACAAACCCACTCACATTACAGTAAACACACTAATATAGGAACTAAGCATCACCTCAATCCCATCATCCCAAAACACCTACCGACAACATAAAACGTCTACAACGACTCACCTCCCCCCTTCTCAGGACTGGACCAAATCCAATAAAAACAAACACCACCGAATCCATAAAATATCATAAATTCACAAAATCAATCGAAGTTATTAATTTATTACATTCAATATGCTTTGACCACAACGTCCCCTTCAGAAGAAAAAGACAGATAAAACTCGTTTTCCGCGATTTTCCATCTCAGCACTTATTTTCCAGCACAGACTTATTTTTCCGACACATAACAGTTACTGCAATAGACAGATATACACAACAACGGAAAACAAAATACAATAGATTAAAAACAATATTCGTATCTTATAAAAACACACCACTAAACAATAAACAAAAAAACAGCTGAGCCTTTTCCATTTAACACAACAGCTGATCCAGTGCCATTGCCATAGTTAATAAATTTAACCTTCCACCAAAACCCACCACCATCAGTATTCCAATAAATTAGCTAAATAAATTCCAACAAATTGCTAAATATTTTCCAATAATATCACTAAATAAATTCACCGCGAGCCCCCAACCAACCGAATCGCAAAAATTCCCATAGCATCCAAATTTCCATAGCCACAAAAGAATCCATAGCAACACTTAGTCATGGTTTTTGCAGAAGATTCCAAACAAAAAGCTTCTGACCATCATTGGTAAAATGCAATCTAATTCCAAAAAAACACACACTTAAAGCCAGGGTTTTCAGAGAGTTCCAAATAAAAACGTCCTACTTTGTCTATTTAATATAAAAATCAAAAATTAAAATCATCTCCCCATTATTAAAATTTTCCCGCAAAAAGCAAAAAAAATTAAAATTAAAAAATATAACAAATAAAAGTCTCTATCATTTTCTGCAGACACTTTGCGACAACATAAAACAGAAAAACTGAAAAAGTGACACCTTATGAGACAAAATACTGAAACTCTATTCATTATTTGAAAATTTGCAATTCATACTCAAAACGGAAAAATTTTTTGAATTGCAACGAAACATAAACTAAAAATACGTGCACAAACGGAAATAAAAATAATCAATGAGGAGCCAAGAAACTAAATAATCGGAAACAAAATAATCAAAATCGCTATCGATAAACAGATACTTTCCAATAAACTCACACGAGTAACCATCTGTTATAACTAGTTCTGACAAGGTACACACTAGTCCAGCGTTGCTTAGGAGCAAATTGTTATATCAAGCCCTGACTATTTTCCACTCGTTCAGCATGGTATCATGTTTCATTATAGGAAATGGTCGCAAAATTCACTTTTCTTTATTATGAAAGGTTGAAAAACCTGCTCTCAAAATTAAGATGTCATTACAGATCAAAAACACACTATTAAACATTTCAGCAACAGTTAAAATCAGGGACCATAACTGTTATAAATTATATTTTAAAAATTACAATTTAAGTATTATTTTAAGAGTTTTATTATTTTAATCAGAAAATAACAATAATTTTTTGAGTTTTATTTTTTACTCAGAAGATAAAACTTATTCTTATGCCCAATTTGTTGACAGAGACTTAGCCTCGATTTAGTTAAATCTCGGCGTAAAATACAACAAACACACTAGATTTTCGAGTTAAATCGCTTAAAGTTGAGTTTTAAATTTAAGTCTTTGTCAAAAAATTGGGCGTTAGAGTTCTATATTTCGATCAAGAAATAAAAATTAATTTTCGAGTTATATTTTTTACTCAGAAGAAAACACTTATTTTTAGATTTTTAATTTTTACTCAGTAAATAAAAATTATTTTTCGAATTTAATTTTTTGCTCTGAAGATAAAAATTTATCTTAGATTTTTTTTATTACTCAAAAAATAAAAATTGGTTTTTGATTTTTTTTTTTTACTCAGAAAAAAAAACTCTTGCATAAGTATATTACCACTTTCTTCAAGATAACGCCTGAAATAGGATAAAGTGATGAAGAGTCGGATGATGATGAACACGAGGAAATGAAAAAGGCCAGATGCGAAATCGGCAACCACAATTCAAATCCAAAAAATATTTGCATAATACTTGTGTTTGCATAATGTTGTGAGTAAAACAAAAAACTTGAAACATAATTTTTATTTTCTGAGTCAAAAAAAAACTATAAAAGCAATTTTTATTTACTGAGTTAAAACTAAAACTCTTAGAATAAGTTTTATCTTCTGAGTAAAAAATAAAACTCGAAAAATAATTGTTATTTCCTGATCAAAAAATAAAACTTGAGAAATAATTTTTGTTTTTTGATCAAAAAATAAAACTCTAAGAATAACACTTAAATACTAATTTTTAAAATATAATTTATTTTATATCGATTTTTAAAATTCAAAATTCAAAAAATAATTATTATTTTGGGTCCCTGGTTAAAATATTTTAGAAAACATTTAAAATATTTGAGAAATATTTTAAATTATATTGAAAAATTGAAGCTACCGTTCTCAGTAGTAAAAGAATGTTACCAAGACCAGTTACATTACCAGACATAACAAATACGTGCACACATTGGCACACAATACCGCTGAAAGTTTTCCACAACGACTACAACTCTCCACTCGTAAAACTCTCCAGAAACTAGAAAAAGACAGAACATCCTACACGTACTACCTGACTCACTCTAGCTCACTAAATGTCTACTTAGAGAAACTAGTATACTTAATCAAATGGGTAACTGTTTTACACATAACCTGGCTTTTTCAGCATTTTCCAAAATCGAAAAATCGTAAAAATTTGCTTGTTTTTTTGTTTATTTGTGAACCGCATTTTCAACTTTTGGGAAAATGCGAAAAAAAAGGATTATTTCCCGAAAAACTATCGTATTTTTCTCATTCTGAAAAAATAAACCGCAGCAAAAACACTTTTGTTGAGAGATCAAATGATTTCAAAAAAAGCTAAATGGAAATTGTTGTAGAAAAATTTTAAAAAGGATTTTAAGGGGATAAAAATGGTTATGTGAAAAGCCAAAAACCCATATTTGTGTAGCACAAAAAAAACTAAACCACAAAAATTTTTAAATTTGTAACCCGTTAAAAAATTTAAATTTGGGCAAATTTAGATTTTATGTTGCTCATGTAAACTGGTACAAAAAAGGAAAATTTTTGTCGTCAAAAAATGGCCCGAAAATTTTGTTCCATGAAAATAGAACAAAAATTTATTTATTCTGCCGAACAAACAAATTGGTTTATGAAAGCGTTCAAAAACATTTTATTCCCAAAAAAAAAAAAAAAAAAAAAAAATGTAATGAAAATTTCATATCGGCGCTGAAGTTGGATGCATCATTTTTAATAATAAAAGTGCAGCTGCTTGCTCAGCATCAATGCTTATTTCGGACGATTCATTATCCATTTCTTCTTAATAAAATATACGTTTAATTCTATTTTAATTACAAATGGAAATAATTATCTCTTACCTCGCTCTCGCATAATAAATGCTTAAATAGCAATTTACGTTTAAATTTTTAAATGTTCCTCTAATTGTTGACATCAGCATGTTTCTATTGCCGGTGTAAACACTTCGGCAATAACTTTGAACAACATTGACGGCAACGAACAAAAAATTGTTGCCTGGCAAGAAAAAAATGTTGACAAGGCGAATGTTGTCGTGCTAGTGTAAGCTGGGAAGCAATATTGCCGCTGGAAACAATAAATTTGACGAAATTTTTGTTGAACGTGTACAAGCCAGTGTTGCCAGGTTGAGGGATATTTCCCAGTTTGAGGGAATTTTTGCACCAAATTTGGCAAAAGGGAAAAGGGGATTTTCTTTGCTTTGTTGAATACGATAGAGGGATTTTTCAATAATCGGTACAAAGCCCTAAGTGGATCATCCACATTCGAGCAAGCTTCTGCGAACGGCTCGGCTCGATGTAATGCTCGATCGTTGTGGTAATGTTGGTTGATGAATTGGCTCGCTAACATGACCTTTTACGATCGAGCATTGCATCGAGCCGAGCATCTCGCAGGAGCATCCTCGAATGTGGATGTGATAACGAACTTTTAGTACGTATTTATTGTTAATATTATAATTTATATTATGATTTCTATATTTCACTTGGGGTTGTAAAAGAAATTTTAAAATTGAAAGTTGGGCGTGCCGAAAATCACCTGAAATTCAAATGGGACATAAACCAAATTTTGTCATGTGCTTGCTTGGTAAAAAACATCCTCTCCCAAAATTTTAGCGATCAGCCTTTTATTATAATTAGGGGTGGCAAGAGGGCAGTTCTATTGTTGCAGAATTTGGCCCACTATTCGGTATTGGCCTTTCGGGTCATTTTTGTATTCGGTTTTCGGCCGAATGTTAAAAATTTGCGAAATACCGAAATGTAAAAAAAACTTATTTTAAAAAATACACTAATACAAATTAAATTTTCTCCAATAACGTAAAAAAACTTAATTAACGAGAACTAAAAATAAAGCGTTTTGATTTTAATCTTTAGAAATTAATGTACCTAGCTTTTCTAAATTTTCTTTCGAAAAAATTAAAACTGGGAAATTTTTCGCGGCAGCTTTTGCTTAATCCCAATTTGAGTGGCCCAAGCTGTCTTTATTGGCCGAATATTCGGTTGCGAATATTCGTTATTCCCAAAAGGGGAATATTTATTCGGTATTTTGGAAAACATATTGGCATCACTTTCTCATTAAGAATAGAAAAAAATGAGGCCCTTTAAATATGGCCTTTTAAATCTCCCCACCAACTTTCCTTAATTGTGTGGCTTGAGGCCTTTTCAAACGTACAATTTCTTAAAACAAAAAATATGTAATTTTGCGCAGCTACCTTAAGGTTTTAATGTTAAGAAATATTGGATGATCAACATTTTGTTCGGAAAAATATGTTTTTGTTTAGGGGATTTTCGTGGGAAATTTTATCGGTCATGAGGGAAAAAAGGGATTTTTGTTTGGTTTTCGAGGGAAGTTTGGTTCTGAAGTATGGCAACACTGGTCAAGCCCTTAAAGGTGCAATCGTGATGCCATAAGATTCCATAAAGAACAGAACATAACATAAAATAACACAAGCGCTTTTTAGTAGTCATGGAAACATAAGAATCCATAAGAGTCATAGGGCCGATGTTTGCAATATGATAAGAATGTCGCACCTTAGGGAAAGAGGGAAAAAATTTTTTCGGGAAAAGCGCAACTTATTATGTTTCTTAAAAAAAATTTAAAAACAAACACTTCTAAATAGGGTGAAAAAAATTTGCCATATTCATTATATTTAAAAAATTATATAATTATCTTTTTCATATTTAAAAGAGTTGTAATTGCAGACTTTGGCAATTTCCGTAAAAGGGGAAATTGGCAGATTTTGAAACATTTTGGCAGCACTCATAAATTCAGCTGATTCCCTCTAACATACAGTAAGAAAAATCTATTTTCTACAGCTTCTTCTGTTATGGTAAGTTTGTTATGGGTTGACAAACCACTTGATGCAAAATTATTTGAATGATCGAATCAGCTTTATTTTGTTTGTTTGGAATCTTATGGCATCACTGATTGCACCTTAAGACAAAACGTTTCTTGATCTCTTCCGGTACAGTCGATATTTAAACCACCGCAATAAAGATTTTTCCTTATACCATAATCATTCGAAATTTAAAAATATTGAAAATAAAATACAATTCTGATCATTATTCTTAAAAACAAACAATTACACACAAAGATTCTTTCCGCGCTTAAAAAACTTTCAGAGAAATAAATTCCAATTCTCATTTAAAAATAAAAATAAAAAGAGAAATGGTTGAAAAAAGAAAAAAGTGCATTTAAAAATAAAATTAAAAAGCGAAAGGTTGAAAAAAGAAAAAAGTGCTAAAATCAGGATATAAAATCCCCCAAACTTTTCTCTAAAGAGAACTTCCAACCGTTCAATTTAAAAGAACATTAGAACAAACAATTACATAGAGCGGACAGTGCTAAAAACATTTAAAATTTCTTCTTGGATCGACTACACCACAACTAATTTATACACATATATACCTTGTGGTGAGTCAGCATATCCTTATGAAACAACATTTTGCAAATTCATAAAATATTACCAATTTTCTCTATATATACATATATAAATATTTCTACCTCTTCTACACTAACAACCTACTACCTCTACTTCTACACATTGGTTAAGTTATTCAAACACATTAATTTAAGTTATCCAAACAAAATGGTAATCAAGAAACAAATCAAAAATAGGAAAACTTGTAGGAAACAGTTTCTTAGAAACATCAATAGATCCCACTAAGGAGGCCCCTAGCCAAGGCCGGAACGCGTCTGGGAACGGCTCTAGATGCTACACGCATCAAAATTTAACTTAGGAATTTGTCCATATACATGGTCACTACATTCAGGCTGTCTAATACTCTTAGCAGCCTAGAGGGGGGTTTGTAAAAAGAAACAGAATAAACAGCTTTAGAAAAACAGGATCATAGAGAATAATTATAAGTTTCAAATAGGTAGCGCACTTAAACTTATATTGAACATATATTGAACTTCTTTGCGGCTATGGTCTAAACTCTCTTTCCTATCTCTATCTCTTTCTAATTACAACAACCTCTTTCTAACTACAACAACCAACTTCAATTTCCATTTCATTTTCCATTTCAAAAATTTCCCCATTTCCAACTTCATATGCAGATCACAATATTATTGAATTTTTACTGATATTAAAATCAATCTAGAATTGATTATAGGTGCTATGAAATACATATCGCACCCTTGCTACCAAATCGGCACAATTCAAAATTTCGCATTTCTCCAAAATCATTAAATCTCTCTTAAAACTAAGGAGAAATAATATTTTTTCTTAACTTATATTACTCTCAATCGACTGCTGCATCAGTCAATATAAGCGTTAATTTTCTAGGTCTTGGGTTTCTTAAAGAAAAATGAAATCGAACATAAAAAATTGATTTAAAAAATTTTGAATTGTGCCGACTTATTAGCAAGGGTGCGATATATTCCAGCAAAAACAGAAAAACACACAGATAGGTTAATACAACCAGAAATGAGGAAACGATTTAATAACTGAATCAAAATGTGAAATGAGAAACTATTATGAATTTGTGGTAGTGGCGATTCGACGCAAAAAATTCACCACTACCAATACCGAAAATATCTAATCTCTTACACAACCCCCTAGAGGGTTGACCTAACATATTCTGAACTCTTACATTTTGAACGCTATACGCGTTACAAACCAATATATGTATGTATGATTGCGATGTACGAATGCGAACTTTAGATGAAGGCCTGAAAAATGGCCTAAAAGCCATGTGAATTCAATGTTGCCATCGTCAATGCTGATACTAAAGTTGTTGTTGTTGCTGCTAGCGTTGTTGCTGTTGCCGACATGCTGCTATTATGGCAAGAAAATACCCAAAAAAGAAAGAAAGAAAAGGAAAGAACAGACCACAAGCCAATGACTGCTTGAATAAGAAATTCCATTAATAAACTTATCTGACAATCCAATTGAGGCAGACACCAATGGCGGCAGCAATAACAAACACAATGTTGATTGAATAGGTTCCAACTCGATTCCAGATTCCAAATCCACTCAGTCGCAGCTAGTAGAATGAACGTGTTGTATGGTAGTAATATAAACGGAAACGGCAGTGGTCTCAAGATCACCAAAATTCAGTCGAGTTAACGCAGACTATGCCGACCGTATGAATGAATCGTGATGAAAGTAATGAATGACTTCGATGAAAGCGGCTATAATCACGATCGGTCGATGTCGATGACAGAAGTTGTTGCTATGTTGTTGTTGTTGTTGTTGTTGTTGTTTTGGTGGTGGTGGTGTTGCTGTTGTTGTTATTGGCGCTGGTGCTGACGATGCTAATACCGATGCGAATTATACTGATGTCCTGACATATAAGCAAACAAACGCCTAAAAATAAAGAAAAACAAAACAAATGTTTGCTTAATAATAAAATCGGTCGATATACTCACATAACATTCTAGTACATGAAAGCACCAATGGCAGCAGCACGAACGCACACAACAATGTACGAATAGGTTCCAATTCGATCCCAACTCAATTTCAAATCAATCCAACCGTAGATAGCGATCTGAATGCGCCGAAATGTATGGATGCATGGGTATACGGCAGTGGTCTCAAATAACCAAAGATGGTTGAACGAACGCAGATTACGCTGACCGAGCGAACGAATCGTGTTGAAACCAATGAATGAGGTCGTTGTAGCTGCTAAAATCATGGTCGATTAGGATGTTGTTGTTGTAGTTGTTATTGTTGTTATAGTGTTGGTGGTGATGCTGCGGTAGGCAATGCTGTTGCTACTGCTGTTGTTGTCGTTCCACTTGAGTGTCAAAAAGATAAAAGAAACAACGAGCCAACGAGCCAACGAATGCTTTAAAACAATATCCAGTCTGTAAACTTATCTAACACTTTGGTCGACGTAAGCACCAATGGCAGCAGCACGAACGCACACAACATTGTACGAATAGGTTCCAATTCGATTCCAAATAGATCCAATCATAGAATAGGGGAAGGACAGGTTAAACGCAAGCGATTTATGAGCGATCGAAATAGGCCTTCAGACCAACAAAATCATACCAAAACAGAATATTCCAACCGTAGTAGTGAATAATGCTGGTATTATCCGATGCGCATCCAAAATAAGACAAAGGACTGCAAGGTAAACCATAGTACCATGCTGTCACCATACTTCGCTGAGTGTTGCAGCATTGGTGTTGTTGTTGTTGTTGAGACTTCGTTGATACTATTGAAGATGATGTGGTTAATGTTGTTGCTGTCATCGCGAGTACATGCCTAAATTGAACAAAAACTTTAAAAAGCTAACTTTGAGTGTACAAAAAAGTTTCGAATAGTAAACTTACATGACACTCTGTTCAATACAGGCAAAGGCAGCAACAACAGCACAAAACACATCGGAAAGGGTAGCAAAACGATTATGCGAATCCGAAGTCCGATGGCCAAACGTATGCAAAACGCTATGAATCCAATGACACACAAACATTGCTGATGGTGCGAACAACCTGAGATGGAACCAATTGACGCCAACTAATGCGAACGCCAACTAATGCGAACGCCTGGAAGAAGGCCAGAATACCTCTAATTTGCTATCGCTGCTGCAGTTGTTGTTATTAATTCTGCTGTTGTTGTTATAATTCTGCTATGGTTGAGGCTGCTGATGTTACTGCTGCTGTTAGTGTTGTTGTCGAAGATGCCGCTGTTGCATTTACCCAATGAAGTCCGGAGCAGATTCCAACTCTTAGGCATGAATGCTTTGTACGAATGCGATGTGTATGAGTGAACATCAGAATGAAAAACACAACAAAAGTTAACCTGCATACAATATGCCCAGCTGTTGATGCTTTTGCTGATTTAGCTGGTGGTGCTGTTGTTGTTGTTGATGTTAATAATGTTGTTGTTGTTAACGTTGTTACCAATGCTGTGGTTGTTAGCATCGCCGCACTAGAGTGACTAAAAGAAAAAGAAAAGAAAATTCCACAAGCCAATGACTGTGTTTTAGAAAATTGCCCAGAATACTCATCTGACAATCACGGCGATATGGACACCAATGGCAGCAGCTATTAGTGTACACCTTTGGTGACCTTTCCAATTTCCAACCTAACTCCATAGCCACGATCCAAAATATAGCCACGAAACGATAAAAGGTTGCACATATACATCTGCACAGAACCTGAAAGTAGAAAATTAGTTCCACAAGAAAAACACACTTACTCACCCAATCCAAGTGCAGTATATCCTTTAGAATCCACCCTTAGGCGATCCGCAGCCCGGTACAGAATCTGAAATGAAAAGAAAACAAATTAGAATTGAAAATGAAAATAATATGTAAACACTAGTGATGGAAATGAACTAGAGATGAGCAAAAATCAGTAATCGATAAATACCACAAAACTCGATTAAAATCTTAATTTTGCTAAAACAGAAGGAGCTGAATCTCTAAAATGGACAGAAAAATATCCAAAATATTAAATAAAACTAAAAATTCAGGGAAAATACACACATACACTTACCGAGAAATCACATTTGAAGAACTGGAACTGCCTCTGATGAAAATTCCTGAAAAATATGAAGAGCATTAAAACTTCCCAAAAACTTCATAAAGCTCAAAATTTCTAATAAAACTTTCGATAAACTAAAATTCCGATAAAATTTTCGTTAAACTGTAATTCCGATACAATTTCAATAATTTTCAATAAAATTCAATAATTCTCAACAAAACTCAATAAATTCAATAACTCTCCAAGGCTTTATATTTCCAACAAAAACTTTCGATAAACTGAAATTTAGATAATTTTCAAAAGCCTTTAATAATTTTCAATAAAACTTGCAATAAATTCAATAAAATTAATGATTCTCAACAAAATTCAATAAATTCTGGAAAACATCAGTTCCAAGTCTTCGAAAAATGCGATCATTGAAAACTATGACACCCAATGAGACAAATTTGACTGAAAGGGCTTAATATAATCTGGAGGATTATGGAAGCTCACAATGTATATGAACTTAGCGAAACACTTTTTCAATTTGAGTTTCTAAACTATCCTATAATTAGCCGTTAATTAACCGTTAATTAATCGTGAAAGAAAAAAATTTACCGCTCTTTTAGTTTTTTTTTTTATGCGATGTTTCGCTAAGTTCATATGAACTTAGCGGAACAAAAATTTTAAAAATATGTTTTTTGTTTCCACTTATAGCTTTATCGATGCTGTGAATTAACCGTTAATTAATCGTGAAAGAAAAAAATTTACCGCTCATCTAGTTTTTTTTTTATGCGATGTTTCGCTAATGTGGCAGCGGACTAAGCAAGCATAAACAGTAGACATGATGTTAAAAACGACTTTTTGGAATTTCTTAGGTGGGGTGGTCTCATTTTGTAGGGTTCCTCGAAAAACTTTATGGGCCAAAATTGTTTTTCTGTAGGACGACGCTTAGACGTGCCCCACGGGGGTCAAAGTTCACAAAAACCCCGCCAAATCTTACTAATGTCGCCATAACTCTGTAAGGGAGGTCAGAAAGTGAGAGCGACCCCCATTAATTTTTCCCCCGTAACATTTTATCTGAACAAACTTTCCCCCTATCTCCCCTCCTTAAGGGGGCTCCCATATAAAAGTACCCTTTTTATAAAATTGGTGCAAACCACGCACCAATGGCATAAATGGGTTAAAATGTATGACTAATCTCAACTATTATTTTATTTTACACATTTCACCCAAATATACTTACCCCCTATCATCCCTCCTTAGGGGGGACCCCATACAAAATTACCTTCATTTTATCAAATTTTCATTAAAAATGGCCGTCACTACAGTCAAACCCCTCCTAGAGAGATGATATGTTTGACCGACCCCCATTATTTTTTTACCCTTAACATTTTCCTCGAACATACCTACCCTCTATCTCCCCTCCTTAGGGGGGTCACCATACAAGATTAGGCTTAAATTAAAGAAAAATAACTCACGAACTTCAATCTATGATATAGATGCCGTAGGAACAAGAACGAGCATGTTCGGTATGCATATTAGAAAAATTTACAAAATTACCTTTTAAACGAGCCTAATATGAAGAATATTGGATTAGTTTTTGTTATGTTTTAATAATATGTTGTAATTATTACCTTTTTTTAAAACTGCATTTTGGGTTTCTTCTCGTTGAGATTGCTAAAATTGCTGTGGCCAGAAAATACTGGTACGACTGCCCAAAATCGTCACTACTGATACAATGGCACCAAAATTAGTAGCTTCGGCAGCTTTCTAGTCAATTAAATTTCATTTGCCCAAACCATGCTTGAAACATACTGGAATCCATGATTTAAAATTTCAAAAACCATTTTCATTTATTGATAAATAAAATTTAGCACACTCAAAGTATCATGGAAATGAACCAACAAATGCTTTTCAAACAAAAATTAAAAAATTCAAACCTAACTGCCCAGCTCACTAAACTAAAACGCCTCAAAATCAGCATCCGTGTAAAGATCCCTTCACTGCATCTCCAAAAAAATTTCGTGCTCAATGCCTCCGAAAGATAAGGGTAGTTAACCTGTCGAAAAAAGGATAAAAGACCACAAGCTTATTGATCAGAAAAATTATCCAAGAGAAAAACTTATCTAAATTCGTTCAATTAAGGTAGAGTAGAAAATCCATGCTCAAATCCGGAACCAATCTAGTTTACAGGCCCAGATTTTGGAAAACGAGTTTTTGAGGCATTTTTCAATCTCATTAAAAATTCACCAAGTAGGACATCTCGTAGGTATGATGATGACATTGCCATGGAAGTGTGCATAGATGGAAGCAGACAAGATACAATAAAATTCCTACAGAATCCTTTAATAGCATTTGCTGAAACTGAAATAACAAAATAATTTTTAAAATTAATATATAATAATTTAAATTTACAAAAAATTGTTCAAAAATTTGCAAAAACACTTAGCTGGGAAAAAAACGACATAATAGCCCATAGCCGTGATATCCAAAACAGCTTACGTATCCATTCATCTGCAATTATCGACTGATGTAAACAAAAAGGTGAAACTGTCACCATAGTTTAGACCAATCAAAAACCTATAAAGACAAGATATTTTTAGAATCACGAAATAATATGATTCAAATTTGAAGCCTACATAACTTAGAGTCAAATTTCTGAATTTACTTAATTTTAAAATAAATCAAACCATTTTTGAACATCAGAACGATGGCCGAACTCCCGGAAGAACAAGCCATTTCCATTAGGCACACTGTTAGGTATACTGTTAGGTATACTGTTGAACACATAGGCTCTAAAGTGGTCGAAATTGGCTGGAATCATAAATAAGGGATGAAACGTCAATTTTTCCGTATGTATGAGGGGTGCACGCTTCAAGAAATATTCCGGCGACCCCTAATTGGGCCGCTGTTGAAACAAGATGCTGATGAGACAAAGAAGCATCTAATGGTATGAATGGTTGCATGCTCCGGTAGGCGATCTCACCGCCACTGTTGATAAAAATTGAATGTTTGTTCCGTGAATGTGCGTTGTATAGGCATGCCATGAACTCCTCCGGAGAGCGAATGCAATCGCAGCCATTGCGATTCCACATTTACTTGCGAAGAACGTAAACTAGCTGACAATCTGAAATGAAACAGAAAATGACTCATAATTAATTAATTTATCAACTATAAGTTGCTTCAATTTAGAAAGATGGTCGAATGCTAGATCTGGAATAATACACATACTCGCCCGATTCGGGACGTATGATGCTCCCCCAGACAGACAAAGGCGTAATTTCCAATATCGGAAAACATTTGATATAGGAGCGACATCCAAACGAAAATACGATTTCCTTTCCTTTGCATTGAATTTTTGACCTGGCATAAAACCGAACAGTTAAGGTCGCCTGAATCACTGTTTAGGTCGCCAGATTCGTAGCATAAATGAAATGAAGAGCGGTAGAATTACCCAAGATCATAGCCCACGATCCGAATCCACCGTCTGGCTTAACGATACAAGTAGAAAGCCTCCATTGTAAAAATCGTACTGTGGGCAGATGGAAAAAAATTCCACAAGCTATAAACTGCTACGGATGATTAAATAAATATGAAGAACTTATCTGATTTAGATAGAAGGTCGCTTCCACAGTAGACTCCGACTCCAGTTCCGCCTCCAGTTTACAGCCATTTTTTACTTCACTTCCAAGGGCAACGAATGATGCTGAGTTGAAGGGTCATGCGAGGAATGGGCACAATTCTGCAAAGAAACAATTAAAAATTAAAAATTGAATTAAAATTTGAATCCAAACAAAAACTAAAACTAAAAAATTCTAAAAATTAAAAAATTAAAAATTAAAAAATTAAAAATTAAAAAATTAAATGAGAAATGATAAATTAAAATAAAATAGTAAACAAAAACTCAAAATACACTCACACTGTCAGACCCAATCGCCCGGCCATGATACAGTAAAACGACGAGATCGTCGACGTTTACTGCTGTGATGTTTTCTGCAAAGGGCGAATAGTTTAAATATAAACAAAAATTAATTTTACATGTAGTAAACGAACGTAATCTGTTCCAATTAAAATTAATTTGGTTGAAGTGTTGTTTTCCTTTGTAAGGCAGCTTCTTTAAGTTGTTTGACTTTTTCTAAGATCATATTCCCATCCTGAAATTACATTTCATTGAAATATTTCATTGAATTACTATACTTAACAAAACTTACTTGATGTATGTTTAGAAAGCAGCCAACCACTTCGGGCTTTGTTAGTTTCCTCCTTTTCTTCGTGCAGTCAGCCCTTATATAAATTGAATTGGCAAGACAATGGCATAAAATCAAAAATCCTTTAAAGGAGCAGTTGCTATTCGCAATTTTTAGCAATTCCTTATTTTTTCTGCCAGCATACTTCAATAATTTTTCTTGCATTTCAGGCCAATTAGTGTATATTTTATTAATACATGTTGGATATTTTTGAGCGAAGTCGTCTGCCAATAACTCTGCCCCTTTGGATGACTTCAATATTGGAAATGTTTCGAAGTACTTCAATACAGAATTTTGTTCATTTAAAATTTTATTTCGCTCTTGACTTGTGCACCGCCAGAAATCAAAATATTTTACTTAAAGGTAAAGTATTTTTTTTTTTTTAAAAA
>CM035806.1:91729778-91752247 GCA_020466095.1 Chlorops oryzae
ATGTGGAGAAATATTTAGCACCTTCTAATTTATCGAGTACATCCTCCAATCTTGAAATGGGAAATTTGTCATCGACTAGTTTTTTTATTTAGCTGGCGAAAATCAACTACTAATCGCCATTTCTTTTCTTGTCCTGAGTCTTTTTTTGGTACTATTAGTAAAGGTGAATTGTAGAGGCTAGTAGAATGTTCAATAATGCCTTTGTTTAGCAGTTCTTGAACCTGTTTATTGATTTCATTTAGTTGGCTATGGGGAAGGCGATAATTTTTAATATAAATAGGACTGTAGTCTGTTAGTACTAGCTTTTGTTCATAAAAGTTATTAACTGATAATTCTTCATTGTTTAAATAAAATAGATTTTGAAATTTATTGCAAAGAGCCGTTATTGATTTGCTAGTGGAATAGTCTAAATTTTGTAAATTCAAAAGCGTTTTCAACTTTAACCATCGCAAGTTTAAATCGTTGGTGGACAAATATTTTTGTTTCCTTATATTAGTGAGAAGAACTTCTTTGGGAATTAAATCAAAAATGTGGTCGATGCCTCTATGTGTAAAAGAAAAGGTAAAATTTTCATAGTTAATCTTTGCTCTGAACTTTGCAAAAAAATCTCTTCCTAAAATTCCACTTGACCTTATAGGAAATGAATCATCTACAACACTGAATTTGTGTCTTAAAACACTATCCTCTATATTTATAGGCAAAATACATGTCCCTAAAGTCACAATGTCTTTCTTTGGGATTCCTGAAATTGCACATGAGTCGCTACTGTCAATGCATATATTACACAAATGTTCATATTTAATTAATGATATATCTGCCCCTGTATCTATTAAAAATGGAAGAATGTTATTATTACATTTAATATAAGCATAACTACTGTGATCAAAATTTACAGTGAAATGAAAAATTTTCATATGATTCCCCGAGTGACCTAATCTGCTACCTGTTCGGTATCGGGGGTACTCAAGTTTCCCTGTTGCTCTGTGCCATTTACAAAAAATGCACTATGCCTTACATTATTTTGGCTTTGAGAGTTATTCGAATTTGAATTCGCACGAGCATTGTTGTTGTTGTGCCTTTGAATTTTGGAAATTGTTGTTGTTGTTGTATTGTGCACTTTGCTGATATGCGAGACGATCGCGGGTGCCTTGTCGGTTACCGTTGTTGTTGTTGTTGTTGTTGTTGTCGCGATTGTTGAAGCGGTTGTTGTAATTGTTGTTGTTGTTTCCTCTGCGATCGTATTGCTGCTGTCTGTTGTATGTTTGGTTGTTTTGATGACTTGAGTTTGTCGAATGATTTTGTTGTGTCTGTCTGTTGTTATCATGTCTCCTATTACAATTTTGCCTCTGCTGATTACCTTTATGCTGGTTTTTTCCGTTGCGCTGTCTATACATCATGATACGAGCTTCTTCCGTATGATCTGATTCTTGCGCTATTTGGAGAGCCTCATTAAAAGTGGTGACTCTACTTGCTGCAATTGTTTGTGCTATGTTAGCATTTGTTATGCCTCGTTTTAGCACATTAAGGGCTATCACATCATTTGATTTGATTATAGCTGCCTTTTCTGCTGGTGTTTGCAGCGTTGAAATTTGTATTGAATTTAATTCCGAAATTAAACTTTCGATGGTTTCAGCGAATTTAGATATTGGTTTTCGGCCTTGTGTTGCTCTGGATAATTCATCTAATACAGTGTTTGCAGTTTTTCTGGGCTTGAATATTGCCTTTAAATTTTGTATTAGATTTTCTATGCCAGTTGTGCCAAGTAATTCGAGTTTTGTTTTTACTTTATCTGGTATTTTGGTGTTGAAGACTAATGCAAAATAAGTGGGTTTTTTACTATCTGGAATTTCTGCGTTAAATAATTTGATTAAGTTGATAAATTTTTGAGCATCTTCTAATCTGCCTGAAAATTCTGGTATGGCCTTAGTGTACTGTATCACGTTGAAGTTTGATTCTGTCATTCTTGTTTCTTTTTTATTTTTCTGGTATAATGATAAAAAGGACGAAACGCACGTTGCAATGACTTTAAATGTTATTAATTTTCTATGGTCTTCCAATTTGCTGTTCAAAATCGTGAGGATAGCAAAATATAATTCTCTTGCTGTTTTTGTGGCTGCTGTTTGAAAATTTTCCTCCGCGTCTTTAATAGCGTCGATCAGCCCGTTGTACAATTTTCCATTTTCTTCCTTTTTACTTATGAGAGTTTTCTTTGTGTATTTTCTCGTCGGGGTCTTTTTGAGATTGGACAAGTTATGTTTTAGACGCGCAAGTATTTCTTGCGTCAATGCTTCCATATATGATTAGTTGGATCTGACGTCAGTAAGGCATGCCACAGACCTAGCTGCTTTAAGAGCTTCTTGCCTTTTATTCTTTTTGTTTATTCTATAAATTTTAAGGGTTAAATTCAATATGCAAATGATTAGAATTGCCCATAAAATGACTTCGTGTTGATCCAGGACTTCTGAATGATAATTTTGATTGTTGATTATCTGAACCTGCGGGTATCCCGATTGTGTTGTTGGGTTAGAGTTTGTGGTTCCCATGGTTTTTGGAAATGAAATGTATTTGTATTTCTCAAATGTGGATTTTTGTCTTCTAAGTATTTTCCACGAAGCATAAATTTCGGTGAGCGTCTTCAGTCGTCTATGACACAGAGCAATTACAATATATTGGGAAAAATATATAGATATATATTTTTTTTTTTTATTGGGGTTTTAAATATAGTCTTTTTTTTTTTTTTTTTTTTTTGAAACTTTAATGAAAATTTTTGTATGTGATTCTCATTCAATTTGTCTGAGCGTATATAAAAAAAAATTCCATGTATTTGTTCAAAGCTTTAAAATTGAGTGGAGATAAACAAAATAAATTTATGGCAAGGCTGCTAGTGCTATGGTTAAAATAAAAAAATTTTTTTTTTTGGAAATTTCTGCTTAGGCAAAGGAATTGTCGATTTTTTTTTTTTTTTTCAAAGGAAAGGATCAGAAGGATCCAAATTTGGTCGGCAGGATCGCCATGTAGTGTATCCTTCGCGTAGAAGAATTAATATTTTTTATTTTATAGTTTTTATTTCTTTATATCCTAAAGGTTTTTATTTTGTTATGTCCCGCTATTGCTGAGCGGCAGGACTCGCAAATCTATTTGGCGGCTAGCGCCCAATATCTCTATATTTATACGGCGGAGATACGCCAAAGGAGTCAGCGACTAGCGCTTAATTCACCTTTTTATATTTATCCGGCGAAAGGTGCGCCAAATCGAGAATGGATAAGCAAAGGGTTTCGCATGTAAATCCAATCTGAAGTTCCAACTGAACTTCAAGCTTTATTTATATCAAAAATATGTTAAGTAAGCATAAATGAATTACAATTGAAAAATATAGAATCTTATGAATTAGCTTGTGAGGTATGCTGACAAAACACTTTCCCACGATTCGACGACGCTGCCTGCAAAATATGTTGCTCATGCAATGAGTGCAGCTTGCAAAGAATTTGGTCATATGAAACCATTTATGTCGTGAATGAAGTGGAAAAATGAGTTTGTGCGTTCGTGTGTATACATACTACAGTGTGTATAACACACAATTCACTGCACTATTGAGCGAGTGCTCGGACTACCTATCGCTTACTTTGCGGTGGCGGTACATACTCATACCGCATTATTTATGAGTATATCGCAAGTCAGAAAATCATGACCGCTTGCAGTTCTCTGATTCATACCATGTCATGTCTACGTTGACGTCACTTCATAGCATAGAACGACATCCATTGTCATATTTCGTACTAAAATGCTTTACGCTATTGGGATAAGGAGCTTCGTCCCCTGCTCGCTCGGCTTCGCAGCCCCGCTCTTTTTTAACATTTAACCTTAGAGATTTGATCAAATCTCTAATTTCATCATTTCACTGCGACATATACACAAATTAAATACATACATACTGTATGGGTATGCGCCGACCATCATCATTCATTTCTGGCATAAAATATGCTGCTAAATGTTACAAATTACTAACTATTTTTTTCCCCCAAACCAATAATTTCTCATTGCTTTGCTACGTTTCGTTGCCTAACTGTGGCTCTAGCACACAGTAGTGCGACAGTATGTGATTTGGAATGCACGGTGCCTTCAATGAAGGCTTGTATGAATAGCTGTATGCATTATGGCATACATCGAGCCTAACATGTCATGCTCGTAGACAGTTGTTCGTAGCACTGTTGTAGCAAGCTCATGCCAAACAGGTTTGAACAGCACGGCATGACATGACAATGAATTGCTGTCGCACAAATCACCGTTCATTCAATTTGTCTTAAGCTGGTCTTTAGTCCGCATTCGTAGGCGAGGAAGGGCCGTGGATGGAGAGAACAGCTCCCCCATCTCTTTCCCGACCCTCCCACGCCATCGAACAAAATGTGTGAATCGTGTAGGGTAGAATTGTAGTGAAGCTGAAACCAAAAACAATTTACAGCAACCATATGACACATGCATGACACATGGAGAAAAAACCGTTATTTTCTAAAGAGTTTTTGAAAGAGTTAAGCTGCAATCAGTGGTGACATACCATAACATAAAATAACATAACATAATCAGCTGATTCGATCTGTTCAATACATTTTGCATGCAAGTGGTTAGTGAACACATCAAAACATAACAGAAGAATCTATACAAAATATAATTTTCTTATTTCGTTATGTTAATTTATGTGACCACTGATTGCAGCTTTAGGTTAGGCGCCGACTACTCAATTGGACAACAAAGCAGTATCGATAGTATCGATAATATCGGTGCCGTTCTGCCGTGCCTGCACATGTGAACAATTTTCGGAGCTTCTCTGATAACTCGATGTTATTTCAAAGGAGCAAAATTTGAAAGATCTATAAAAAATGCTAAAATCTTTTTAGGGAGTTCGGACCTTCACGGTTATTTCACGGTTTATTCACAGCATCGATTAAGCTATAAGTGGAAACGAAAAACATATTTTAAAAATTTTTGTTCCGCTAAGTTCATATGAACTTTTTTTCACGATTAATTAACGGTTAATTCACAGCATCGATTAAGCTATAAGTGGAAACGAAAAACATATTTTTAAAATTTTTGTTCCGCTAAGTTCATTTGAACTTAGCCAAACATCGCATAAAAAACAAACTAAAAGAGCGGTAAATTATTTTCTTTCACGATTAATTAGCGGTTAATTAACGGCTAATTATAGGATAGTTTAGCAATTCAAATTGAAAAAGTGATTCGCTAAGTTCATATACATGAAACCGAAAATTATAGTTTATTCAAACACAAATGTCTTTTTGAAGTTTAATGAAACGATGGGTGCTGATTTCGATGATGTTTTCTTTTATTTTTCCTGGTGTATCCGCGTTGCTTACCGCTTTCGCCGGAAGTTCGACCAAAAGAGATAGAAGTTTTCTCTTCTGTCAAAAATGTCAAAACATTAAATCCATACTTATAATAATACAATCATCTCTCAAAAAGTCATAATACTAAAGCTATGCTTACATGTAGGTAAATAAGGCTATGTCTACACTCATATTTCATTACAATTTCGGCCCTCCTGACACTATAATCGACCGCGATTGGTCAGAGTTGCTTTCGCTTTCCAATGGTTCTTCATCCAACACCTCGCTCCTTGCTACCCAATTACGCATCCTACTTGAATCTACTATTCCATGGTATGGCAGCTGTGTTACTTGAAAATTTTCAATATCTTCTACCGCATACCTGTCCTTATCTAGCTCCTCTTTAATTTGGTATGGACCTCTGTACTTCGGAATGAACGTCTTATTGACACCAGTCGTTACATCAACATTCTTTATGACGACAAAATCACCAACTTTAAATTTCCTGGCAGGAGCATGTCGCTTGAGAAAATAAGTCGTATTGTGGGCCTGTGTTTGTAGCAGCGCGTCTGAAGCGTTTGCCCGAAGTTCCTCTAAACTGGCTTCCTCATCATGACTATATGCTTCATCTAAGTATTCGGTTAACTCGTCTACTACTTTGCCTCTTTGACTGATTCCAAACAACAGCTTGCTAGGGGAAACCTTCGTCGAAGAATGGTCTGTATTGTTGATTGCGTATTCTAGTTCATCTAGTTTCTTTCTCCAATCTGCATGATTGACCGAGTCGGTCAATTTAGCAAACATACTCTTCAACACGCGATTCTCCCTTTCAATTTGGCCATTCGATTGTGAGGAAGCCACGGAGACCTTGATATGACTAATGTTCTTATCTTCTAAAAACGTTTTGAATTCACTTAAAGTGAAACATGTTCCACGGTCACTGATTAAGCGTCGGGGTCGACTATAATAAGAGAAATACTTCGACAATGGTTCGCAAACTTCCCTGCTGCCCGGTGTATTTACTGCATATAGCTTGACGAACTTTGTGAATGCGTCTATGACTGCGAACACATATTTGTGGCGGGTTCTTCCTCTAATACCTGAATAATAAATACATTTAAGGTAATTTTGAATGGAATTGTTTAGTTTACTGTGCATATTCGAAAACCAGTAGTGTCTGATTATTTGGTTGGCACATTTGGTTACTCCTAAGTGGCCGCAGGTCTCATGGGTTTTTCGCATTATGTTGTCCTCCAAATCTGCCGGAACTAACAGTTGTCTACGTTTATTTAGATCTATTCGAAAAACCAGTCCATTTTCAAGCAAATAGTCTTTAACCACCTCTTCTTCTAAACGCTTCCTAAGCCTTTGGATCTCTGGATCTCGTGACTGCGCAACCTGTATAATTAAATCGAGATCGTCGGTAGCAACTGCAGCCGTCATCTTTATTCTACTAAGTGCGTCAACATGCCCCATCCAGCCTTTTCCAGCCTTAAGGCCCACTTTGCTATGCGCGCGTTCACATCTCTTTTGCTGAGAGTTTGTGAAAGTGTCTCGCAATCTGTAATGATTGTAAATGGGATACGGTCTAGAAACGTGTGAAAACGTTCTAGAGCGTACACTACTGCCAAAGTCTCCAGTTCAAAGCTAATGGGTCGTATGCATAATAATGAGTTCTAAACTTTTTCTCAAGTTTTTGAGCAATTGCTCACTTTCGCATGCATAACAAAGCAATTACTCATGAGCTCAATCTCATGTTTTGAGATTGATCTCAGTGTTGAGCAATTGCTTAATATATAAAGCTCTCTCTGAGTCCGAGCTAATACTTGTATGCATAAAAACCACCTTCAGCTCGATTCCTTGAGATCAAACTCCTATTTTGGTGAGACTGGTAGGCTTTTACTTAGTTTAACTAAAAAACGCAATCAGTGAAAATGGCTGAATATTTCCTAAGTGAAAAGCAAAAAATATATAAACAACGTTCATCCATTCTTGAAAATGACAACATTCAAAGACTATACCGGTTCGAAAGTAAAAACGTAGAGTGGCTAGCTCAGAATTTTCTCGATGATGTAAATGAAACCCGAGGTGGAGGATTAAGCAAACTTAATAATATGCGAATTTATTTAAGATTTGTTGGGGACCCTGCATTTCAAGTAGGAATTGGTAATACCATTGGAGTACATCAGATCACAGTTTTCTTTTCTTCTTTTTTAATTCGCAATACTGGAATCTGACATTTTTCTAACAATATTTTGTGCTCTTTAATTTTTTTTTTTTAAACGTTTTATTATTTATTGGATCACTCCTCTAAGATAGGAGTCTAGCATTAAGTTTTTAAATCTTACACCTAATTTGACAATATTATAAATCACAAAGCATTTTCTAAATTGAAAAGTTTATGACTAAGTAATTAGTTAATTGCGGGCCTTGGATACCGAAAACTAGGCTTTGCTGATGTGTGAAGAAACACGTGTAATATTGACGGTGCGGAAACGAAGATTTTAAGCAGCTAGGCTGTGCGTGGATTGCAAGGGTGCATGGAGTGCACCCACCGAGTATACGATCAGCTAGGAAAGCTGTGTTTATGTTATGTTTAATGTTCTCGGTTAAAAATAAAATAATGTCGCCTTGAACGTCCTCTGCGTTCTCCTCAACGCTGTCCTCTTTGGCCGAACTCATTATTAATAATATGCAAAAAAACACTTGCACTCTTAATAATTTTAACTGTTAAATGATGCATAAAATGTGCGTTGCAACAACAAATCTACATACTAAGAGAAAAGAGCTTTCGGCTTCATCTCAAAGTTTTTGGACTTCTTTGTGGTGAGCTCAAACTCAATTTATTGCATACGAAATTGAGTTCAAGCAAGAGCAAACGGTTGATCTCAGGTAGCTGAGCTTACGCTCGATCGACTCAACTCAGAGTTTAATCTCATTATTATGCATACGACCCAATAAGTTTGGCCTCAACATCAGTTGTTGTGCGGGAGTAATATGCAACCGGGTGAAATTTGTTGTCGTCTTGTTTCTGCATAAGGGCTGCACCAAACCCGTAAGTGCTCGCATCACAATGAAGTTCAATTTCTCTCTTTGGATCGTATATCGCTAAGATTGGCGCTTGAGCTAATTTATTTTTTAAATATTCAAAAGCGACACAACACTCCAATAAAATGTTGCCCTTTTTCTAAGAATTGTTGTGAGCGCTTTTGCCTCTCTTGAGAAATTTGACACAAATCTTCTAAAATATGAAAACAAACCTAACGCGCGCTGAACATCCTTTACACTCCCCGGCACAGGGTAGTTACTTATTGCCTCTACATGACTCTTACTGGGTTTAATTCCTTTATTGCTGACACTGTATCCTAAATAGTCAAGCTCGGCAAATTCAAAACGACATTTTTTTAAGTTAAGTTCTAGTCCAGATTCTTTTAATAACTTTAAAACTTCCACTAAAAGTTCTAAATGGGATTCAAAAGTTTCGGTTGCGATACAGATATCATCCAAATAAACAATAATTAGCCCTTTCTCTATAAGTGACTTAAGTTTTAAGCAAATGTACCTTTGAAATACTGCTGGAGCGTTCTTTAATGCAAAAGGCATGCATTTATATTCAAATTGACCGAATGGTGTCACAAAAGATGTGTACCTAACGGAATCTTCATGCATTTTAATTTAGTGAAACCCAGTTTTATAATCTAGTGTACTAAAGAATTTTTTGTTCGCAAAGTACCCCAGCAGGTCTTCAATCAACGGCAGCGGGAAATTGTCTCTTATAGTGAGCTTATTCAAGGCCCTATAGTCTACACACAATCTAATTTCACCACTTTTCTTCTTCACAAGCACTATCGCAGAGGCGTAAGGGTAATGACTTGGCTGAACAATGTTTTTGCTTATTAAATCTTCGACAATTTGTTTTGCTTCAGAACGTTCGTAAAATGACAGCCGGCGGGGAGCACAATGAATACGTACGTCGTTCGTCAGGCGTATATGCATTGTATAGTCTGTGGGCATTGTCTCTATTTCATAGCGAACATAGTTTTTCATCTATCGCTTTTTGTAGCTTAACAATTTCTTCACTTCGCAGATCATTGTTCAAATTTAATTTAGAAGTTGGCTCTAACACACAAGTAGCAGACACTAAAAATTCTAAGTCGAGAAAGTTTACCATTTCATTTTCACTTTCAATTTCAATAATTTCTAAAATTGGTTCAGATTCTTCTTGTTTCACTACTAAAAGAGATTTAAGGTCAGGCTCATAACACGACATAGCTTTTGCCTCAGTACATGCTTCTGCCAACTTTTCTTCATTTGAAATTAATTTAATTGACGCAACACTTTTTTCTATATCAACTTCGTTTTCAAAACTTTCCCTTTTTTCTACATCTCTGTTGTACTTAATTTCTTCAATTGTAGTGGAAGGTGTTGGATATTTTACCAATTGCAATGGCATAAGTGCACTTCTTGTTCGTTCTGGCAACTGAGAAACTTAAATTTTATTTCCAATTTCATTCAAGGTGTCTTTACTGTACACTTTCTTTATTTTGCATAAAAAAGTTTTTAGTTTACAGAGTAAATCGGTGCCAATCAACATCGGTACGGCAGCTTCGTCATCGGATATTACCACAAAGTTATGCTTTACTATTTCATTTTTAAATATTATCTTGCACTTTATTTCGCCAAACGAATTTAACTTCAATCCACCCATTCCTATATACGGCGTTAAACGTTTCTCGGACGGATGACTTGCTGGCACCATTGACCGTTTAATAAAGCTTCGAACGCTGCCAGAATCAAACAGAGAAATTGTTTTTAAGAAATCTGTGCACTTATCCCTTAAAACAAAAGCAACACTCACCTCTTCGTAAGATTTGATGCGTTCTATTTGTGCGTCTTCTTGAGATCCCCCTTCTTGATATTTGTCAGCATTTTCTACAGCAGCAGCGGTTTTAAACTTCCTTGGGCAGTCCCGGTGAAAGTGGCCAATCTCGTGGCACTTGAAGCACGAATTCGTCGGACGAGGTGGCATCGGGAAATGGTAATCCTGTTGTTCTCCGGATCTCGTTTGGACAGCAGTGCGAACAGCAGTATTATTTGCAGCAGTTTGGTTTGATTAGTTGTTGTTTTTGTGTTCCAGTTTTGTTTCGCATTTTTTTCGTAGCGCTCCATCAACAATTTGAGATCTCTTAAGTTGCATGCTCCTAGCAATACGGCAATATTGCTGCTGCGGTCGTTTAAAACCATCAATGATAAAGTCGATGAGTGCAGTCTGTGGAACATTAGCCTGTGATGCAATTTCTTGCATTGCGATGACGTATTGCTTTAGTGTTTCATTTGGTTTGATGTTTCGTGTTTTCAACATGTTGAGGATATCGACAATCGAGCGGCTACAACCAAATTCATCCAAAATTGAATCTCTAAGTTCATCGTATGTACGTGCGGAGGTTGTGCGAAGGAATAATTTTGCCGTGCCAGAAAGAAGACGACGCATCCTGATGAACTTATCGCGATCGCTGCAGTCATAAATTGCGAACACTTCTTCGACATCGGTTACCCACTTATGCACGTCATTTGTGTCATCTCCGCTAAAGCTATTTACCATTGACTCGATGGACACGAAATCAAATTTGCGTTCACTTTGATGACCAATTTCGCGCTGCAGCATTTGAATCTCTCGTTTCTTGCGCAGGATCTCCACTTCACGGTCCAATAGTGACAACTCCATGTTTTAATTGTTAAGGTTTGTAAGTAAGGGTAGGGTCGATTGCCGGGTTGCGTTGACGTTGGCTCCGGTTGCAGCGGTTACAGCAGTGGTTTGGAAGATGCCGCTGTGACTTTCGTTGCATAAGAGATATTCATCGGCAGGCTTAGAGGCGTCAGTTCCATCTTGGACCGTATGATATGAGGCAGCAGTTTTTGAGTAGACTTTGATAACTTCAGTGTCTTCCATCAGTTTTTCCTTCGTTGGCAGCAGTTTTCTTTTTGAGAGGTACGTTTCCATCCGAAGCATTTATCAAATTCTCCATTATTGGTAGCGGGGGTTCTTCAGGATTCGAGGATGAAGCATCAGTTTTTCCATTTTCACGACTCATTAATTCTTCATAAAGAGGGCGTAAGTCATATAGTGTGGCTTCGGGTAAAAATTGAATGCCCGCAGCAGATAAAGCTTCTACAAACGATAGTTTCGTTATTTTGGACATGGTCGCCCCACTTCTGACGGTTTTAATGAAATGATGGGTGCTGATTTCGATGATGTTTTCTTTTATTTTTCCTGGTGTATCCGCGTTGCTTACCGCTTTCGCCGGAAGTTCGATCAAAAGAGACAGAAGTTGTCTCTTCTGTCAAAAATGTCAAAACATTAAATCCAAACTTATAATAATACAATCATCTCCCAAAAAGTCATAATCAGAGTGAATAAATGCTTGTTTTTGCATACGTCATACTATTTTTGCATATTTTAGCAGTGCGAGCTATTTTCTTGCCAAAAACTATTTTTTGTGCATATTTCCCATATTTTTGGTTAATAGTACTATTTTAAAAGCCTTTTCCTACCTAATTTCCGAAAAAACTCAACACTGTTGAGTTTTTTTCTGGTATTTTTATTTCTGCTTCATTGCTTTTCTTTGTCAAGGACTCTTCTAAGCGCTGTGTCCAATGCTTGCGTATACGTTCGATCGCGTATTTACGTTGAAGTATGTTTTCAAATTTTGGCCCCCTTACCATTTCAGACGTTGAACGTTCTTTTTCATTGTAAAAAAAACCTTTTATGAGAGAAACGCCAACATTTTTTGTTTGAAAATGTAAAACAACATCTAGTCATATATTTTAATAACTCCGCTGAATAAAAAAATAAATTTTAACTGCATATTTTTCGGACTATTTTCCTTGTTTTTTCGAGCTTTTTATAGCGCTTATTTTCGGGTTTTTTCGGGCTTTTTTTACTCACTCTGGTCATAATACAAAAGCTATGCTTACATGTAGGTAAATAAGGCTATGTCTACACATATTTCATTACAGAAGTATCATTTTAATATCAGGTTGACTTTTATATTGTTTCCTTTATATATATTCATTATGTTGTCTCTTTTCTCAAGTGTAAACCCATTTATTGGTAATTTTAAGTGCAAACCGGTTCTTTATATATGTGACAAATTAATTTAAGTTGTTTATTGAGACAAAAAAAATGAAAAAGAAATGAAGAAACAAAAAACAAAACACGAAGCGATAAATAATAACAAGATTTCAATGATTTCCTGTGTCTCATTGACTGTGCAGTTTTGTCTGTTTGGCCTATTGCCCTACCTTTTAAAAATATAGTTGGTGGTGGTGATGTCTATCAACATTCATTAAATATCAGCTGTGTGCATTCGATTCGATCGATTCGAACCAGATTATATTGCTCATTCAATGTTCGCTCTCGTAGCTGTGCATTGAATACAACGATTGAGTAAGTATTAAAGATATCGATAGGTCAATATATGGATAGAAAATAAGCCATCGGCAAAGATTATAGTAAATCAGAAATTCAAATTCAATATATGTATGAGATTGAGAAATAAACCATCAAAATTCGAAAAATACACCATCAAAGTCGAAATTCACCAAAATCATCGAAAATGAAAAGATTATTAGAGAATTTTGTCCATTTGTAACTATATATATCTAATAATCTTTTCATTTTCGATGAATTTGGTGAATTTTGCCTTTGATGGTGTATTTTTTATATGTACACTTACAGACCTGGGCATTCAGATTTGTACCATTCTCACTCATTAATTATTCTGTGACCATCTCCGTGACATCCTTTCATTCTTAATGAACCTGTCCCTGTGCTTACCGCTTTTCGTTGGCCAATTCCTTGTCTTCAACTCCAGGCTAGTTGAATTGACATACAGAAATGGAATAGATTGGGTTAATTCAGATGATCATAATGTCTATCTAGCTGAATATTTTTGTGGCGTTAATGTCTTGCTGCTTTGTAAGTGTGTGTGGTGTGGTGGATCTACATCCATTCTATCCCAGCAGAATATTATGTCGGCGGTGAACAAGTCCGCGCGTCTTTCAGAGCGGACGCCTCGGTGAAATGCTCTGCCTAACAGTGTCAGCGAGGTGGAGTGAAAAAGTCATGCCCGATTGTCATTTACATTTTGAACTCGTCTTGCTTGAATCTCATTAGCTGCTTAAATTTTAATATGGTTTTAGCGTCAGGAGATCATCTGCGAGATGTAGCGTATGGCATGCATACTGGCCTCATAATCCGAAGATCGCGGGTTCGTTCCCTGCCCGAGCCAAACATTAATTGTAGAAGAAAAAAAGATTTTTAGAAAAATTCGAAATACAAGAAAACCGCGATGAGAGAATCCTCTCTCAGAACTCGAGTTTCCTTCCTGAACGCAGGAGAGAGGGAGAGAGAAAGTTGTCAAACGGGTTCTAAAAATAGACAACGAGAGAGAGAAAAGAGCACATATAGCTCTCAAATACTTTTTTCGCTGCAGCGGACTTTCCTCCGCCTCCCCGATATATTTGTCCGGTGTGAAGCGCAATGCCATTCGTGTATAAATTTCACCACGCAACTCCTTTACAAAGAAAGTCAGTACGGCTCCTTTTTCACGCGGAAATCACCGTGGATATCCGCCTTTCAAGGATGTTTTAGTAATTAGTAATTAGTATATTTTTTTCTCAATCTGAGTGGGTGTTATCACCTCTCCATCCCACTCCGTTTTTTTGGGTTATTGTCTCTGGACAAAGTGTGGAAAGGCGTGACAACCAGCAGGGAAATATAACTAATCTCCTTTCTTACAGGCAGTAATTGACCACAAGTGTGATCACATAAATTGGTCACAAGTGTAGTCAACCAGTAAAGTTTCGCCAAAATTTGTCTTTATGAAATCGTCTGTTTGGTTGGGTATTTTTTCGAGTAATCTTTCTGCAATAGGGAAATAGTTCGAAAAACTAACTAACCTTGTGCCGCTTTAAGTCTTATGCCCTGACTGTGGAAAAAATAGGCATCCCCACATAGCCTAGTCCACTATCGGACAAAAAATGCGGGACACGCTTTTTGAATTTACAATCAAATGTATGAGGAATTCTAAAATTCTTTTCTTGGAAAGCAATTTTAATTTTCGAATTATCTGCGAACTTTAGAATTTTACGAATTTTCTAAATTTTAATATATGATTTAAAATGTAATTCATGTGTGTATTAAAAATGTGAAATCATATGTGCATTCAGTCGTCTTTCTCAGGTGACTGCAGTTTGTTATGCATGTGTGATTGGTAGAGTTAATAATTCGAGAAATACAGTTCAATATTGGTGGTGAAAAATCTATATATATCATTGGTTGTTAGTGAAAAGTGTAGTGTGGTGTTTGGTTAGATTGATAGATGGTGTAGAGAAGAAAAAAAGGTTTTCTCAGTATCAAAAAGAGGTTCAGTTTGTCCCTCACTGTAGGTAGGTAGGTTGAAGTGGCTGCCACTTAGGCCACTGGCCCATTGTGATACCAAGGAGGTTTTCTTGTGTTTGTGTGAGTGCATGTCTTATTATGTAGTGTGCCCCTAACATGCGATTTTTTGAAAAACCAGTGCTAGGACCAAGAGCATAGCACGCATCCCCTACGCTATCCCAGCTCCACGTCCCTCACTGTAAATTTGTCTAAATGTGTGTTGTCTTTGTTGCCTAGTGGGTTCTTGATGGATAATTGGATATGACAGAAAAATATAAAAATACTCGTACAAGATTACTGTTAGAAAGATGTTGAAAGATACTCGTAATTTTTAATTTTTATAATTTTATAGAGGCCTCCATTATCCCATGACTTTAATTGAAAATTTCCATTATTCGGACTATTTATGTATTCAGAATTGGTTGAAATATGTGAATCTACCAATTTATTTTGGAGTTTTTGAATAATGTTCACGAATAATTTTTTCATTGCAGTTGAAATTGAATCGATTTGGGGATACTGGACCCCCAATAGCAATTTAGAATAATTTCTTTAAAATTCTCTGTTTGAGTTTGTGAATTATACGAGCAAGAAAATTTCAAGAAAATTGATAGAGTATACTCTCGGAAAAGTTCAGTCTCATACAAAGTAATAGTTGCGAAAAGTTAATCGAACTTCTGCTCTCATTGAAAACCTTAAAAAATTAGTTTTAATACGCGTTATTGAGATGACTTATAATTTCAGATTTTCTCGCTATGCTTTGAAAGGCCCCAAATACCGACTTTTGTAAAATTTATTTATGAAAACCGCCCCTTTGTCACGCCCAATTTTCCATTTTTGAAGTGAAAACTTCTATAGGCGCGTTGAGCAGGGAGCAAATCTTTAAGTTCAAAATGCATTTGTATATGTTGTAACCGTCACGCTCGTCGTGTACGTATATCTCGGCTATATTAGTGTGCGTAGCTTTCAGTGAGAAGCATTCCTAAAAAGTTTTATGTGATTCGTCGACGTAACACCCCAGTCGGCAATTTGATATTCCATGAATATCTTCTTTTGGAAATTCATTGATGACAAAGGAAAAATATTACGTCTTAAAAATTCGTGAGTGGTTAAAAACAAATTCTACGATAGCTATCATTCATTTTTTATGACATCGCAATTATAATTTTGAACGACAAATTCCGCATAGAAACTATTGCAAAAATAGTAATAGCTAAACATTGCATATTTAGACTGGGATTTGATTCAACTCGCTCTTGGTTTCTCACTTTGACTTCGGTTCTCTCAGTTCATTCGATCTTCTTTCTGACTACAGCGCAAAGAGAGTATGCAAACGGTTGCCATTTAAAAAGATATAAAAGTGCCACAGCGATTCAAAAAGAGCCAATGGGAATTAAAAGGGTCCAACACTTATATTACATGTATATATGTATGTATATTGTAAAACAAAAATTTTGTGATGTGGATTAGGTCCGCTAAATTTAAATTATTTTGAGTGTTTGCACCGAAAATTTTTTGCTTTGAATTGGTCACTGAGTAATTTTTTGTCGTGGCGTAATAAAGCCAAAAAAGAGCCAAATACAATGAAAACGAGCCACACCGCCGACTGTAAAATATAGTGTCAGTTTTGCGTTAAAACGCCAACTGTGGCAGCCATGAGTCATATCTGCTCAATAATGCGTGTATGCATGTTCCCAACAGAATTTAGTGTCGGCGGTGAACAAGTCCAAGCGTCTTTCATTGCGGACGCCTCGGTGATATGCTCAGCATGAGAGTGTCTGCGAGGTGGAGCGACATAGTCATGCCAATGTGTTTACATATAATTTTTAAATGCTCAGGATATCTCAATGCGCTATGCACTTTTCCTATGAACGTTTTTAGGGAACGTGTCCAAACTACGTGACCCTTTTAGGGGGGGAGGGGGGTCCTGAAAGTACTACACTTGGACAAATTGGTCACTTAAATTATTCTACGGATTGTCACCGAGGGGGGGGGGGGGGGGAGGGGGTTAAAAAGTAGTAAAAAATGGTTCACGTAGTTGGGACACGTTCCCTTATGTACACATCGAGTCATAGCACCGAAATTGAACATGTGGTAGGCGGTTGTAGGCGGTAGGCATTGTTGGCCGCTGGGACGGTTCATCGCTTCTGTAAGCAGCACTTTGGCCGCTGGGTACTAATAGAAAACGAAAGCTCGACGTTGTGATTCTTGGTATTGTCACTGGGCATGCAACATGGTGTATTCTACGTATTGTATCTCCAGTGTCCTCGGATAATGATAGAGACGACGATGAAAAATCAAATGAAACTAAAATATATAAAATATTTTCTGGCGAAAAAAACTCGTCTCATTTTTTCTAAAAACCCAATTCAAATATGAACAACTCATCGGATTTTATTTTTCTGGGTCTTGAAATGCTCTTAGAAATCTACTCATTTACTTAAGATAGCCTAAACCTGAATACCGAATCTTCTTCGGAAATTATATGGGCTTGAAATCAAGTTTTTGTACAAAGTTGTTAAAAATTTCTTAAAATTTTTGCCTTTATCGCCCTATAGCTCCTAAGCTGTTGAACCGATTTCATCCATATGTATGAGGGATATGCTGTATATTTTACTCTTCTTTTATATGAATAAAATTTTTTGAAACGGTCGAACGATAAAACTACGACTAAAAAATATTGACAAAAAATCGCAAAACCTTTCTTAGCGAATATTTAAAAAACGCGAGCTAACTTTCAAACTTAAAGCATATATTTTGCTTCAGCGAAACAAATACGACAAAAAAAAATTTGGTTTCAAGTCAAAGGCTGGCAACCCTGCTCGGTAACAGCTGAGTTTACGCGCTCGTCAAATCGAAATTTTTAAAATCCAAATTTTCAAATTGTATAAAGCAACTTATAATTGTTTCTCCGACTCGCGCGATTCTACTCATCTTCATCGTCCTGAGGAACTGAGGATTTTAAGCTACATCGGGTGAGACGTTATCATTCCACGTCGAAAGTTGCAATATTCCAAACTTCGACTTTCTCCACTCTCTTTTCTCTTATCATTTATCATCTTTCTCATTGCATCTTTGTTTTTTTTTTCTTTCGCCAAAGTAGTCTAGAATAAACTGTTAGCTTGTACAAAAACCCACACCAAAGCTTTAAGCTCTGCCTTATCCTAGGCAAGACTTAGAGCTAGGCTTAGGCTTTTCCGCTAGGGCACAACGTATGCAACGTGATACCCTTAAACTTCAGCCTGAAAGAAGGCACTCTTTTAGTGTCTCTAACGCCAGAAATGCGTACTTAATAGTGAAAGCATCTGAGCTACAGCGATCGCAAACCAATTCCCCCGTTCTAACTGAAATAGACAATACAAGAACCATCACCATTGAGAGCACAGCAACAGAAGTGCCGCTTCTTGATAGCATCGGAACAAAAGCTCCTGCTAATAAAATAAGCGATCCAGCAGTGCAGACAGGCATGGACCGCTACATTAAAATTAAAAGGAAGCTTAGCCCGCAGAAATCAAATGTGGGCAAGCCTAAAGTCAATAAGACAAACCCAAATGCTAATCCATCGAACGTGCTAATTGGTAATAGATTCGCAGCACTAAGTACTGAGGATGCTCAAGCTCCTGTTTCTCCAAGCGCTTCTGGAAATAAGTCTCCGAAGCCGCCACCAATCTACCTCCGCGAGCGTAGCTCAAACAATCTAGTTATGAGCTTGTCTCAGATCATTGGGAAGGAATCGTTCCATATAGTGCATCTTACTAGAGGTAATCTCTACGAGACCAAAATCCAGGTCTACACGGAAAACAGTTTTAGAATTGTCACAAAATATTTTGACGACAATAAAAAAAACTACTACACGTACCAGCTTTAAAAGTAGCAAGGGCCTTAATGTGACAATTAAAGGCATTGAACCAGATGTAGATCCCCTTGAAATTAAGCATGCCTTAGAGGAAAAAGGTTTTAAAATAAGAAATGTTATGAACATCTTCAATAGGACCAAAACTCCACAACCAATGTTTAAAGTAGAACTCTGTCCTGATAATTTAAAACTTAAAAAAAATGAGACTCATCCAATCTACGGAATTCAATATCTTCTTCATCGTAGAGTTGTAATAGAAGAACCTCATAAGCGTACTGGCCCTGTCCAATGCGCTAATTGCCAAGAATACGGGCATACCAAATCATACTGCACCCTACGCACTGTCTGCGTTGTTTGTGGAGAATTCCATAGCTCTAAAAATTGCGATAAAAATAAAAACCAACCCGCTATGAAAAAATGCAACAATTGTGGTGGAAATCACACCGCAAATTATAGGGGATGCCCAGTATTTAAGGAATTAAAAAACCGTATGTTAGAAAAAAGGCAAGCTGGTCGTTCTAAGCCGAATAATATCATATTCAATAATCCTGTTGTCCCACAACAAAATAATGCCAATATTCCAGTGAATAACACCATGTCCTATGCAAATGTTGCTAAAGGTGGCTATAATTCAAACACTGCCCCCCAGCAGTCAAATGGTTACTTGGAGGCCATTATAGCAACTCTGACTCAGACTCTTAATCAATTCATGTTAAAAGTTGAAAATATGTTTGAGATGATAATGAGATCGCAACAGCAGCCTCAACAAGCTTCTACTGCACAAACATGAGCTTACTAATTATATGCTCATGGAATGCAAATGGGATAAATCAGCGTAAGCTAGAATTATCACACTTCCTTTCAAACAATTCTATTGATGTGATGCTTATTTCAGAGACACATCTTACAGATAAAAATAATTTTTCGTTATCAGGCTATAAATTTTACAAAACGAACCACCCTGATGGGAAAGCACATGGAGGAACGGGTATATTGATTCGCAATAGAATTAGGCATTTTTCTATAGAGCCATTCTCAAAAAATTACCTCCAATCGACTTCAGTCTCGATTGAAAGCCTTGGCGTAAATTTAGTTTTGTCTGCAATCTACTGTCCTCCTCGATTTTCAGTAAGTGAAAGCCAATTTAAAGAATTTTTTGAAACCCTTGGTAATAGATTCATAGCAGCAGGCGATTATAATGCAAAGCATACCCACTGGGGTTCGCGCCTAATTTCTCCAAGGGTAGACAACTTTACAACACCCTGATGAATTCATCCAGTAATCTAGGCTTCCTTTCACCTGGACATCCAACGTATTGGCCAACAGATCAAAACAAAATACCAGACCTTATAGACTTTGCCATCATACGAGGTATCGATAAGTCTCGTATTTTAACGTCGATAAGTTATGAAATGTCTTCAGATCATTGTCCTCTAATTTACAAAATTTCGGGAAACACAAGAACAACGTGCCCCCCTCCTAGACTGACCACCTCTAAAACAAATTGGGTAAAATACAAAAAGTACGTTGCAACACACATACACTCTGAATATTCCATAAATAATGAATGTCAAATCGATGAAGGGGTTGTAACCTTAAATTCAATACTGATTTCAGCGGCGGAGCATTCAACCCCAACGAGCTTTACCACTGTCCATAGAAATTTCCATCATACTAACAGTGTAATCGAAAGGCTTCTACAAGAAAAGCGTAGATTGAGGCGAGAATGGCAACAACATAGGTCCCCTGAAAGTAAAGTCAGACTCAATAGAGCTACAAAGCAACTCCAAATCGCTCTTCAAAACGATCGAGATAAGAGAAATTTTAACTTCATCTCTAACCTTTCGCCAAATAGTTCATCGAAAGGGTCACTGTGGAGAGCCTTAAAAGTGAAAAACCCACAGACCACGAATCTCCCTTAAGAGATTTAAGAGGAACATGGGCAAGAAGTGATGAGGAGAAAGCATTAGCGTTTGCCCAACACTTGTGCTCAGTTTTCCTTCCAAACTCTTCTTTATCTGGCCTTAGACTTCCCCTACATGAGGAAAACAACGAATCTATCCCTATTACCTTTCATATCAGTGAAATAGAATGTATTATAAAAGGAAACTATATCGAGAAAAAAGCTCCAGGTTATGACTTGATAACCCCAAAAATGATCAAGGAGTTACCAATCATCGCTATCGCGTATATAGCAAAACTCTTTAATGCTATTATATCCTTTTCACATTTCCCTGAGGTATGGAAAGAATCGCTCATAAAGATGGTATTGAAGCCAGGTAAAGACCCGACATCAACCAGCTCTTATCGACCAATAAGCCTTCTCCCCTGCTTATCTAAACTTTTCGAAAAAGCTCTTCTTTTTAAGATAACGCCATACGTTCACGAGCATAACCTAATCCCGACTCATCAATTTGGCTTTAGGAAAAAACATGGAACGATAGAACAGGTAAATCGGATCACGCAAGAAATTCGGAATGCCTTTGAAAAAAAAGAATACTGTTCTGCAATATTTCTTGACATTGCTCAAGCCTTTGATAAAGTGTGGCATGAGGGACTTATAGCTAAAATAAAATCTCTTCTTCCTCAAAACTTACATGGCATTCTCATATCATATCTTCAAACAAGATTCTTTAGGGTAAAAGATAATGAAACCATTACGGAAAAATTTGACATAAAAGCAGGAGTCCCGCAAGGCAGTGTACTGGGCCCCTCTCTTTACCTTCTATACACAGCCGACATACCTACTAGTGACAACATTGTTATGTCAACTTTTGCTGATGACACAGCAATATTGAGTTGCCACCGCGATCCTATGGAAGCGTCAAGAACTCTACAGGGGCATATGCAATTAATTGAAACTTGGCTTTCAACCTGGCGTATAAATGTAAACGAACGAAAATGTAAGCACATTACATTCACACTAAGAAAAGGAATAAGTCCAACTATACTCCTTAAAGGAGTTTCCATTCCTCAAGCAGATAATGTCGTATATTTAGGAGTTCATCTAGACAAACGATTAACTTGGCGAAAGCACATCGAAGCAAAAAGAACCAACCTAAAGCTAAAAGCATCAAAAATTCACTGGTTAATTAACCATCGCTCCCCTCTAAATATGGAGTATAAAGTTCTTTTATATAATAGTTTATTAAAGCCACTTTGGACATATGGCATTCAGCTGTGGGGAAATGCCTGTGCTTCCTCTATTGAAATAATTCAAAGAGCTCAATCGAAAATTCTCCGAATCATTACAGGTGCTCCATGGTACATTCGAAATGAAAGTATTCACCGTGATCTACAAATTCCGCTCGTTAAGGACGAAATAATACGTTTAAAAGCGTCGTATATTCATAAATTAAGACATCACTCCAACCAGCTAGCAAGAAGCCTTAATAACACAACGAGTCGTTCACGCTTAAAAAGAAAGGACCTTCCGTCCGCATCTATGAGTCTAGACGTATAACACAGATGCTCCGCTATCTGTTATCTGCACCTTGTCTCGTGCATGCTTAAAACTCGTTTAAGCAAGGATTCGTTCAGATTGAGGCACCTCGCTCGTGTTTGCTCAATTCTGAACTTCAACAGCAACCGTTCCAGCTAACCAGGACTCATTAAGTCTGACGCACCTCGCTCGTGCACGCCAGTGTATTTTCCAATCAAGGATTCTCTAACCTTGACGCACCTCGCTCGTGCGGGATCAGTACTCATCAGCGCAGGCCGCTATACAGCGCTAAGGCCCAGTTTCTAACATTGAGGCTCATCGGAACTAAAAACTGTTTTTATATTTCTCTAAATGTATAATTAGTTACGTAAAATTTTAGAAATAAGATCC
>CM035806.1:91752347-91764847 GCA_020466095.1 Chlorops oryzae
CTTCTGAAATTGGGTACTCGTTAACATCTGTTCGCCGCGAAAGATTTAATAATGGATGAGTGCGGAATTGACTTTCGCCAAGCATTTGAAAAGAAGAATTTTCCTTGCTGCTCTGAACCAACAAATATTGGTTTTCCCAACAAAACCAATTCACAGTTCATGCAATTTGCTTTTTTTTTGGATTTTCAATAAAACTGCTCAAAATACTGTATATGGTTTGCATAATAATACATACATTTCAAATACATACCCCGAAAATATTTTTTAAGTATTTCATATTTTTATAATTTTTTTACGATCATCGTAATGATAATGCGGGTAAGGAAGATTTAGCCTATTATTGCGCTTCAAACCTTTTTACAAGGGGGAGCGGATTAAAAAATGGGTATCGTTTTATTCGATACTATATCTTGGTATCGATTCCTTTAGCTGCGATAGTATCGTTGTATCGATACTGAGGGGTTGAGTATCGCGATACCCAAGTATCGATACTGGTTTCGGAATTGCCCATCACTACAAGAAACGTTTTGTCTTAAGGTGCAATCAGTGATGCCATAAGATTCCATAACAGAACATAACATAATCAGCTGATCGATCTATTCAATACATTTTGCATGCAAGTGGTTAGTCAACCCAAACATAACTTACCAAACAAAGAAGCTGTAGAAAATAATTTTTCTTATGGCGTGTTATGTTAGAGCGAATCAGCTGATATTTATGAGTGCTGCCAAATGTTTCCTAAATCTGCCATATTTCCCCTTTTACGGAAATTGCCAAGAGTCTGCAATTACAACTCTTTTAAATATGATAAAAGCTATAATTATATAATTTTTTAAAAATAATGATATAGGCAAATTTTTCACCCTATTTAGAAGTGTTTGTTTTAACTTTTTTTTCAAGAAATCATAAAAGTTGCGCTTTTCCCGAAATAATTTTTTCCCTCTTCCCTAAGGTCGCACATTCTTATCATATTGCAACATCGGCTCCTATGTGCTCTTATGGATTCTTATGTCTTCACTGACTACTGAAAAAGCGCTTGTGTTATTTTATGTTATGTTCTGTTCTGTTATGGAATCTTATGGCATCACTGATTGCACCTTTAAGGTGCTTGTACCAGTGTTGCCAGTACTTCAGAACCAAACTTCCCTCGAAAACCAAACAAAAATCCCTTTTTTCCCTCAGTGACCGATAGAAATTTCCCACGAAAATCCCCTCAAACAAAAACATATTTTTCCTGAACAAAATGTTGATCATCGCAATATTTCTTAACATTAAAACCTTAAGGTAGCTGCGCAAAATTACATATTTTTTGTTTTAAGAAATTGTACGTTTGAAAAGGCCTCAAGACCACTACAATTAAGGAAAGTTGGTGGGGAGATTTAAAAGGCCATCATTTAAAGGGCCTCATTTTTGTTCTATTTCTTAATGAGAACTGCCCTCTTGCCACCCCTAATTATAATAATAGGCCGATCGCTAAAATTTTGGGAGAGGATGTTTATTACCAGAGCAAGCATACATGACAAATTTGGTTTATGTCCCATTTGAATTTCAGGTGAATTTCGGCCACGCCCAACTTTCTAATTTTAAAAATTTCTTTTACAACCCCAAAGTGAAATATAGAATATCATATATATATGTATATACATATTAACAATAAATACGTACTAAAAGTTCGTTATCACATCCACATTCGAGGATGCTCCTGCGAGATGCTCGGCTCGATGCAATGCTCGATCGTAAAAGGTCATGTTAGCGAGCCAATTCATCAACCAACATTACCACAATACGATCGAGCATTACATCGAGCCGAGCCGCTCGCAGAAGCTTGCTCGAATGTGGATGATCCACTTAGGGCTTTGTACCGATTATTGAAAAATCCCTCTATCGTATTCAACAAAGCAAAGAAAATCCCCTTTTCCCTTTTGCCAATATTTGGTGCAAAAACTCCCTCAAACTGGGAAATATCCCTCAACCTGGCAACACTGGCTTGTACACGTTCAACAAAAATTTCGTCAACATTTATATGTTTCCAGCGGCAATATTGCTTCCCAGCTTACACTACACGACAACATTCGCCTTGTCAACATTTTTTTTCTTGCCAGGCAACAATTTTTTGTTCGTTGCCGTCAATGTTGTTCAAAGTTATTGCCGAAGTGTTTACACCGGCAATAGAAACATGCTGATGTCAACAATTAGAGGAACATTTAAAAATTTAAACGTAAATTGCTATTTAAGCATTTATTTGCGAGAGCGAGGTAAGAGATAATTATTTCCATTTGTAATTAAAATAGAATTAAACGTATATTTTATTAAGAAGAAATGGATAATGAATCGTCCGAAATAAGCATTGATGCTGAGCAAGCAGCTGCACTTTATTATTAAAAAATGATGCATCCAACTTCAGCGCCGATATCCGTATATGCAGCATTTTTTTTTTTTTTTTTTTTTTTTTGGGGGTAATGCGGTATTGAGCACTGCTGAGCTCCCATAGCATTGGTTTCAACTCGAATAGGGATATGAGTTTGGTCTGTCTTTCCAGAGACAAAAACTTTTCATTTTTTCCCCAGACATTAGTGGCTAAATATTAGTTTCTTTTAAATGAAATGACAGAATAATAGAAACTTTTCACTTACATGGGCTACTAGATTTAAATTTTTTTGTTTTGATTCATTTTGTTGCCGTCAACATCAAAATGTTTTTGAACGCTTTCATAAACAATTTGTTGATCGGCAATATACATGTTCATGCAGACGTCCTATTGCAGTGCGTAGAACAGTTTCCTCCATATATTAAAATGCAACCATCGTCTATCTGCAACAATTGCCAAAGAATTGCATACATGCGTTGCATCTGCGCCGAAAAGTTGGATTCTTGTATCGAACGTGAATACGAAGTATCAAGGCTTGCTCAATATTTTTCCCGCGATCAGATTTAAATCGTTTTCATATATTTTTATCTCCAAATTAATTGACTTTCAAAGTAATTTATTTCAATTTATTATCTCGAGTTCAAACTTTACTTAATTTAATTCTCAACGAAGCATATATCCCGAATCATCAAAGAACGGCGACGATCACATTCAAACCACACAAGTAAGAATTCTCCCATAATTCCTCACAATAAAGAAACTTTATATTTCTGCAAAATCGTGTATTTCTTCTCTTTTCTATTCTCGGCTATTCCCTGCCTCCCGAAATATACGTACTGAGCTATTTAATACAAATATCATTTTTGTTCATATTTTACATGGTCAACAAAAATGTTGATCGGCAGCATTGGGTGTTGACGAGCAAAAAGTTGCCGTCCTGTTGCTATCCAGTTTACATGAGCAACATACGGGCAACATCTAATATTGCCCTAATGTTGACGCATTTTGTTGAACGTGTACAAGCACCTTTAGAAAATTTCTTAAGTGGAAATGTTCGAGAATTTTTCTTGCTAGCGACGCCAGGATATGGGTTTACCCATTTGATTAAGTATACTAGTTTCTCTAAGTAGACATTTAGTGAGCTAGAGTGAGTCAGGTAGTAGGTGTAGGATGTTCTGTCTTTTTCTAGTTTCTGGAGAGTTTTACGAGTGGAGAGTTGTAGTCGTTGTGGAAAACTTTCAGCGGTATTGTGTGCCAATGTGCACGTATTTGTTATGTCTGGTAATGTAACTGGTCTCTGGTAACATTCTTTTACTACTGAGAACGGTAGCTTCAATTTTTCAATATAATTTAAAATATTTCTCAAATATTTCAAATGTTTTCTAAAATATTTTAACCAGGGACCCAAAATAATAATTATTTTTGAATTTTTGAATTTTAAAAATCGATATAAAATAAATTATATTTTAAAAATTAGTATTTAAGTGTTATTCTTAGAGTTTTATTTTTTGATCAAAAAACAAAAATTATTTCTCAAGTTTTATTTTTTGATCAGGAAATAACAATTATTTTTCGAGTTTTATTTTTTACTCAGAAGATAAAACTTATTCTAAGAGTTTTAGTTTTAACTCAGTAAATAAAAATTGCTTTTATAGTTTTATTTTTGACTCAGAAAATAAAAATTATGTTTCAAGTTTTTTGTTTTACTCACAACATTATGCAAACACAAGTATTATGCAAATATTTTTTGGATTTGAATTGTGGTTGCCGATTTCGCATCTGGCCTTTTTCATTTCCTCGTGTTCATCATCATCCGACTCTTCATCACTTTATCCTATTTCAGGCGTTATCTTGAAGAAAGTGGTAATATACTTATGCAAGAGTTTTATTTTTCTGAGTAAAAAAAAAAACTCAAAAACCAATTTTTTTTTTTTGAGTAATAAAAAAAATCTAAGATAAATTTTTATCTTCAGAGCAAAAAATTAAATTCGAAAAATAATTTTTATTTACTGAGTAAAAATTAAAAATCTAAAAATAAGTGTTTTCTTCTGAGTAAAAAATATAACTCGAAAATTAATTTTTATTTCTTGATCGAAATATAGAACTCTAACGCCCAATTTTTTTGACAAAGACTTAAATTTAAAACTCAACTTTAAGCGATTTAACTCGAAAATCTAGTGTGTTTGTTGTATTTTACGCCGAGATTTAACTAAATCGAGGCTAAGTCTCTGTCAACAAATTGGGCATAAGAATAAGTTTTATCTTCTGAGTAAAAAATAAAACTCAAAAAATTATTGTTTTTTCTGATTAAAATAATAAAACTCTTAAAAAAATACTTAAATTGTAATTTTTAAAATATAATTTATAACAGTTATGGTCCCTGATTTTAACTGTTGCTGAAATGTTTAATAGTGTGTTTTTGATCTGTAATGACATCTTAATTTTGAGAGCAGGTTTTTCAACCTTTCATAATAAAGAAAAGTGAATTTTGCGACCATTTCCTATAATGAAACATGATACCATGCTGAACGAGTGGAAAATAGTCAGGGCTTGATATAACAATTTGCTCCTAAGCAACGCTGGACTAGTGTGTACCTTGTCAGAACTAGTTATAACAGATGGTTACTCGTGTGAGTTTATTGGAAAGTATCTGTTTATCGATAGCGATTTTGATTATTTTGTTTCCGATTATTTAGTTTCTTGGCTCCTCATTGATTATTTTTATTTCCGTTTGTGCACGTATTTTTAGTTTATGTTTCGTTGCAATTCAAAAAATTTTTCCGTTTTGAGTATGAATTGCAAATTTTCAAATAATGAATAGAGTTTCAGTATTTTGTCTCATAAGGTGTCACTTTTTCAGTTTTTCTGTTTTATGTTGTCGCAAAGTGTCTGCAGAAAATGATAGAGACTTTTATTTGTTATATTTTTTAATTTTAATTTTTGTTTGCTTTTTGCGGGAAATATTTTAATAATGGGGAGATGATTTTAATTTTTGATTTTTATATTAAATAGACAAAGTAGGACGTTTTTATTTGGAACTCTCTGAAAACCCTGGCTTTAAGTGTGTGTTTTTTTGGAATTAGATTGCATTTTACCAATGATGGTCAGAAGCTTTTTGTTTGGAATCTTCTGCAAAAACCATGACTAAGTGTTGCTATGGATTCTTTTGTGGCTATGGAAATTTGGATGCTATGGGAATTTTTGCGATTCGGTTGGTTGGGAGGCTCGCGGTGAATTTATTTAGTGATATTATTGGAAAATATTTAGCAATTTGTTGGAATTTATTTAGCTAATTTATTGGAATACTGATGGTGGTGGGTTTGGTGGAAGGTTAAATTTATTAACTATGGCAATGGCACTGGATCAGCTGTTGTGTTAAATGGAAAAGGCTCAGCTGTTTTTTTTTTATTGTTTAGTGTGTGTTTTTATAAGATACGAATATTGTTTTTAATCTATTTATTTTGTTTTCCGTTGTTGTGTTAATCTGTTATTAGCTGTTTGTGTGGAAAAATGCGTGCTGGAAAATTCTGAATGGAAAATCGCGGAAAACGAGTTTTATCTGTCTTTTTCTTTGAAGGGACGTTGTGGTCAAAGCATATTGAATGAATAAATTAATAACTTCGATTGATTTTGTGAATTTTTATTTTATGGTTCGGTTGTTTGTTTTTATTGGATTTGGTCCTCCAGAAGGGGGGGGGAGTCGTTGTAGACGTTTTTGTTGTCGGTAGGTGTTTTGGGAGATGGGATTGAGGTATGCTTAGTTCCTATATTAGTGTGTTTACTTAATTGGTGGGTTTGTCAATTATATTATTTTGTGGTTGGAAATTTTATATATGTATATTGGGAAATAGGATTTGATAGTTATGGTCTTATTTAATTGGCGGGAGGTTCTAGAAATTTCTTTCTTTCATTGGCGCTTCAAGGTGGGTGGAAGTGTCTTTTCTTATTTTCTTTTTAAGGTCTATAGAATTTTTGGAATTAAATTGGGCTATTTTCTGTGTTTGATTTTGGTTGCTATTTTACTCTCTTTCTGTGATTGAAGGAAATTTGATCTTGTTCATTTTTAAACTACTATTTTTGGCTGAACTGGAGAAATTGAAATTTACGGAAATTATTACAAACGTGCTATGAGGCTATATATGTAATCGGCCATATTGAATTTGGAACTTTGGTCTATGGATTTATGAATTATCTATTGCCTGAACAGAAATCTATTTATGGAATCTTTGGACTAAATACAACTACATTATTTTGAAAAAATCGGACTATTGGAATTGAATTTTTGAATTTTTTCCAACGACAGGTATATTTCTATTGGGCTATTTTTTGCTAATGAGGGATTTTAAGTTGGTTTCTAATTTTGCAGTTGTCGTAGTTGGTGGAGATTGGTAAAAATTTACTTGGACTATTTAAAAACGGGTGGGGACTATTGTTAATTTGGGTGCGGTATACTGAAACAATTATATGTGGATATGGTTGGATGGCTGATTTATATGCTGGAGTATTGTACGGTGCTTTAACAGTGGATCATTTTATACGGTAATTATGTTTTTAAAACAGAAATTAATTATGTTTTTACACCAGAAAATTAATTCCGTAAAAAATTGGAATTCTATTGAGTAGATCTTGTTCTTGTTTTAATGTGAATTGTGAAAAATGAGGCTCTATAAGTTTCTGAAAAATGGTATATTTTTGGTTTTGTTGCAGGCTGAAGTTATTACGAGCTGAACCTATTACTCAAATATTTAGAAATTATTGAGGACCACTAAATATTGCTTCCTATTGGATGTCTACTAGCTGTCGCCTGGCCAGTAGGATTATTTTGTCATTGGACCATCATCGACACCACATTCCACCATCTACAAAGTCTTTATAGTCAACTGTTCAACCGTTTCCTGTATGCTGTATCGTCTAAAGGCTTGTACAGAGCAAAGTAACCGTAAAAATATTGTGTCAATTTTCTGTTTTGAAAGATTCTTTTTGCCATAAACTTTTGCTACAAACTTCTGTCAGGAATAGTATGCTTATTTGCAATCAATTTCGTTGTAATGGGCTTCTAGTGACGGTCTTGGTAGATTCTTGCGCAGATACTCTTGAGTATTTTGCGACCCCGTATTCTGACATATAGTTGGGAGGTGGGATTTGAGGTTTCTATTGTAGAATTGCTAACGGAGGCAGCAGAAACTTTAACTAAAAAGGCCTTTTCTGATATTCTATACTGATTTTTGAGATTTTTATACAAAGTAAAAGTAGACGGGCAAGTCTTCTGTATCCTTCTCTGAACGGTCGAACTGCACTGAATTTTTGAGCGGTCGAACTGCACTGAATTTTCGATAAACCTATAGAGCCGGCTTCCAGAGAAACACGCGATCTGCCATACTTTATTGGCGCTCTTAATATTTTGTCAGTTACATAGCATTATTTTCTGGAGATCAACTCCGATCGGCCATGTGCACAAACGAACCCAGTGAGTTTATTCCGGAAGGATACGAAGAAACGGTAAATATTCTTCCCGTTTTACCACATTTATTGCCAGATGAAGTATATGGGGGATTTAAAAATCTCACTAATGTTTTTGTTCCTCGGGAGGTTCGAGCTTTATTGAGCTATGGGCCTAAATTTGTGCCTCCCGGTCATGGTGGCCGGATTTGTGGGGGAGTGGAGCTTTTGTGCCAGGTATATGATTTGTGTGAGGACTATGGAGGGATTGTTGGTATAAGCTATTTCCGGGAAATCATGTTCCAATATGGGCGCCGTGTGCAACAGCATATTCTGGGTACTGAGTCATCAGTAACCATGATGTATCGGCATATGTTAGATGTGACTTTGGAATTTTTACGTTCACATCCAGACATATGCATAGTTCAGTCCGATAAAGGCAAGTGCACGGCGCTCATATTTGAGCATGATTACCGGAAGAAAATGGCTTTGATAGTTGAAAACTATGTAAAGACGGGTATCTATATGTCTGTGGCCCCTGTAGGAAAATGGTTTAAGGGGGTGATTTCTGGCTTTATACATCTGACTAGATGGATCGTGCGCTATTGCGCCTATCTAGCTGACGAGAATCCTTCCTTTGCCCATTATTCTAAATTATGCCATTACAAAAAAGTTTTCGAAGAGTGTTTAGCCAACAAATCCAACGATCGTCGCCTGCCATTTTATATGGTATAGTAAAAATCCATAAACCTGATCATCCGATGCGCCCTGTTTGCAGTTCTATTCTGTGGTATTCTAGTCCGGTTAAAAAGTTGTTGAACTATTGCCTTCATGCCATTTTTGATCATTGCCTGCTCCCTCACAACGTTAGCAATGTCAACCATTTTGTGCAAGATCTTCATTCTTTACCCGTGTACGAAGGGTATGTTTTTGTAAAAGTCGATTTAGTCGACATGTATAGTAGGATAGACAAGAATAGGATATTCAATTTTCTGTGTCTATGGTCTCAGAGTGCTTATTTTCAGGAAAGATGTCCTGTTCCTGTTCCTTTATTTCGATTTTTGCTAAACTATAGTCTTCGTACTTCAAATTACGTGTCCTACGCCGGGAAGGTTTATATTCGGAATAAGGGTTTGCCACAAGGAGCTTGTGACTCTGGGACGATTGCTATGATATATTTAGACTATTTATTGCAGTGTCAGTATAATTTTGTATTTTTTGAAAACATGGTATCTTTTTGGCGGAAATACGTTGACGATTTTCTTTTTTATGTACATGTAGATCAAATCGATAATTTTCTTAAATCCTTCAGTCTTGCTGTAGACATGGAGGTTACTATTGAGCATGAGGAGCCCAATGAGGATGGAGGCAGCTTCATATCCTTTCTCGATGTTGGCATTGTTCGCCATCAAGGAAGGATATCAAGCAATGTTTATGTCAAGCCCGTATCCTCGGCCAGGCTCCTTAATTATTTTTCTAGTTGTCCACTACCGCAAAAAAGATCCTGTGTTGCTTCTATGTTAGCGAAACTTTTAGTTCGTTATAGTACCTGCTTCCTCAAAAAGGATTTAGATTGAGCGTCCCAAATCATGGTCCAAAATAGCTATCCTTCAATAGAAAGAGCTAGTATATTCCGCAAGGTATTGATAACGCACATTCACACTTTGCAGCATAGAAAAACACCTTTTGCTGGGGTTCAAATTAGTTCGCGTTTAGATGTGTTATATCAATGCTTAATGGAATATTGTTCAATTGTTTATGTACCGCCATTTTTTTTTTTTTTTTGGGCTTCAAAGTTGGTTCAGGGTTATTATAAATTCCCATATAACCAGGTAATTCTTCTGACGTTTTTGTGACCGTCGTCAATTTGTAAGTCGCACGTGGAATCCTTAACTTCGCTCATCGCGATTAGTTGTCAAGGATCTCATGGCCGGCGCCAGCATTCATTTTCATTGTAGTATAACCAGACATGCGTCTCTCTCTCTCTGCACACGTGGTGAGGTACAGGTTACACAGACGGAGCTTAGATCGACGACTTCTTGAATCCAAAATTGACAGTTGTATTAATTATAGTTGAGTTGAATTTAGCCCGATTCGAGTGCCCTTGAGTACTTATATTCCTCCTAAGCAAACGTTTCGACCAATTCCCGTTTTATATGACCGGCGTCAATATTCAAACAAAATGGCGATTATTTCACAATGGTGAGCCCGGCCCGAGCGTAAATGAGTCCTATGTTACCTCATTGACATTCGTTACGAAACTGATGTACCGCCATTGCATGAGATTTATTTGAAACCATCTGAGTCGACTAAACGAAAAACAATAGAGTTGAAATATCCTGTGCGGGTGTTGCCCTATCAGTCTGATGCTTTAGCCACTTTGTTTGCACGAATTTGCCGCACGTATCGTGTCTCTACTGTGGTTTATACTAGCCGTGAGGCGCAACTGTATATGCTTCTACATATGTCACTTAAAGATGCTGACCCTAGGTCTACTCCAAATTTGGATAATACCGTCCCTTCGGCGACTCTATCTTTGCTTTCATCCTCCTTAACAACAACAACAACAATAACAACATCTGTTGCCTTGTCTGTTGCAATAAAAGCGACAGCGACAACAACAGCAACAACAACAACAACAACAGCCCTAACATCAGCCCCGATATCAGTACCGTCTCCTGTACCATCAACAACAACAACAACAACAGTAGCGGTTCCATCGCCAAACAATACGGCAGCCGCATTGGCTGTGAAACGTAAACATGTTTATATGACAACTTGTGCCCATTGCCCTTTTACTTTTCTCTTTTTTGGTAGGCGTGACCCAATGCGACAGTTGGAACTAGTTCTCCATGACTCAAAATCCGCATTGGCTAAACATTGTGCTCGTTCAGGTCATGTTTCTAGTAACAGAGTTTTTGTTTTTAACTTCGATGGGCAAAATGAGGTTGAGTTCACAATTGATTTTGTATAGTACAACAAAAACATAAAAATACAAAAACTAGCTTCTCTTCTGAAAAAAAGCGGCACAGAGCCTACTCGTTCGGTATCATTTTTAAAACTCTCTCTTCATATACGTACACGAACTTCTATTTTTTGCTTCTCTTTTGCCTTTATTTAGTAGGGGGTCTTCTCTTGACCCAGGAACACTATTTTGTTATTTTTGCACTCGCGGTGAGGAAGTTACTTATTTCCTCGAAATTTTGCTCACTCGTGTGAAAAAATATTATCAAAAATAAAAAGAAATGAAAATTATAGAATGCCTAAGAATGTCTATGAAAGTAATAGAATGTCTAAGGAGTCAATAAATAAAAAATAGAATGTTTAAGAAATTGACAAGGACCAAGGAGAGAATGAAAATTGAGGTTTATTTAGATTTTTTTTCACACAGTGGGCATTAGATTTTGTAGTTTATAGGAATTTTTTTTCACACAGTAGGCAGCGAACCATACTTCATGTTGTAGTTTATGAAAATTAGTGGCTGATAAACTGTGAGCGTTCGACTTCAAATTAATACGTGTTATTTAAGTCATAAAAAATAATTAAATGGTTAAAAATAACCAAAAACTAATTAAGTTGTCTCCATCAGAACTAGAAGCTTACCTTATCAGAGATGAAAGTTAGACAACGTAAGTTAAAATTATTTTCTCCTTCTAATTTCTCTTTTCGTCTTTTTTCGTCTCATGAATTTCTCCTATTGAAATTATGTTCTTCAATATGACCCAATATGACTCATTATCTCATTTTCAGCTTATGTAGTTAATGTAGTTATTGTAAACTACCATCTCATTTAAACAAAAGGCGGACAATGACTACATAACAAAAACCAAAATTCCTGCCGACGAGGCCTGTTGCCAAAGGCCGAAACGCGTTCAGGAAGGCAAGGTTGACGAAAGTTCACCACTCGGACTATTAGATTTGGGCTAACCCACACTTAGTACCTTGAACAATCTGTTTGAGTACGACATTGACTTGATCACCGTGTGAATCTAATTATTATGAATCTAAATGTTTTTTGAATGAAAGGAATAATTTCTTATTCGTTTGCTCGCTCGCTTCGCTCGCTCGCTCAATTTGCTGTCATTGAATGTTTATATTAGAATGCTTAAAATAGGTTTTTAGAATGCTTGTATGTTCTTAAATTTCTTGTATCTTAAATGCTTTTAATTTTAAATGCCTTTTAGATGCCTTAAAATAGTATAATATTAAATGTTAACACCAATGGCTTATGAATGTTTGAGTGAATGAGTCGGACAGTGCTGCATATTTTTAGGCTTTTGGTTAGTTTGCACATATCAAACTTAATTCTCAGCCTTATGTAATATTTTGAAACTTAAGTACGAGTCTTTATATATTTTCATCAAAGGTTTTATAATTCGATCAAAATCAAATTTACTAGAAATAGATTCTTGTATGAATTCATAAACTCAATAAATTACGCCACAAACCTATCAAGTCGCCACCTACCGGAGTTCAACCAAAACTACCCATGCCACAAACCTACCAGAGTCACAAACCAAGCAATAGTGGGTATGATACCAAACATGGCGGAAAATAGTGGGCATGCGAATAAAAAATGGTGGCAAAAATGGCCGAGAAAATGATGGCGCGTATAGAAGCAATACGATTGGCTATTGTGTAAAGGTGCCGTCAGACGAAGCAAGGAAAGTGCTTGCAGCAAGCGTTTTACTTG
>CM035806.1:91769847-91787191 GCA_020466095.1 Chlorops oryzae
AAAATGGCCGAGAAAATGATGGCGCGTATAGAAGCAATACGATTGGCTATTGTGTTAGGGTTGATTGCAGATGTTTGTAAGCCTAAGAGAAAGAAGGAACGATATACACTTCTCATGAATGTAAGAAAGAGGAGAATAGGGTTTAGGTAGGGAATAGGCATTAATGAGGAAATATTAGATAAATAAAAAATAAATAAATTAATAAATAATAAATAAATAAATTAATAAATAAATAAATAAATAAATAAATAAATAAATAAATAAATAAATAAAAAAAAATAAATAAATAATAAATCAATAAAATCAATAAATCAATAAATCAATAAATCAATAAATCAATAAATCAAAAATAAATAAATAAATAAATAAATTAATAAATAAATAAATAAAATAAATTAATAAATTAATAAATTAATAAATAAATAAATAAATAAATAAATAAATAAATGAATAAATAAATAAATAAATAAATAAATAAATAAATAAATAAATAAATAAATAAATAAATAAATAAATTTATATTATTAATATTATTATTATTATTAATTTATGAGTATTCATACATACAAGTATCCTTAGCCAAAAATTTGTAAAGAAACCCACATCTTTTAACCTTATTATCAAATGTAATAAAACGGAAAAAATACTATGTTGAATCGGACGTCCAGACTCTATTCGACCTTTTTAATTTCTTATTTCAGGAACTAAATTATACAATGTACAATATAACAGCAGCTAGTGTCATGTAACGTTTAACTTTTCTTTTCAGGGACTACGCTAGTACGATGTACTTCATGATTCCAGTCACTGTCATGCCTCGTTCTAATGTAAGTATATCAGTGGTTGGGAATTAATTATTATTACTTTAATTAATTTAATATAAAAGGGTGTTTTTAATATTATTTGATAAATTTTCAGGTGAATTCCCCTTGTTGCATAGAGATTCGGATACCATGATCGCAGCCCGCGTCCGCCATGACCAGGTTACGGAAACTCGGTCTAGATCACTATACGATATCTCTTTTCCCTTCCAGGGTGCTGTTTTTCAAGTATATATGGAATGCACCTTTAAATCATTTTTGGGTTGATATTTGATTCGATCTCAGCTTATTCGACCCCTGACCAGCGCATATCAAATCTAAATGAGGTAAAAAAGTGTTCGAATAAACCACAAAGGTCGTCAGGTCTGGGGAAACTATAATAGATGTGAGTGTCCAAGGAATCGGAAAAAAATTATGAATTAGCCATAAAAACTATTTAATTAATAATTAAATGTTTCATACCCATTAAATTTGTTTCAGGGAAAGTTACTTTGGAATATGTTCAGGTTTCATAGAGATTCGGGTTCTAGGACTGTTCATCCGAGCTGGTCATAAACAGGATATGGATAACTCAACTCCATCTTATTAAGACAATCAGATAAGTTATAATTATACGTAATTTTAAACCGTTTAAAGCTTGTGGTCTATTTCCTTCTTTTCATGGTGCAGCTTTTTAAGACATGTAACGAATTCTATTGGGAGTTTGTGGGAATACGATTTTTGGACTGGTCTATGGATAAAATCATCGAAGGTTGTCGGAAAATTAGCTGATTATTTTGGCCATAAATGGAGCATGGATTCTCGGATTTAGAGCTTATTTCATCATCCGTAATCATCTGTAACCGTGGATTATAGTCTAATGTTAATTATAGTCTAATGTGAAATATATATATATATATTATGAGTAGGCTAAGGTTATAAGTGAAATGTAAGTGAATTTTTTGGTAATATATGGGTGTATAACTAGTGTAATCAGGCAGATTCAATAAGAAAGATGCGACTAAGGAGGTAAGAAAAAACAAAACATAAAGAAAAAGAAAAGGAATGCGAATAAAAATGTAACTAAGAGACTCAGAAAAGGAAGAAAATAAGTGAAAGGAATTTTACCATGCGGTCACTGAAGCGCAGTCAGATATGTGTTACTATAAAAGGGTGCTACTATAGGGAGGTATAGTTATATATGTGTTACTATAAAAGGAGAGTGTTATTAAAAGGAAGGTTATAGTTATATATGGAGATAAGAATATTAGCTGAAAGTTAAGATGCCAATAGAAAGGGGGAAATATAAAGTCCAATAGAGAGGGAATGTGATTATGAATGAAAAAGGTCAGAAGAGGTAGTGGATGAAAAACACAGGTGGGTGGAGTCAAAAAAGGTGGTAGACGGAGATTGTTTATATGAAATTAACTTGATTTAAATTAAATCGAATGAGGCCCTGGATGAAATGCAATTTAAATTTTAATTTAATTTTAAGTTTTAAATTTAAATATAAGTCGACTGCGATTTAGATTTTGGATTCGATTTTTTATTTTTAAATTTTAAATTTGAATTTAGATTTTGATTATTGGATTTCGATTTTATTTTAAATTGATTTTGATTCGAATGAAGTCTTGAATGGGTTGCAATTTTAGTTCTAAATTTTAGACTCTCAATTCTTAGATTTTGATTTATAATAGATTTAAGTTTTAAAGTTTTAGATTTGGGTTTAAGTCGAATGAAGTGTTGAATGAAATACAAATTTTAGTTCTAAATTTTAACTTCCCAGTTTCAAATTTAGATTTATATTTAAATAGACTGCAATATTGGTTCTACATTTCTATATTTTAGATTTCGGATTAGGTTTGGGATTTAGGAATTAGATTCCAAACTATAAATTTTAAATTTTGGAAATTTAGATTTAATTTTTAACTATAAATATTTAATCTCAGGTTTAGGTTTTTAATTTAGATTTATTATTAGTAGATGAGACTATGACTGAACATGCAAAAGAAGTGGTTTTGTAGAGATGGGATTTTATATTCAATGCGAATTGGAAGTAGATAGAAGTGTAATAGAAATGAGATTTTAGATTCTAGGTAGAACGAGATTTAAATTTAGTTTAGATGTAACAGAAATGTTAATAGAATGTAGATAATAAGATTTCAATTCTATATTATGGGTTATAAGTTTTAATTTTAAATTTAAGTTTAATTTGGATGTAATAGGAATGCAATTAGAAGACCCGACAGACCATTGCGTGCATATTATAGGGTCTTGTAGGAGGTTTACAGCCCACCCGGCATATATATCATTAAAGTTATAACACTGTCCGCAAACTTTCATTCATTCCATACATATTACCCTACTGTATTTTATTATTTATTATTAATTAATTTGTTATTTGTTCCTTGATTAAATTTCTATTTAATTTATAACTCTTTGTACATATTTAAATATTTTTATTATTTTAAGTTTATTTTAAGTTTATAATTATTCATATTATTATTCTATTATTATTTCTATATTTCCTCTATATTATGTCTTATAATTATTTATTGTTTTTTTTTTTAAATGGTTAGCTCATACGAGTGAGCATAAGCGAGCAGTATTTCCTCATTCATACGATTCATTTATTCGATCTTGCATCCATTTTGTAATAAGTCTTTGGTCTTTGAAAAAAATTTTTTTGTTCGAAAGGTACAAGGTGTGATTTCAAATCACAAATAACTGTCCGAGAATGAACAATTAGTTCAGACCATGCCTTCCTGAACGCGTTTCGACCCCTGGCACAAGGTCTCGTCAGCAGGAATTTTGGAAGTAATTAGTCCGTAAGGTGAATGATTTAGTATCGTTTTAATATGTGCATATTTTGCATGCATACCATCTCCAAGGAGGTGCATTGAAATTGACATGGTGACCCCCTTCACCACCCCCAATATGAGTACGTAATATCATCTATGCATTACTACATTTACGCCATTTTTAGTTCATTTATAGCTCCGCCCATTTTCATGTGTCTTTAGGTCTGTCTTTTGAGCAAACTTGTTGAGTACTATAGACTAGGTTGTATAGTAACAACAAAATGTTGTAAAATATGGACAATAAAAACAAAAGGAATAAAATAAATTGTTTCGTAAAGGGTATAATGCCTGAATTCGTAAAATTGGATAATTTTGTCGGCCATAAGGTCAACTCGTCGAGCTGTATGTAACCTTCATGTGGACTTAAAGAGTTCAGTGCTCTGTAAGTATCCAAGATATCAAGGGAAATTTGGGAAGACTCTGATATAACCACAAATGCCTAATATGCTTTCATATACTCTCATACATCTCACATGCATACAACCATCTGGGCCCCCACTCACCAATTCGTATCCAAAACGCCCTTTTTGGTTCAGTACATCTATGATTTCCTTTAAGATGTACCTCTCCAAAACATGGAATATCTAATCAGTTCTTCGCATATACCTGGCCGCTCACATCAGACTCCCATTTTGGTGGTTCCAAAAATACGAGTGTGCATGGCAATGCCGTGGTTATCTTTAGACTGATCTTGATCATTCCGAGTATTAGGTGGCAATTCCTACCATAATAATCAACTCACCCTTAAAATATGGCAGCTTCCGACACTATCGTCTCAATATGACCCGGCTAATCTCATCTAAGTCTAATTTAACTTGATTTTATTGAACTTAATTTCACAACTCGATAAAATACTTGTATCAGAATAGCCCATTCGACTTTGACTAAATGCGATTGCGTCCAGAATATGTAGAGTAAGTCAATCTTGTATCGTAAATTCTTGGAACCCATTATTTCCAAGTTTCCAGATAATAGGAGGGGGTCTATTCTCGTGTCTGTGTAGGGTATATATGAGAATTCAGAAAAAATATGTATATATAAATATGCGTACATGTATATATTAATATGTACCACGATGGTTGCTAAAAAATGAAAAAATGGTAGCAGTAGAAGAAGAGATGCGTAAATTGGTTTGAGACTACTAAACTTTAAGGGAGAATATGACAGAAAGAAAACGCAATAAATGATTTCAAATATAATTGGAAGAATGTTTAATGTGCGGCAAAAACTCTTGACAACAGAGCAGCGTAGAAATATAAATCGTAACCCTGCAGCTTCATACAAAATATGTGATGTTAATAGGTACCCAACAGGAAGCCTCATACACTATATTAGGGACTATAAGATTTTATGTATTGGTTCCTAAAGGTATATCCGTGAGTCGGCTTGCTCTTATGTTTTTTGGCTGAAATGTTTTGGCTAAAATGTTGGCAAATAGTAAAGCTTAGCATCACCCCTATATCCATCATGACTGTTACATAGTCATCGTATGAGAAATTTCCTACTGCGATGATCTGTCTATGCTGATTTTCATCTCCTTTCCACTCTAACGGTATAAACTATGTGTGTGAGTTTGTGAGTGTATAAAAATTTGTGAGTGCATAAAAATTGAGTCGAGTTTCTCGATGATATTGTGTTTATTTTGAGGGAGAGGCATAAGGAGCAAAAATGAGAGGGTGCGAGTAAGTGATCTGAGAGTATTTTGATTCGTTTTTTATGGTTTTATACAAATTTCTTAGCGGAATTTTATTCGCTTTTTATGGTTTTATACAAATTTCTTTTATACAAATTTCTTAGCAGAATCTTTAAAACTTAGCATTGAGGGTATAGTTCCTATAACTTTGTTTAAGTAGGATTATAATAGGTAATTATCATGAAGAATTATTTGGCAATAGAAATCTATATGTATTTTATTCTGAGAGAGTTTCTGAGTGTTTTCCCACAAATTTGTATGTATTGATGCTAAGTGCAGTCTGAGTGTTTTTATCTACTTGTGTAGAAAAATATCTCATTACACTCATTCTGCAGGTAGTAAGGATACGCTTCACACCCTCCAGCGGACAGCGACAAAACAATCGAGAGTTGTAAGTATAACGTGTGAATGCCGTTAGCGGCAATCCGATTATGTACAACTAAACTGCGCTCCTGTTAGCTATCATCTCAGCATTTTACACATTACTTAAAAACAAATTTCCTTTCTACTGTTACGATTTTAGATTCAAGCATGGAACATAACCCGGATATGGATGAAACCATTCAAGACACGCCACAGATTCTTGTGGCGCCTTGCAACGACTGCGCGTTGTTGTTCCTAATCAATGCAGAGTATGTCACCTACGAATTGCACAGCCCCCATTCATCCCTTTCTCAGCATCGCATGGCTACAGGCCATACGGTTGGAGATCGTCTCGTGGACCTGACTATTGGTCATATACCGTCGCATCTCCAGATGCATTTATATGCCATGGTTAAATATCCTTTTCGGTAATCAGGTGGTTTTACCATATTATGCCGGCGAGATACCACCAACAATATATGCGTTCCTGGTTTTCTTAGAGTGTGAGTATTGGATAATGTTTTTAGTTCATACAGTGTTTATAATTTCGATTGTTGTTGTTAATAACCTTTGTGTTTTTTGTAATTCCAGCCTGTCTTGGAATGTATTCGTAGGCTGTATATTGGGCTCCATCTGATGCGTGTGTATGTTTCTCTGGGCTGCGTCTCAGGTTCATGTTCATCTGATGCCCATATGTGTATATAATGTGTAATATAGTATTGAAAATGTTTTCAAAGAATGTTTTTGATTTAATATATATATGTGTGAACTGAAAATGCAAACTGAGTTTTATTTTTTCAAAGAAGTTATGGAAACTGAGTTTTATTTATTCAAAAAAGTTATGGGTTCTGATGAGATTTTGGGGAGAATTTATGCGTAGTATGATCGGGCAATCTATACAAATGAAGACCACACAACGTCACAAAATGAATAGATAACCTGCGATCTTTATATGTATAGATTACCACACTGAAATTTTGGTAATCTAATTTAATATATGGGTAATCAGATAAAACATACCATATCATATTTCAACACAAATCGATCGACAAATGCGACATAATTTTATTAACATTTCACTTAAAAATATGTCAAACAAAACAATTTTGGTGTATACGCGCATTTCACATATAACTGAAACATTTAACAAACTTTTTAAATTACAACAACACTTTTGTGCACACGCGTATGGCACATAGAATTTAATAAACATTTCAAAGCATATCCTGTATGCAAATACGAAATAATTTGTAGCAAACATTATTACATTAAACAATCACTTCACTTTTAACAAATCATATTTGTGCATACGCGTATGACACTTAACATATGATTTGAAAAACACTTTTGAGACACTTAATGCCATATCGCGTATGCACCTTTGCATATGTGCATATAAAACAATTGAAGGATTTTGCCTAAATATGGCACTTCGACACACTTATTTTAAACACTCTAGATATAATTTTGAAATAATTTATACGATTTCCAAGCACACCTTTATATGTGCTTGAATTAAAAGTTGGTGAGAATTGTAGCCCAAAACAAACAAATGCACTTATTTTATTCGTTTTATTTGTTTTGTTTGTTTAATTATTTAAATTATTTTATTTATTTTATTAATTTATTTTATTTTATTTATTTTATTTATTTATTTTATTTATTTTATATATTTTATTTATTTTATTTATTTTATTTATTTTATTTATTTATTTATTTTATTTGATTTTTATTTAAAATGTACATGGTATGATACTTTTATTTAAATTATATATAATATGATACTTGATTTTATTTTATTTAAAATATGATTTTTATCTAAATATATATGATATAATGATATTAGAATAGTAATTCGTCCGTTAAAAATAAAGAATATATTAAATTCGAATTCGAATACGTGCGTTTTATTTGATGAAATAATGAGTGAGTGTTATTTGGAAAAAATAATGAGTGAGTGCAACTCCATAAAAATTCTTTTGATTGCAACTCCCTTTAATTACTAGCTGGATCATCCTCTTTCTCTTTAAACCAACCAGTGATGCCAGATTTTATCGATAAAAAAACCCTCATATATTGGAAAAAACCCACTTTTCCCCATTTTCAAAAACTAAAAACCCACGAAAAAACCCAGAATGATTTTTTGAAAATATGGGCGTACCGATTTCAAAATTGAACATTGGATTTAAACGCAATATATCAATAATTTAATATTTTAATAAAAGTATCAAGAAAATAAAAGTAACTTAAAGTTGTAGTAGTAAATGTACCTTAAATGTAGTGCATAAATTTCGATATAAAATTACCCATACTTTTTCCCATGTCACGTTTTTTGAGTGAAAAAACCCACAATATGGGGAAAAACCCACAATCTGGCATCACTGCTTCCGTGCTTGGTACGTTAAGAGTAAAAGACAAAGAGAATAGAATATCACAAACAATTATAAGCAGTGCTGCCAACTCCTTAGAAGCAAAATACGCTAAAACTTAGTGATTTAACATAAAATTTTGAAAACGTTTATTGAATATTTATTTATTAGAAATCACTAAATCTATAATATTAACAGTTTTAAAAAATTGATTTTATTGAGAAACAAAAAGTGTGCACGCAAACAATAATGGTTGAGGATAACAACAACAATATAAGTATGCACATTTGGTATGAACGCAACAAAAATAGCTAAGCGCTAAATGCGCTAGATCTAAAAAGCGCTAAGTTGGCATCACTGGCTAGTTGCTTTCATACGCTCTCAATGTATGTATGCATTTAAGTATGTCCCAGCCGGAAATGTCCCGGTGAAACAATCAATGATTTCAGCGTGACATAGAGCCGCGACTCCTCCTGATTATACACCAACTTTCTAATGAAATTAACACACAAGCGGCATTTGCAGTCATAAGAGCATATGTCACGAGTTGGTCATCGAAAGTGGAGTAGATCTACTCCGTCGTACCGATACCTCTATCGATGACACTGTCATTGCAATTGCGATAAAAAGCACCTTCTCTCGATGGCAATGCCATTGCAATTGAGAAGTACTCAAATTTTCCCCTCGATATTCTTGGTGAAAAAATTAATGAATTTGTCCTTTATGAGAATTTTTCCGGCTGGGATTGACATACTTAAATGCATACATACATTGAAAACAGATTTCTATAAGTTAAGTCAAGTAACGTTCAATCAAGAGTAAAGGGTCAGTTACTCTTGTTGGAAAACCGCTTTTCGGCCACGCCTATTTTTCCAATATTTGGAAATAATATTGCTTGCCTTTGAACATGTTCAAATATAAAATTTCATCAATATATCTTGAAAAACTTCGATTTTCTGTCTGTCTGTTTGTATACAGTTTTCTTATCGAATGAGTTGAGCTGTCTTGACGAAATTTGGTATGCGTTCTCACGGGGGACATAAGTAAGCACAAGTTCGAGAATGGACCCGATCGGACTATTTTTAGGGATACCTCCAGTACTAGGGTCTGTTACGAAAATCACAAAAACTGCTCTTAAAGCGAAGTTTTTCAAGATATTTTGATGAAACTTGATAGTTGAACATATTTGAAGTCAATTTATTCAATTTCAAAAAATTGGAAAAGTGGGCGTGGCCGAAGGGAGTTTTTCAAAAATTGCCTCCTACACCCGAATTTCAAATGGGACTTGAACGAAATTTGGCAGTTATGCTTCCTTTGTAGCCGTTAACATCCTCTCCAAAATTTTTTTTTATAGGTCCATTATTAAGGGTACCTCCAGTACTAGGGTCTGTCACAAAAATCTCAAAACTGCCCCAAAACCGGATTTTTTGAGATACTTTACTGAAACTTAGAATTTGAACGTATATTAAGGCCTCCGATTAGAAAACAAAAAACTGGGAAAAGTGGTCGTGGCAAAAGGGCGGTTTTCATAAAGAAATTCAACAAAAGTCGGTATATAGGGCCCCTTTTGGCATTAAACACCTCTTGATATTACAAATTATTTGAACACGTATGTCTGTGTCGGGTATTTTATTGTCAGGCTCGCCTGACTATAACACCCTTACTTGTTTTTCACTAAACTAGATGTCGCCTTTTTGTCCTTTTGTTCTGGAAGTGGTTTTTGTCAATATCTCTGTTATTTGATGTGTGATTATCAAGTGTAGTATGCCGTTGTAAAGGTCTCGAATAGCGCTAAAATTTGTGCCCAGAGATCATTATTCTCAGATACGTTTTCGCCTACTTGGACATTTTGTCTCAATTTCTACTACCCTAAAGTACCTTTCTATCATCATTGTAGCCCGCGAAAAATCATTAAATTTATCTCTACAAAGTTTCCTCATATCATTAAAATTGGCAAAGTTACAACGACTCTAATAATATTTTTTTCATCAAAGGCGACATCTAGCTTTGAAAAAACAAAATTTTTTTAATTTTATTAAAAATGATTTATGATAAGCTCTCAAATTAGTTGGTGAGCTATGACACTTTGAAAAAGATAAAATTTAGTATGAAATTGTGAATTCTAAAAACGAATTGAACAATTTTTTTTTTTAACAAGAATTTCATACTAAAATGTATCTTTTTCAAAGTGTCATAGCTCACCAACCAAATTTCATTGCTCTAGGGAAAATCCTTATATTTTTGGCCAAGCAATGTATGGGGAAGTTACACTGTGCGGCGGTCTTATTTCATTTTCAAAATGAATTTAACCGCGTATAAAAAAACATTTTTGGACGCCGGGCTTATTTAATTTTCAAAATGAATTTAGGCCGTGATCGAAAACTGATGGCGGGCTAAATTCACGCGGCCTAAATTCACTGAGCCATTTCAAATGTGTTCGCATGACCGCTGTATCGGCTTAAAAAAAACGGACATATGGTATGGTTAAAAAAATAAAAAATCATTGATACTACACACTGAATTAAAATACAGCGCCATCTATTGATAAGTGTCCAAAACCAAAAAACAACACTGCTGGCAAAACAGAAATTAAATCAATATTACTACACACTGAATGTATCACCACTAAAATACAGCGACATCTATTGATACCATCATAAACCTAAAAAAAAAATACTATAATACAGCGCCATCTATTGATAAACATCCAAAACCAAACAAATACCAGTATTATATAGGCGACATACCAAAGAGTATAGTATCTAAAGAGTTCCCATATTCATAATCGCGCTTCAAGGGAAATTTTTCATGATGGACGATTAAAGCCTTGGTTGGATTCGGGTTGTATAGGTAAAGTTCGACCGAGAAAAATCAAGTTCGACCAAAACAAAACAGTCGAAGGAACACAAACGAGATTTTTGCAAAAAATTTCAACAAAGATCGAACCTCTCTTTCCCGCAAATAGAGTTTCTATTGCCTAACTGTTCACACGCATTGATTTGAAAAAATGAGTGAAGAACGCGAATTTTTGGATTTTCGCAAAAAATCAAAAAAAAGCGAAAGTGAAGAATAACAAAATCGGACCTCTCGTTTTTACGCATTCCTTTTAATTCGGTTTCTTCACACTTATTGATTTGAAAGGACAAGCCCGTTTTTGTGTTTATGATGCTTGCAAGTTTTTGACGACCAGAAAATTAAAAATTAGTTATGTATGTAGCCGAAGCGTTTTATCCTCATTGATGAGCATAAAATGCTTGTTGTTAATGTAGGGTGATTTTCTATGTAGGAGTAACATGAAAATTGTCGGCATGTTCGACTTTTAAAATACTTACGTGAAATATGCGGAATATATATATAAATGTATCAAAACACAAGACTTAAAGTGGAAAAAGCCAAAATGCAAAAAAAACACTTTTTATTTATAATAAATGATTAAAATAGCTATCACAGACCAGGGATCGGCAAAAAAAAAATTTAATTTTAGATTTTTTGATTATTATCCACTCCACACTTCAAAATTCTTGATTCTGAAATAAAAAAAAATAAAACTTTTAAATATAAAATTCCCAAATAATGAAAAGATGGACGAACATAATATAATAGAATGCTTTGTGAATTTAGTTTGGCATGAATGCTTCTGAAGGTAGGACCTATGTCGCTCGTCTTCGCAAAACGAAGAGCGAATTTGTATTTTATGAAGTTGTTGCACCACTACATGTTCATGAGCTTAGGTTTGCTTATGTATTGCGCCCAGCCCTGCTGATTATTCAAAAAATCTGCAATCTTATTATTCTAATTATAAGTATCTAATTATTCATAATTCTTAAAATGTGATTAATAAATATCCAGCAATCCATAATTTTAACATATAAATTTCGGATTTTTCAAAAAATCACATTTTTAATTTTTTAAATATTTTCATAGAATCAATCCAAATTTTTAGAATCTGAAATAGGGATTGTTCATTATTTGGGAATTTTATATTTTCAATTTTTATTTGTTTTTTATTCAGAAAAAATTATATTTCTTGATCAATCCGTAATCAGTCATGATAATATTGATGAAAATGTTATTAGTGCCGATCCCTGTCACAGACTTATAATATTGAAACAAATAATCCAATACATACACAGAGAAAACGATACCACATAAAATGGAAGAAAAACAATAAGATTTCTCTATGGTTTTTATCCAAGAAGATTGTCTTATTGAAAACATAGAGAAAAACTTATTAGAACGAAGTTCTTTATGAAACGATAGCGACAGGGGACCTAGTCGAGAAAAAGTTAAAAACCGCTATAAAATCCGTGTTACCTAAATTGAAGTTCGCAAAAAAGGGTATAATAACGCTTGCAAAAAGAAAGAAATATACATATATTTACGTAAAATGACTTCCTGATGCGGCCGAGATATTATACTTTTTTAGGCGACACTTATTTCCGACGATATCCCGAAAAACAATTAATTATTGAATTCAGAAACTACACAGACACATACAAGCATAAATGCATTCAAACAAAACAAAACAATATGTGGTGCTGCCAGACTGAACGTTTTCAGAATAACTCCGATTAGTAGGTTTTTGCAAATATATAAGGGCAGTTTAGGTAGCTTAAAATTTTTTTGCGCTATCAAAGTATCCGTCAATTCGTACATAATTAAAACATATTTAAAATCATCGTCTGTACTCCGGGGGCTGCGGATGTAATATCGGTGTGAAAAATATCGATTTAGACATGTCCGTCCGTCCGTGTCCGGTTCTCCTCCGAAACGGCTGGACCAATCAATTCGAAATGTGGCACACAGGTATATCGGGGTCCGAGTATGATCTGAACTAAAAATGGAAGACATCCACTCACTGCCACGCCCACAAATGAATTTAATGTGTTTTCAGTAAAATGCTTGTAACTTGCGAACCACTCAACACATTTCATTGATATTTGGTGTACTGGTAAACAACGAAAAGGGACATATCCTGGAGGAAATGGATGCCGTCCTCCTCGAGCCACGCCCACAAATAAGGGTTTATCGTAACTTATGAAGTAAAAGGCGTAGAAACTTCAAATTCGCACCATAGGTTGACCAAAGCGAATGAAAGGTGTAGGAAAAAAGTTATGTGTCCCGCCCACTTCCACGCCCACAAATAAAGAGTTTTGGTAACTTTCGAAGTAAAAGGCGTAGAAGCTTCAAATTCGCAACATAGGTTGACGAAGGTGAACGATAGGTGCAGGAAAAAAAGTTATGTAGCCCGCCCAATGCCACGCCCACAAATGGAGATTTTTCGTACCATAGTGCGCCAATAATGTCGGGATGCTGGATATTTCAAAGTCGCGCTTGGCCGACTTTAGCTTTCTTACTTGGTTCCACATGTGTTTGGTATTGGAAATTTACTTGCAGCTTTAGAGCGTAGAGCCCTTTAGTGCACATGTAAGTTACAAACCTGCACAAAAATATTCTACGTCAGCATTTTTGTCTGTATTTGTATGAAAATTTCTATTTTAGCTGCATTCAACTTAGGTGCACATTCGCTTTAACAGCATCCTGTTTTTGGTTTTTGAAATAAAATTTCATGGTAAAATGTTCCTTTCACAGCCCTGTTGAAAATTTATCTTTTGAATTTCAAACGCTTTCCTATCGACCTAAAATGCCTTTGCTTTGTTAGAATTTTTCAAAAATGTTGATACAAAATTAATAAACCTGGTTTAAGCTCTCATAGCGACTATCATTTGAAAGTTTAAACCATCAAAAAGTTTAAGCTAGGTTGAAGACGATAAACCTCAATTTTTTTTTTCATTTCATTTTACTGCATTTTTTTATTTCTAGTCAGTTATGAAAGAATTTTCCTTTCATTACAAAATTTAAATATGTTTTTATACCCAGCATAAGCGGGGTATATTAGTTTTGTGCAAATCTTGTAACAGGGAGAACTTAGCTCCGGAGATATGGAAAAATATATATAGAAATGATCAGGATCAAAAACTGAATCGGTTTAGACATGTCCGTCTGACCGTCCGTCCGTGGTCGGATCTCCTCCGAAACGGCTGGACCAACCAAGTCAAAATTTGGCACACAGGTATATCGGGATTCGAGTATGAGCCTAAGTAAAAATGGGAGACATCGGCCCACTGCCACGACGTCAAATGAAATTAATGCGTTTTCAGTAAAATGCTTGTAACTTGCGAACCACTCAACACATTTCCTTCATATTTGGTGTACTGGTAAACTACGAAAAGGGACATATCCTGGAAAAAATGGACGCCATCCTCCTCGAGGCACGCCTACAAATAAGGATTTATCGTAACTTGTGCAGTAAAAGGAGTAGAATCTTCAAATTCGCAACATAGGTTGACCAAGGCGAATGAAAGGTGCAGGGAAAAAATTTATGTTGCCCGCCCACTACCACGCCCACAAATGGAGATTTTTCGTAATTTACGAAGCATAAGGCGTAGAACGAGCACGTTCCGTCCACTCTCAAGACGGCAAATATTGATTTTGTGTAACTTTCGTACGGAAAGGCAAAACCTGCTTACTCAGGGTATAAAACAGAAGAATTTTCGGAACTTTTTGATATTCACAACCACCCCAATATTTACCTAAACAGTTTCATCTTAAATAAGGTATAAGTTTAATTCGCAGGTTGTCAGTTTTTCATCATTTTTATACCGTTTTGACAGCCTTACGTTTTGGCTATAATGGGCTTCAGAGAAAGAAATACTCAATTTACTGTTGAAGCACCAAAGCTTTGACATTTAATTAACTTGAAGTGTATCTTTATTTAACAGGTTGATATATTCCAATTTCGAGCAATTCAATTCCAAAATATCCAATTATACCAATGTAATATGTGGATATAATAATTAGGGATACTTTCATCCCAGCGTCTTCCAAATAATAATTAGACTTTTATTTGGTTTAAAATCTTTTATTTTAAGGTAGGACCGTATTCAGCCGAAGCCAGAATGAGTCGTCTAAACCTCGTAGACGATTAACCTCCAATTGTTGTTTTCTTAAACATTCTAATTTCTTTTATACTTATTCCAAGAGAGGAGAAATGTTATGTATATATAAATGTTATGTATATGTAAATGTTAGGTATCTATAAATGTTATGTATATATCTTATGTATTTATAAATGATGATTCAAAAGAGGAGAAATGCCGCACAGAATTTGGCTGACATTTGAGAAGTGTCAAATGACCAATTTTGGGTTATGCCCAATTGATTCGATATTGGAATTCTGTCATAACACAATATCGGCTCATGCATTGCATGTGTTTAGTTGCCTGCGTTTGATGTTTTGACCATCACTTCTTTCAATGCTATAAGTGCATTGCTCGAAGTGTTTGGTTACATTCCGTTGGCTTGCATTTGATGTTTCGGCCTTCATTCCGTTCAATGCTATAAGTGCTTTGCTCGAAGTGTCTTGTTACATATGCTTTCAGGCATACAGGGCCGTAACGTAAATTAACCGTGCAGGGTCGGTATGTGAAATGAGATTTAAGGCGCTAAGGCGATTTAGGGCGCTAAGGCGCTTATGTGTCATATTCATGCAACACCTTCCCTCTTTTGTGAAAAATCTTTAGAATAGAGATTTTTCATAATTTAATAATGTTTAGGTATAAAGTAAAAGTATTTATCTTATAAATGTAAAATTGAAATATTAGTTTTTTTTTTTCTAAGATGTATTTATAATTCATTTACTAATTTAAATTGATAAATCTAATGAAGTAATATTTTGAAATTTTCATATATTGAGGTAAATTTATTAATTGAAGTATTAAACTAATTATTTATTTATTAAGATGATGCGCATCAGTTTAACAGTAATAAATTTTTATTGTAATTTTAATCTATTTTTATGTACAATGGCAAATTTATTGCCTATTTTTATTTTGCAATTTCCTCTATTATCAATTTCAGTAACTTTATATGGGCCTTTGAAAACATTTTCCAATTTGTGACTGGATTCATCACGGAGGTAGATTTTATCTTTGACTTGAATATTTTGAGGTATTGCCTTTTTGTCATAGTTTGTTTTTGATTGAATCTTGGCATTTTCGATTAATTTAAAGGCTCGCTTTTGGGCCTCTTGTAACCTAAATTTTAATTCTTTGACGTAATTATCGAAATTATAGACAGGATCAGTTGTTCCATTTAGAAAGTTAAACGGTCTAGGTGTTTTGCCGTAAACTAATTCGAATGGTGTATAGCCATGAGTCGAGGACGGTGTTGTGTTGAAGCAATAAGCAAAATACTTCAACCAATCGTCCCAATCGGTTTTTTCAGGAGATAAGTATGACCTAATATACTCATTAAAGGTTCTATGACTTCGTTCCACCATACCGAGTGTTTGGTGATGGTATGGGGTTGAATTTAACTGTTTTATATTGAGTAATTTGCAAAGTTCTAAAAGTATTTGATTTTATATTCGGTACCTGAGTCTGTAAGTATTTCGTTAATTGGTCCATAAATTAAGATACAATGTTCAACTATTGCTTTAGCTATTGTTTTGGCAGATTTGTCTGGAACGGGTATGGCTATTAAGTATTTTGTTAATTCGCACATTATTGTTATGCCATATGCGTTTCCATGTATTGAGGTTGGTAAGGGACCGATTGTGTCAATTTGAATTTTGTTAAATGGTTTTTCAGGTGTTTGTGTTGTGAATAACGGCTCTTTAAAGTTTTTTCCTGGTTTGTTTAATTTGCATTTTTCGCAATTTTTAACAAATTTTCGAACGTCCTGATTTAGGTTTTGCCAAATGTAGTTATGTTTTATTTTTGTTAGTAGTTTATTAATTCCGCAATGTCCGCCTAGGATTGGATCATTATGGAAAGTGTTAAGAATTTCTAGTTTTCTGTTTTTACTCTTAATTGTTTCGCGAATTGGTGTGAGTAAAATAGTGATATTTTTCAAATGAATGTTGCATTTTCCTTGAATTCGTGTGCACGTACTGATTACGCTTGTACTAGTTTGTACTAGCGGAGACTTTTAATAAAAATTCGAATCTTCAACAAAATCGAAAATGCAACCTTCTAGCTGAAGTGAACTTATGAGACTGATTTATTTGACTCCTTTTTGGTACAGCTTAGCTTAATGCTTAAGAGCGTTAGTAATTTTTACAACGGAAAAACAAGAATAGAAACAAAGGCAAAAAATCACGCATGGAGCGAATGGCCTGCAAACAAAAGGTATTGCAGGTAAATTATGGTACGATCTGTTACAGTCCGTTATAACAAAAATAAATGATGCACAGTG
>CM035806.1:91787291-91814791 GCA_020466095.1 Chlorops oryzae
AATGTCTCGGGGACGTAACATCCCTAGAATGCTCCTGGGTCGTTTGCGGGAAAGTTATTTGGTCCGGAATATATTATAGGAAGTTATTCGAATGTTTTACTCAAAAACAATAATAATTAACATCGTGTTAGGGAAGTCGAAGGAATGTCCCGTGGTAGTCCCATATGCTTTTTGAGAACGTTCCGTTTGGGTTTCAAAAACAGATGTTTGTCCCAGAGGCTTTCTTGAAGCGTCTTATCTGGGATCTAAAAATGGACATTAGGCTGTCCCAGGGAAGTCCCAGGAAAGACTTTGTTTTAGCTTTTTAGACTTTTTAGCAAAATTAGCAAGGGAATATCAGTGCCGCCTGGGTGGCCGTTTTATGGAAATAATTACTAACGACTTCTTTCGGAAATTTGGCACCAGATCCAATCCATCTTTTCAACCATGTGCTGATCGCTACGGTGTCCTGCTGCTCCGAAAACATGCTTGCGACCAGTATTTGGCCTGCATCGCAATATAGGACAATAGCGTAAAAAAAATGTGATGCGTTTTTTCATTATTTACGTGCATCACTTGTTTGGCCATTCCTCCAGTAGCATCGATGCAAATTCGGTACTCATTAGACTTTCGCAAATTATTGTAAATGCGAATCTGATGAGGTGACCAAAAATGAACTGCAATAGGATCTAAAGCAATTAAGTGAACAACATTTTGCCCAAGTTGAGATCTTTTGAATTTAGACAACGCCAACATTGGATTGGGATCTCGATATTTCTTTTGTTCAGATCGATATTTTGCAGTTCTCAAGACATCTGCACTGTATAAATTTGGAGGTTCTACAGTGCACCCTTCTTTCATCGTCTCTGCAGCTTGTCTTGCTCTGTACACTTCTACAGATTCCTTCTCCAAAACATGCACAAGTCGAGCTCGAGTTTCACCTCTGCATGGTCGTTTTCCACAATCTTTATTGCCTTGAGTAGCGATGCATTTCAATTTCACGATTGCTTCGAAATCAGCATATGGCTGAATATAGCATGTCAAACGACTTCCACATTTGCAATGACCTGGAGCGAATTCGTAATAATAATTTCATTTCACACAGAATCTTCGGGATTAGATAATAGATTTTTAAAGACTAACGTATAGTTGAAGCTTGATAGTTAAACTAGAAGAAGTTGACTCAACATCCGTATATAAATATTTTACAGCAAAAAGAACAAGAAATTACCTGAAAAAGTACCAGTTTGTTTGTCCGAGCTTATATAATTGCTTTTGAAATGATAGCCATGAGGAAGATTGAAGTCGTCAAATATTCTTTTTGAAACGATTTCAGTCCATTTCTGTGGTTTCAAAACATTTATAGTACGTATCCTTTTACAGCCCCTTTTATCCTTGTATTTTCTGACCGTTTCAAATATTAAATCAGTAAATTCTGATTTTTCTAAAGTCAGGATAAAAACTTTGTCAGACTTGTCCTTAGGAACAATTGAAAAATTTGATCGGCTGTTCCAATACTGGTTTCATTATAGGAATCGTCTACTTCGTCATTTTGAGATGTAGTCCTCTCGTTACAATCGCCAAATACTAGATTTTTCAAATTAAATTTGTTATTGACCATATACGAATAAATGGTTCCTGGTTTAATTTTAAATGATAATTCTTCTGAGATATGGGTCCAAATGGAGCTAGTTACAGGGACGATAGAAGTAGAACCGTCATCACATTCGCGAAGTATTTCCTGACGATTTTTCAAAACTACGTCTGCTAATAGTTGCTCGTTAACTAAAGGTGGGCGTCCGAGAGGCATCTTTCTTTATCCATAAAATGCTCCAAGTTGAGCTACTGGATAGTTTAAATTTTGGAGATTGGTGTCGATCTGTTTTATTGTCAGAAACCACAACTTTGTTTTAAATCTGTCGTATCTACTGATGTAAACATATGTACATACAGGATGTCCCACAAACTTTTGAATTTAAAAAAAACAGATATAACGATTAAAAGCCAATATTTTTGCGTTTACAGAATATCTCTAAGTGTAACCATTTGCGCACAGTAGCACTTCAAAAAACTCCATTTTAATATGAAATTTTGAGTAAACACAAAAATTTTCTACCAAAATTTTTTTTTTCAAAGTGCTGCAGTTCGCAAAAGATACCACTTAAAAATGTTCTGTAGACACAGAAATATTGGATTTTAATTGTAATATCTGGTATTTTAAAAAATTCAAAATGTATACAGGGTGTCCTATACTCAATAGATAAAAAAAAATGATAGGGGAGGCTTTTAAAGGCTTTTAATGGGCATAGGTACAATTCACCAATATGGTGGGAGACAATTTATCTCAACTTACTGCCTACAAACTTTATGGCCCTTTAACAACTCCTCAGGGGTGCATTTGCGACGCCCCCTTGCCATACGATTTTTGGTCCATATGGACCCCCATATCACCTCCCTTTTTGGATCTATTGCGTATGAAACACCCTGTATACATTAAGGTGGTTTTCTTATGTTAAAAGCGCCGGGCAGATTACACTAGTTTACAGAATTTGAGACTTTCGCGAAAGCAGAGACGAAATGATGGTTTTTAGACTAAATTACCAAGTCCCAAGATACAATTAAATTAGACATATTTTTAAAAAACTCGAAAATTCACCAAATTTCAATACGTCATAACTCGAAAAAAGTTTTTTTTTTTTTGCAAAAAGCTCTTGGGGATATTTATTTCTCATAAAAATACACTATTTTCCAAAATTTCGGGAAGAAAAAATTTTGTAGTGATCGATTTCACGAATAATGACCCAAAAAAAAAATTATTTTTGGGATTTTATTTTTTTGTTGAAAATAAAAATCATTGTTAAATAATTTCGAAAACATAATATTTCCTTTAAAATAAAGGTTTGTCTACGATGGTGTTTTTTACTTATGATCTTCGCTACAGAATGTTTGCTTTTGCATGACGCACGCTAGAAAATTGTTTGTATCTTCCAAGTTACAAAAAACACCATCGTAGACAAACCTTTATTTTAAAGGAAAAAGTATGGCGAACACAGTGGTAGATAAATTTAGTTTTTTTGTTTGGGGGTGCCAGCTCAAAAAATGCAAATAAAGAAATCAAATCCACTTTTCTATGAGTTTAATAGAGCATATGAAAAAAAAAATGTAACGCAGAATTAACCCTCTAACTTTTCGCACGGCCTCCAGGCATAACTCACAAAAGTCACTTTTTGAACACATAGGTAAAGTTATATGATATCAATATAAGTATAATAGTGTTGCTAGTACATTTGATGACATTTTCTCTTGAGACATCATATGCAAATGACGTCCAGTTTGGCGCCTATAGCCATTAGTGTGTGATCATCCGTCAAATCAACACCGCATTTTCTAAAAAAAAATTTGTGCTTTTCAACACAATATATCTTTTCAACCAAACAAGTTGTTACCGTTTGGTAATTTTTTTTCATAAAGGTAAGTTATCCAACTTTAATTTCATATATGATTTGATTCGAAAAAAAATTGTTTTGTGCGAGTTTCTTGGAAAAATTGAATTATGCCTCAAGGCATAATTGTGGGTTTACGTGATATTTTTTCCCCTTGATGCAGTTGATGAAATTGATGCAGTTGCCGCAATTTCGTGAACAAATTGCTGCTGGCCTCATCAAATATAATTCGCACACTGTTGGCCGACGAAGAACTTCACGTGATCCATTATCACCTTCAACTTCACGACCATCAACTCCAGTACTTGGTCATGTTGTTCCTGTTGGTCATCGAGCCATTCATCCAGTCGCTGATGTGCGCTATGATGGCTTCAACCGTCTTCCAGTTTGGCTACCGAAGGCAGGTGGTAAACAACTTTGTAAAAATGCCAAATGCAAATCACAAACTCAATGTGTTTGCAAGGTATGCAACGTACATTTGTGTTGCTCTACCTCTAAAAATTGTTTTTTTGATTATCATTCAAAAAAATAATATTTTGTTTATTTTTTTCACATCTTCATCTCTTTTTCTAATAAAATCCATCAAAATGAAAATTTCTATCTGATTGTATTTTTTCACTTAAACCGACAATTATGCCCCGAGGCATATTTCATCTTTTCTCACCTGGAGGCTAAACGGTAAGGTAAATTAAAAAACTAATAATGCAGAAGTGTTTAGAATGTCCTTTTTAGTCTAGAAAAAATTATTCCGGCTCCTTTTTTGCATTATTTCAAAAAAAAAAGGTTAGAGGGTTAAAGCACATCTAATTTTGCATCAAATGGTGAAAAAATGAGATGAATCGGATAAGTGGAACCGGAGGTATAAAGTTTGAAGTAACAGAGAATTTGACGCAAAATCGGATTTTCAGCAAACTTTAAAGTAACGGTTTTCCGTCAGAAATGAATTCTGAGAAAAATGTTGTTCTACATGTTGTATAATGTCTTGCGTAGAAGGTGTAACATTTTTTTAAGGGAATCGGGCACATGAAGTCCAAAAGTTGTCCGGTTTGTAAAATAATGACCCATATGCTAAATTTTGATAAAACAAACACAATCCGGGTTTTCACTCATACAAATGGAAGTTTAAGCTTTAGCGACTCCGCGCCCTTCAAACGTTATCGGATCGGAAACAAACTTCATATTTGGTTGTTTGGGACCATACGCTTATACATATAATCTGCCAAGCGCTCATTAAGAAAAAATAAGGACCACTATTATGTATCGCTCATTTACTCAAAGACTGTCATAACTCAAAAAATCAAGTTTCGAAAAAAACGCATTTAAAGTTTTTAATTTTCGAACGATTGTATGGGAACGAACAGCATGTAATTTATTGTAACTTTTTCATTTTTAAAGATATTGATATGAAATTTAGAATATAGAACTGAATATAGCGAATAAATCTGCATCATTAACTCAAAAATGGTTTTTTTGAGTTATGACAGTCTTTGAGTAAATGAGCGATATTTACATATGCTCAAAAAGTTAATAACAGTATAGTAGACTTACAGCGAACTGAAATATTTCGTTATAACTGCCTGAAAACACGATTCGACGAAAACACGTTAAAATTATTTTACTTCACGCTCGTAGGTGTTGATCAGATTGATTAGACGCAAATGACTAAAGATGCACATAAAATGATTTTCCCCGAAGAGACAAACGCTCGAAACAAATACAACAAGAATAAGCAGCTTCCTGGAAAAAACCGAAGTCGAAGTTTCTGGGAAAATTTTTGTAAGCTGTTTATGCTTGCTTAGGTTGAAAACACACCAAAGCCAACAAAACGTTGTTTCATGTCGAATTCGACAAAAGTATATTGCTTCTTATCTAGCAACACACACCGAGTACGACATGGTACTCCATACAGCCAAACCACACCGAACTCGACAAAACGTTGCGCATGCTCGGCGACGTCGATAATCTCATGTAAGCTTACGGCGCAACGCCCACTGAAAACGACACGAGCAAAACAGAAGCTTCGACAAAAAAGCATGCAGAAAGCTGTTGGCTTGGATTTTGTTTGAGTTCGACAAATTTGTTAGCGTTGGTGTGGGTTATCGCGAAAAGCGTTTTTTGGCTGTACGTCAAAAAAACGTTTTGTTGGCTTTGGTGTGTTTTCACCCTTAGTCCGCTGCCACATTAGCGAAACATCGCATTAAAAAAAACTAGATGAGCGGCAATTTTTTTTCTCTCACGATTAATTAACGGTTAATTCACAGCATCGATTAAGCTATAAGTGGAAACAAAAAACATATTTTTAAAATTTTTGTTCCGCTAAGTTCATATGAACTTAGCGAAACATCGCATAAAAAAAAAATAGATGAGCGGTAATTTTTTTTTCGACAAAAGTATATTGCTTCTTATCTAGCAACACACACCGAGTACGACATGGTACTCCATACAGCCAAACCACACCGAACTCGACAAAACGTTGCGCATGCTCGGCGACGTCGATAATCTCATGTAAGCTTACGGCGCAACGCCCACTGAAAACGACACGAGCAAAACAGAAGCTTCGACAAAAAAGCATGCAGAAAGCTGTTGGCTTGGATTTTGTTTGAGTTCGACAAATTTGTTAGCGTTGGTGTGGGTTATCGCGAAAAGCGTTTTTTGGCTGTACGTCAAAAAAACGTTTTGTTGGCTTTGGTGTGTTTTCACCCTTAGTCCGCTGCCACATTAGCGAAACATCGCATTAAAAAAAACTAGATGAGCGGCAATTTTTTTTCTCTCACGATTAATTAACGGTTAATTCACAGCATCGATTAAGCTATAAGTGGAAACAAAAAACATATTTTTAAAATTTTTGTTCCGCTAAGTTCATATGAACTTAGCGAAACATCGCATAAAAAAAAACTAGATGAGCGGTAATTTTTTTTCTTTCACGATTAAGTAGGGGGGATATGTTCGTTCTGGATGTGCAACTTTTTTTGTATGGAAAATCTGAAAAAGACGCACATTTGAGATCTAGAAAATTTTTGTTGATTTGTATGAGAGGTCGCACATTTGAGATCTAGAAAAATTTTTTCATTTGTATGAGACGTCGCACATTTGAGATCTAGAAAATTTTTGTTGATTTGTATGAGAGGTCGCACATTTGAGATCTAGAAAATTTTTGTTCGTTTGTATGAGACGTCGCACATCTAGAAAATTTTGGTTGGTTTATATGAGATGACATACATTTAGGTCTTTGGAAATTTAGGAAGTTTGTATGAGGTGACATACATTTAGGTCTTTGGAAATTTTTGGAGGTTTATATGAGAAGGTTCACATTGAGCCTCATTGAAGAGGTGAGGGGGTGAGAAACTGTGCGGTAGGAGAGCATATATAGTTCAATATGTAAACATTGGGTTAGAGCTGGAGTTGACTTATCGCTACTGAAGTCATTGAGATGAAGATAAGGCATGATTTTTTAGCCAGAACAAGTTGAAGCTTGCCTCATTGAATGTTTTGAAAAATTAGTACATATATGTGTGAGTATGGTGTGGGTGAGAAGCTGTGCGGTAGGAGAGCATATATAGTTCAATATGTAAACATTGGGTTAGAGCTGGAGTTGACTTATCGCTACTGAAGTCATTGAGATGAAGACAAGGCATGATTTTTTAGCCAGAACAAGTTGAAGCGTGCCTCATTGGATGTTTATTCAAAAATTTTTCAAGTTCAAGTTCAGTTCAATCGGGGGGATATTTTTGGGATTGAATGTTTTGAAAAATTAGTACATATATGTGTGAGTATGGTGTGGGTGAGAAACTGTGTGGAAGTTTGAAGAAAAGTGTGAAGGTATAAAAATAAAATTTGTTCTATTGGCGCTATCAGTCTTACAAGTGAAGTCAAACAGATATTGATATAGTAGTACCCTTGCGACGCACAAAAATACAAAAAAGGTAAGGAAAAAAAAAACAAATTATTTTAAATTAAATTAATAATGTCCTTTTATTTTTTGTAGATAAATATGACGGATCAAAGTCAGAGAGCTCTGAATGCTATTAAGGACTTCGAAAGACTTAATAAAAAGGAAAGTATCCCTATTAATCAGCTAGCGGAAGGGGAACAGCATCCTATTGTTAGGGCTGTGAGAGTTCAAACAAAATTTGGAAAACGAATTTTATTGGAACTTATCAAAGGAGTAATATTTTTACCGGCAATGTTCAACGATTTGAAGGAAGAAACCTTGGAGCTATTGAAAGATCAAAGTTTTTCTCTAATTCGGAGAGGGTCTATGCAAAATTATACTTTACACATTGTTGAAGGTATTCCAAACTCTCAACCACTCTTCATAGATTTTAACGTTCATGATCATTTGTTCAATGAAAACCTTTTTTACGCCCCACCTAATATAAGAACCAATGATATTGAGGAAGATAATGATAATGATTATGTTGATGATGTTATAAATGTTAAGAAAAGGAAAATATTCTAATAAATATGTAAACATTTTTTTTTCAATAATAAAAGAAAATAAATTTTGTTTTCAATTCTTAAAAGAATCTTTTATTTAATAAATTAATAGAGAAACTTATGACATAGCTGAACCATAATCTTGAACAAATTTTCTTAGAGCTAAAGAATTTTTAAGGGCGCAAGCGCAAGCTTTCTTTTTTCTTATCAACAAATTACAATGATTGTTACATGTTATATCATCTGAATCACATAGATGCCTTATGTTCTTAAGCGAATAATTACAATCGATTTCTTTTATGCCAGAAATTGTGCACTCTGCCAAAAGTTCCTTTGCCCACGTTGCTTTTTCTTCGCCTTTTACATGTATTTGATAGCCTTTGAGGAGAAATTTCATATATTTCTTCATTTCACTCAAAGTGAAGTCACCAGAGTCCCAATCGAGCATATGGTAGTTGTTTTTGAGCCAAATTACTGATTTTTTCTCGGCATCGTTCAATAATTTGAAATTAAATGGTGACTTTATAAGAAAATGGATATATTTTTTATCACTGAAGCAAAAAGCGACTTCCTTAAAAATGAATTGGTTATTAGTGAGTCGGAATCCTTGACAATCGAAGATGACAAATTTAGGCATTTTTCCTTTATCCGGGTTTTATTGTCGTGAACAAGTTTTTTGCTCAAAGGCTTATGATGAAATAAATAAAATGTGCTACAAATCAATGCTTTATATTAAGTGTGCTTTACAATTTCACCAGTCATCGGTTTGTATGTAATGACACGATCATGTATAAGAACACAATATGCCGAAGTGTTTGGTTTAATGTTTTCAAGAGTTTTGAACATTATACGAATATCGAGAGCACCTGTTTTAATTTCTTCATTTTGATGCGATGTGTCAATAACAATTATTGGACATTCTTTAAACTTTTTGCAGCATAAAAGTGGGTGTGACTCAATCATGTAATAACTTTGTTGAAACCTTGCATACATTTCATATAAGAGAGCATATCGATTACGAGACAAATTTAAATTAAGGTCATCGTATGGATATGAAACAGAGTTTAAATGTACTTTTAAATCGGTTAAGCTACAGTTTGTAAACTTTTCTCCATTCTCGAAAGCGATAAGAATAAAACGAGGACGCTCACTTTGTGTTCCTACTTTTATGTTCCATGTATGATTTGTACTTTGAGGTAGCTCTGGATAAAAGTAACATTCCCAACTACGAAATGATATAGGTAGAGGAATATCCTCTTTAATAGTTGTATAGATTTTCAATTTGGCTGCATCGGATAATTGAATTTGGGGAACCTTCCAAGCAACATTTAAGAGCTTTAAGTTAATGTTATCCTTTTCACTCTCTTCCGTACTATAGACAGACTTATCATTTGATCTAGAACGTAGCAATATAAGCTCATGTTTTGAATTTATCATAATTTTATCAAAGTCTTCGGCAAAGCCCATCAACATTTTTAGTGGTACGCAAAAATTGAAATAGCCATTATTTATAGCTGGTTTAATATTTTCTTCCGGAGACCAACCGGCATTTTCCAACATTGTACTTGTATTTTTGTTTAAGGATACAAGATTTTTTAAAGTAGAAGTTTGACCCAAGTACCGTGTGCGATCAATTTCCACACCATTCATTTCATAACGTATTTCCTCAAATAGATATGCAATACAATTATTTCGAAATTTAACTCCTTTGGGTTCTGCATTTTCGGAACCAATTGAAACAACCCCCTCAATGTACAGTAAGCTTTCATGAGGTAGAACGTAGAGATCTTGATTTTGAATTGCTATCCGTATCTCATCATTGTTGTTAAAGGATTGCAAATATGGTTGATATGTGTGAAATTCTTTCTTCGTAATAGACTCATCGAAGACGGGTTGTTCTCCAACTCTCAAGATATTATTCATTTCTTTTTAATGTAAGTAAATCCCAATGATTGTAAAAAGTTTCTATTTTTAATACTTAACCCTCTAACCGGAATGTGGTCCTCAAGGACCACATTCAAAATAGCTGAATTTCACCAAAGATCGATTTCAATTGAATTCATACGTGTAACCACGGCTTTAAAAGTCTTTTCTTCCAACTGACTGCTCTATAAAGTAAAATAATAGTGTGCGAGATTTTCGCTTTTGAGCTCCTTAATGTTAAATAAGTTTAAAAATCTGTTTGGACTTGTGTTTAAATCAATTTAAATTTGGCCTGTTACAGGGTTAATGGCTTTTTTATAAGAAATTTTTCTTTGCTTATTCTTGATGCGTTATGTACAAGAGATGAAGATAAACTGATAGAAGAACCATCGTTCACACCATTTTTATTAAATATAATCATAGCTGATGCTAATTATTCAACAGGTTTCAAGTGGAGTCTTAATGTAATTGTTTCTCCTTGAAAATTTAATAATACACCGTTTTCGTTAACAAGTCTAACTGCAATTGAACCTATCTCTTTGACGATCACAGGCAAATAGATAACATTATTTGGAATTATGTCTATTTTATATCCCGGTTCAACATTTATAGAGAATTCATGTAAGGTGTGTGCCAAGGTACTGTTAACATATGAACCGCCCACAATGTTGCACTCAATACGTACAACATTGTTTTGGGTAATCATTAAACTTGTATCCGATATATGTGTTTCATCAGGTTTAAGTTGACTCTTTGAAAATCCCAAAAGCGATCCAATGCTTCTCTCTCTATCAAAATAAATTATATCTTTTTCAGAGAAGATTTCAGCTTTTAATGTATTATTATTGGCCTTTATACTTAATGTAGCACCAGCTGCTGCTGCTTCTTGATTTTCGTATGCGTCTAAAATATATTTCACAATATCATCGAACTCATATGACCCGATAGGAAGCTCGATTACATGCTTGCCAATGTGAAAAAGGTTATTTTTTTCATCAATATTCGGTATTGAGTAATATGTATGAAAATCAATCAGTCCACAAACATATTCCTTTTTAAGCTCTATGGGAGGAAAATAATTTGCTGTAAGAATTGAGGAATTTCCAGTCAAAGTCAATGTTCTTGACATCTTGAGGGGTTGAGATAGTAAAGTAAACTGAATCAATCAAAGAAATAAAACTTCTTTTTATAAAATTTTTTCATAGTATATCATATTTATTTATCCAAGAGTTGTGACTATCGGAAAACCCCAACCATTTTACATACACTTTATCACCCCGCTTCTTTATAACTTTCTCAACTAAATACATGTGAGGAAAACGTGATTTTTGCAATTCTTGTGTATAGAAAGCACCCTTAATTACATTTCCCTGATAGTCTTCTAGAATATAAGTACATGGATTGGTATTTTGAATCTTATTTATCTTGAAGATTTCCGTTGTCCAATTGGGTGTGTAACCTTTCTCAAAAACATGTTTATATTTGCTTATTCGAACGTAATCGTTTACATGAAATTTGGGCTTATTATAGACTTTCAGACGGTTGTAAATCGTTTTTAGAATTGTTGCTGCATTTAAAGAATTCACTTTATCGGGTGCAATTTTTATTGGTCTGTGCACTTTTCCATTGTACTCTTTAGTCAATTTTTGATATTCATCAATCCATTTGTAAGAACCGCGATTACTGAAGCCCTTCCACATCATATTTTTCAAAGTGCGATTAAATCGTTCAACTATCGAGGCTTTCATTACACTATAGGTAGAGTAGTGATTTATTTTGTTTTGTTTCATTAAAAGTTGAAACTCTTTATTGAAGAATTCCTTCCCATCATCTGTTTGCAAATTTTTAGGTTTTCGACCGCATTCAAATACACTTTTCATTGCTTTGGTGACATCAGGAGCTGTTTTCGACTTTATCGCAACGGTCCAGGCATATTTGGAGAAAGTGTCAATGATTGTGAGTAGGTAGCGATAACCTTTGTTGAATGTAGAGTAATTACCCATTTCCACTAAATCAGCTTGCCAAAGATCATCAATATCTTTGGTTATAACAGCTCTTCGTTTAAAATTTCGTCGTGCCTGTCGATGGAGCTCCTCAACTATTTGATATCGACTCATCTTGAAGATGGTATTGTGTGGTTTTGGTTTGGTTTTTGAATAATGTTTTGATTAGAAATCATTGAAAACAAAACATTTTCCGTACCTTCTAAACGCTTCTCAACATATTCCATATACACCTTAAACCTCTCATCAATATCGCGTTCAATAGATTTAATTTTTTCATAAACGGTTTCAATTTCTTTATTACGGTGACTTTCATAAGCTTTAATTGAATCCTGAAATTCAGTTCGATACGCATCAAGACTTAGAATTACAAAATTTTGCGTTGCAGCGTCGCCCTTTACTATTGGATCTTTAAGATTTCTGATGCGTTTAAAATGAGCGTTGAAGCTGTGATCTCTGCTAGCGCTTAGAGTCAATTCCGTATTAAAACTTTTTGACTTGGATGTATTGTTATTATATCGACCGAATTTGTCCACGCTCATCTTTTTATTTTTCGTCGAGTTTTCATTCAATTATGTCAGCTTCTTTAAGCTCTTCAATAATTGAAATAATTTCGTTGTTATGATTATTATGTCCTGCAGATTGTGATGCTATGAGTAGTCGTAAACGATTAACCAATTCATTTGGGTCATCCCAATATATATAGTTGATTGGATTCAAATTTAAATTCATTAAACCAAATCCTTCTTTCTTCACATCTAAGTTTGAGTTTGACCCTTTACTCTCCACATCTTTGATTAAAAATTGAATAATGTTTAGATACTTGGGTCCTTTGTTTCCATTGACTTGACCACGAGATGTATAGCATATGTATAGAATTTTCTTATACAATTTTAAATCCGGTTCAGTATATTCGATAGGATTTTTTGTGAACATTAACTGAAAAAGTCCTGGTGTCATTGTAAATGTTTCGTCACCAATTTGAACTTGATTAGAACTTTTGAATGATAGTTTTGAGTCTCCAAACATCAATTGCTTTTCCGAATTGTAATTCAATCCAAATATTCTATCTAGACTGTTTTGCTTTTCTAGTAGATCAAAATTCGGTTCATTTAACAAATTACTGACTTCTCCTTCTTCTTCTTCCATGGCTTTAATAGTGTTTGATTTATTATCATCATCATCAACGTCATCATCATTGCTATAAAATTGATCATTGCTTTCTTCATCATCATCATAATCTTGAACAGAATCAACACTATTAGACCTTTTTGGTGTACTAGTTTCAATCTTTGGTAGTTTATTAATTTTTTTCCTCCTATCTTTTTTCATCGGTCTTTTGAATAAATTTTTTTTTGTTGAAAGTTGAAATATTTGCTTTAGAGTTTTTAGCCAAATCATTTACTATTTCATTTTTAACTTTAGTTTCTGTAAGCAAATCCTTAATTGGAGCTGTGATTGGTAGAAAAGTTTTTTCCAGACTTTCTGCTGCGCTTAAATCATTAATTTTAATGGCTTTGAACTTATCCCTCAAAACTTTTCTCGTCTGAATAATTTTGGAAAGAAAAATCATCATCCATGACTTTGTTGTTGCTACTGATAACGCTCTCAATGAACTGTTTGCATTAATGGTTAAATTATTAATGAGATCATTTAAGTCTCCATGACATCTTTTATATTATAAATTTTCCTCAATTTAATTGCCACCTTCCGTGGCGTAGTGGTTAGGAGTATGTCGTTGTCATACATCTATAGGCTCAAAGCGAGATGTTTAACTCTCGACACAGGTAGAAACTTTAGAAAATCCTATTTATTCTCTTCCTCTCTCTTTCACTGTAACTTCTACATTGCAATTAATCGGGAAATAAGTGATAAAATATAACTCTCTATCTCTCTCTCTCTCTCTCTCGAATAGAGAAAAGAAAAATAAAATTGTATACAGTTTATAAAAATTATAATTTTATTAGTTTTCAATCGGGTACAGTAGTTTGCAGTTGTAATAATGCATTGACCATATGTAAAACTGTTTATATGTCGTTTGAAAAACATTTTGGCTACTGCATATCGTGGATATACTATTGCTTTAAGGCGTAGAATAAGTCGTGATATTTGCAATATTGCATTCAACCTCATCTTGATGAATAGTATGATTGTTGGTATGACGTAAGCATATTAATGGACAATTAGGCGACCAGCGTATATGTTCTGCTAGAGGATCATCATTTATGTTCCATTTACCAATTTCCACTGTACAAAAGTAACATTTTGCAACATCTTCACTACCAGTGTAAAACATTCCAAAATTGTGCAAGCCTTCTTGTATCCATCCATCCCAAAGCCAATTTTCGAAAGTTTTTAGGCGCTCGCTCTCATAGCACATTCGATCGGTCATATATCAAAAGGTTCAACATTCTTTACACTCTGGATTGATGGTGGCCAAAACGAGTCTGTTCCTCGATGAACAGGTCTGTTTATTGTTGTTGCTGTTGAACAGATCTGCTTATTGAACAGCTCTGTTCCATAATGAACAGGGCTGTTTGCTGTCGATGAAGAAGAAGAAGAAGGATGACTATTGAACTGATCAGATTTGTTGCTTGACTCCAAACATTGTTGTTGAACTGCTTGATCTGTTTTTGAAACTGAAAATTTTGTTGTGCATACACTTTGCTTTTATAATGAATAAATATGTTGAACCCTTTTCTAAATCGTCCACTTTTTAATGAATCATCTTTGCTAATGACGAGAAACCCATATTTATCCTTCGAACATTCAAAACAAATTTTTTAAAATCTTGAAATGACATATCAGTACCAACATGATCATTATAAATATGTCTTATGTTCGTTTCATCTTGTTTAAACATGATAATTAAGTTTGCATTGTCACGAATCAGATGTTTTGGTATTCGAGTATAAGTTTTGCATAGATAAAAGCTATCAATATTATTGTGCCGACCCATACAGAAATAATTTCGTATATTGTTCTGTTTTTCACATGCAACATCATCGAAGATAAAAATAGAATCTGATTTTTGCTTTTTCTGGAGCTAGAACTTCTTCATTATCTGAGAAGGTGTAAAAGCCCATTCCTTTTATTGGTTTATAAGTTGTTGAAGATATTGATATTTCGGTGATGCAATGACTTTGAATATAAGTATACATTTTTAAAATCTAGACCATTGGGGCTTTCAATAAGACTCAGCATAAAGTTGGTTTTTTCCACAATTCGATGGTCCGACAATTAGTGCACGTATTGTGTTTGGTAGCAATGAACTATGACGTATTTGTGATAATTTATCATTTGAAATCGTTTTTTAGGTCTAAATTTTTTCACCGAAATATATTCATTTGTTGTCTTATGAAACGCATTTTACTCTTTTAACTAACAACAATGATATAAAAGCGATTCCTTTTATACTTTTTTGTTCAGAACGCTTTTGACCGTTGATTTGTGTGCTATACAAACAAACAAAAATTTATAAATGCTTGTTAGCAGCAAAAAACTATTTAGTCGTAAACGTAAAGCCGTTGGAAAAGGATTAATAAATAACCTTATTAACAAACACTGCAATTGAACTTCATTACCAGGCTTACAGTTTTGTGGACCGGGAACTAAACTCGAAAAACGTTTAGCAAAAGGAGACAAGGTATAAATCTTTTGGATTCTGCATGTAGAGAACACGATATTGCCTACTCTAAATTCAAAGACTTACCTAATCGCCGCATTGCCGATAAGATTTTAGTTGAGAGAGCTTGGGAGAGAGTAAAAGCTCCAGAACTTAGCGAAACATCGCATAAAAAATATACTAGATGTAGCGGTATATATTTTTTTCTCAATCACGATAATTAACGGTTAATTCCCAGCATCGATTAAGCTATAAGTGGAAACAAAAACACAAAAATTTTAAAATTTTTGTTCCGCTAAGTTCATATAGAAACTTAGCGAAACATCGCATAAAAAAAAAAACTAGAATGAGCGGTATTTTTTTTTTTCAACAATAATTAACGGTTAATTCACAAGCATCGATTAAGCTATAAGTGGAAACAAAAAACATATTTTTAAAATTTTTGTTCCCTAAGTTCATATGAACATAGCGAAACAACGCATAAAAAAAAACTAATGAGCGGTAATTTTTATTCTTTCACGATTGCATTTACGGTTTCTAAATTCACAGCATCGATTAAGCTATAAGTGGAAACAAAAACATATATTTTAAAATTTTTGTTCCGCTAAGTTCATATGAACTTAGCGAAACATCGCACATAAAAAAAACTAGCTGAGCGGTAATTTTTTTTTTTTTCTCTCACGATTAATTAAAGGTAGAAACATCACTGGCATCGATTAAGCTATAAGTGGAACAAAAAAAACATATTTTAAAATTGTTTATTTTGTTCCGCTAATTCATATGAACGTAGCGAAACATCGCCTAAAAAAAAAACTAGATGAGCGTCAGCGGAGATTTTTTTTCTTTCACGATTAATTAACGGTTAATACACAGCATCGATTAAGCTATAAGTGGAAACAAAAAACATATTTTTAAAATTTTTGTTCCGCTTAGTTCCATATGAACTTAGCGAAACATCGCATAAAAAAAAAACTAGATGAGCGGTAATTTTTTTTCTTTCACGATTCATTACGGTTAATTCACAGCATCGATTAAGTATAAGTGGAAACAAAAAACATATTTTTAAAATCATTTTGTTCCGCTAAGTTATATGAACTTAGCGAAACATCGCATAAAAATAATACTAGATGAGCGGTAATTTTTTTTCTCGCTCCACGATTAATATAAAGACGGTTAATTCACAGCATCGATTAAGATATAAGTGGAAACAAAAAACATATTTTTAAAATTTTTTGTCCGCTAAGTTCATATGAACTTAGCGAAACATCGCATAAAAAAACTAATATGAGCGGTAATTTTTTTTTCTCTCACGATTAATTAACGGTTAATTCACAGCACCGATTAAGCTATAAGTGGAAACAAAAACATATTTTTAAAATTTTTGTTCCGCTAAGTTCATATGAACTTAGCGAAACATCGCATAAAATAACTAGATGAGCGGTAAGTTGTTTTCTTTTCACGATTAATTAACGGTTAATTCACAGCATCGATTAAGCTATAAGTGGAAACAAAAAAACATATTTTTAAAATTTTTGTTCCGCTAAGTTCATATGAACTTAGCGAAACATCGCATAAAAAAAAACTAGATGAGCGGTAAATTTTTTTCTCTCACGATTAATTTAACGGTTAATACACAGCATCGATTAAGCTATAAGTGGAAACAAAAAACATATTTTAAAATTTTTGTAGTTCATATGAACTTAGCGAAACATCGCATAAAATAACTAGATGAGCGGTAATTTTGTTTTCATTCACGATTAATTAACGGTTAATTCACAGCATCGATTAAGCTATAAGTGGAAACAAAAAACATATTTTTAAAATTTTTTGTTCCGCTAAGTTCATATGAACTTAGCGAAACATCGCATAAAAAAACTAGATGAGCGGTAATTTTTTTTTCTCTCACGATTAATTAACGGTTAATTCACAGCATCGATAAGCTATAAGTGGAAACAAAAAACATATTTATAAAATTTTTGTTCCGCTAAGTTTCATATGAACTTAGCGAAACATCGCATAAAAAAAAACTAGATGAGCGGTAATTTTTTTTTTTCTTCACGATTAATTAACGGTTAATTCACAGCATCGATTAAGCTATAAGTGGAAACAAAAAACATATTTTTAAAATTTTTGTTCCGCTAAGTTCATATGAACTTAGCGAAACATCGCATAAAAAAAAACTAGATGAGCGGTAATTTTTTTTCTTTCACGATTAATTAACGGTTAATTCACAGCATCGATTAAGCTATAAGTGGAAACAAAAAACATATTTTTAAAATTTTTGTTCCGCAAGGTCATTTGAACTTAGCGAAACATCGCATAAAAAAAAACTAGATGAGCGGTAATTTTTTTTCTTTCACGATTCAATAACGGTTAATTCACAGCATCGATTAAGCTATAAGTGGAAGCAAAAAACATATTTTTAAAATTTTTGTTCCGCTAAGTTCATATGAACTTAGCGAAACATCGCATAAAAAAAAACTAGATGAGCGGTATTTTTTTTTCTTTCACGATTAATTAACGGTTAATTCACAGCATCGATTAAGCTATAAGTGGAAACAAAAACATATTTTTAAAATTTTTGTTCCGCTAAGTTCATATGAACTTAGCGAAAACATCGCTTAAAAAAAACTAGATGAGCGGTAATTTTTTTTTCTCTCACGATTAATTAACGGTTATTCACAGCATCGATTAAGCTATAAGTGGAAACAAAAACATATTTTTTAAAATTTTTGTTCGCTAAGTTCATATGAACTTAGCGAAACATCGCATAAAAAAATAGATGAGCGGTAATTTTTTTCTTTCACGAATTATTAACGGTTAATTCACAGCATCGATTAAGCTATAAGTGGAAAACAAAAAACATATTTTTAAATTTTTGTTCCGCTAAGTTCATATGAACTTAGCGAAAACATCGCATAAAAAAAAACTATATGAGCGGTAATTTTTTTTTCTTTCACGATTAATTAACGGTTATTCACAGCATCGATTAGCTATAAGTCGAAACAAAAAACATATTTTTAAAATTTTTGTTCCGCTAAGTTCATATGAACTTAGCGAAACATCGCATAAAAAAAAACTAGATGACGGTAGTTTTTTTTCTCTCACGATTATTATAACGGTTAATTCACAGCATCGATTAAGCTATAAGTGGAAACAAAAAACATATTTTTAAAATTTTTGTTCCGCTAAGTTCATATGAACTTAGCGAAACATCGCATAAAAAAAAACTAGATGACGGTAATTTTTTTTCTTTCACGATTCATTAACGGTTAATCACAGCATCGATAAGCTATAAGTGGAAACAAAAAACATATTTATAAAATTTTTTTTCCGCTAAGTTCATATGAACTTAGCGAAACATCGCATAAAAAAAAACTAGATGAGCCGGAAATTTTTTTTCTTTCACGATTAATTAACGGTTAATTCACAGCATCGATTAAGCTAAGTGGAAACAAAAAACATATTTTTAAAATTTTTGTTCCGCTAAGTTCATATGAACTTAGCGAAACATCGCATAAAAAAAAACTAGATGAGCGGTAGTTTTTTTTCTCTCACGATTAATTAACGGTTAATTCACAGCATCGATTAAGCTATAAGTGGAAACAAAAAACATATTTTTAAAATTTTTGTTCCGCTAAGTTCATATGAACTTAGCGAAACATCGCATAAAATAACTAGATGAGCGGTAATTTGTTTTCTTTCACGATTAATTAACGGTTAATTCACAGCATCGATTAAGCTATAAGTGGAAACAAAAAACATATTTTTAAAATTTTTGTTCCGCTAAGTTCATATGAACTTAGCGAAACATCGCATAAAAAATAACTAGATGAGGGGTAATTTTTTTTCTTTCGCGATTCATTAACGGTTAATTCACAGCATCGATTAAGCTATAAGTGGAAACAAAAAACATATTTTTAAAAGTTTTGTTCCGCTAAGTTCATATGAACTTAGCGAAACATCGCATAAAAAAAAACTAGATGAGCGGTAATTTTTTTTCTCTCACGATTAATTAACGGTTAATTCACAGCATCGATGAAGCTATAAGTGGAAACAAAAAACATATTTATAAAATTTTTGTTCCGCTAAGTTCATATGAACTTAGCGAAACATCGCATAAAAAAAAACTAGATGAGCGGTATTTTTTTTTTCTTTCTCACGATTAATTAACGGTTAAATCACCTCATCGATTAAGCTATAAGTGGAAACAAAAAACATATTTTTAAAATTTTTGTTCCGCTAAGTTCATATGAAATTAGCGAACATCGCATAAAAAAAAACTAGATGAGCGGTAATTTTTTTTCTCTCACGATTAATTAACGGTTAATTCACAGCATCGATAAGCTATAAGTGGAACAAAAAACAACATTTTTAAAAAATTTTTGTTCCGCTAAGTTCATATGAACTTAGCGAAACATCGCATAAAAAAAACTAGATGAGCGGTAATTTTTTTCTTCTCTCACGATTAATTAACGGTTAATTCACAGCATCGATTAAGCTATAAGTGGAAACAAAAAACATATTTTTAAAATTTTGTGTCCGCTAAGTTCATATGAACTTAGCGAAACATCGCATAAATAAAACAAACAGATGAGCGTAATAATTTTTTTTTCTTACACGATTCATTAACGGTTAATTCACAGCATCGATTTAAGCTATAAGTGGAAACAAAAAACATATTTTTAAAATTTTTGTTTCCGCTAAGTTCATATGAACTTAGCGAAACATCGCATAAAAAAAAAACTAGATGAGCGGTAATATTTGTTTCTTTCTCATCACGATTATTTAACGGTTAATTCACAGCATCGATTAAGCTATAAGTGGAAACAAAAAACATATTTTTAAATTTTTGTTCCGCTAAGTTTCATATGAACTTAGCGAAACATCGCATAAAAAAAACTAGATGAGCGGTAATTTTTTTCTTTCACGATTAATTAACGGTTAATTCACAGCATCGATTAAGCTATAAGTGGAAACAAAAAACATATTTTTTAAAATTTTTGTTCCGCTAAGTTCATATGAACTTAGCGAAACATCGCATAAAAAAAAACTAGATGAGCGGTAATTTTTTTCTTTCACGATTAATTACGGTTATTTATTCACAGCATCGATTAAGCTATAAGTGGAAACAAAAACATATTTTTAAAATTTTTGTTCCGCTAAGTTCATATGAAACTTAGCGAAACATCGCATAAAAAAATACTAGATGAGCGGTAATTTTTTTTCTCTCACGATTAATTAAACGTTAATATTCACAGCATCGATTAAGCTATAAGTGGAAACAAAAAAAACATATTTTTAAAATTTTTGTTCCGCTAGAGTCATATGAAAACTTAGCGAAACATCGCATAAAAAAAAAACTAATGAGCGGTAATTTTTTTCTTTCACGATTAATTTACGGTTAATTCACAGCATCGATTAAGCTATAGTGGAAACAAAAAAACAATTTTAAAATTTTTGTTCCGCTAAGTTCATATGAACTTAGCGAAACATCGCATAAAAAAAAAACTAGATGAGCGGTAATTTTTTTTTTCTCTCACGATTAATTAACGGTTAATTCACAGCATCGATTAAGCTATAAGTGGAAACAAAAAAACATATTTTTAAAATTTTTTGTTCCGCTAAGTTCATATGAACTTAGCGAAACATCGCATAAAAAAAAAACTAGATGAGCGGTATTTTTTTTCTTTCACGATTAATTAACGGTTAATTCACAGCATCGATTAAGCTATAAGTGGAAACAAAAACATATTTTTAAAAATTTTTGTTCCGCTAAGTTCATATGAACTTAGCGAAACATCGCAAAAAAAAAAAATAACTATTGAGCGTAATTTTTTTTTTTCTCACGATTAATTACGGTTAATTCACAGCATCGATTAAGCATATAGTGACACAAAAAACATATTTTTAAAATTTTTGTTCCGCTAAGTTCATATGAACTTAGCGAAACAACATCGCATAACAAAAAAATATACTAGAGCGGTAATTTTTTTTTCTCTCACGATTAATTAACGTTAATTCACAGCATCGATTAAGCTATAAGTGGAAACAAAAAACATATTTTTAAAAATTTTTGTTCCGCTAAGTTCATATGAACTTAGCGAAACATCGCATAAAAAAAAACCTAGATGAGCGGTAATTTTTTTTCTCTCACGATTAATTAACGGTTAATTCACAGCATCGATTAAGCTATAAGTGGAAACAAAAAACATATTTTTAAAATTTTTGTTCCGCTAAGTTCATATGAACTTAGCGAAACATCGCATAAAATAACTAGATGAGCGGTAATTTGTTTTCTTTCACGATTAATTAACGGTTAATTCACAGCATCGATTAAGCTATAAGTGGAAACAAAAAACATATTTTTAAAATTTTTGTTCCGCTAAGTTCATATGAACTTAGCGAAACATCGCATAAAAAAAAACTAGATGAGCGGTAATTTTTTTTCTCTCACGATTAATTAACGGTTAAATTCACAGCATCGATTAAGCTATAAGTGGAAACAAAAAACATATTTTTAAAATTTTTGTTCCGCTAAGTTCATATGAACTTAGCGAAACATCGCATAAAAAAAATACTAGATGAGCGGTAATTTTTTTTCTTTCGCGATTCAATTAACGGTTAATTCACAGCATCGATTTAAGCTATAAGTGGAAAACAAAAAACATATTTTTAAAATTTTGTTCCGCTAAGTTCATATGAACTTAGCGAAACATCGCATAAAAAAAAACTAGATGAGGGGTAATTTTTTTCTTCTCTCACGATTTAATTAAAGGTTAATTCACAGCATCGATTAAGCTATAAGTGGAAACAAAAAACATATTTATAAAATTTTTGTTCCGCTAAGTTCATATGAACTTAGCGAAACATCGCATAAAAAAAAAACTAGATGAGCGGTAATTTTTTTTCTCTCTCACGATTAGTTAACGGTTAATTCACAGCATCGATTATAGCTATAAGTGGAAACAAAAAACATATTTTTAAATTTTTTGTTCCGCTTAAGTTCATATGAACTTAGCGAAACATCGCATAAAAAAAAAAAACTAGATGAGCGGTAATTTTTTTTCTTTCACGATTAATTAACGGTTAATTCACAGCATCGATTAAGCTATAAGTGGAACAAAAAACATATTTTTAAAATTTTTGTTCCGCTAAGTCATATGAACTTAGCGAAACATCGCATAAAAAAAAAACTAGTGAGCGGTAAATTTTTTTTCTTTCTCGAACAATTAATAACGGTTAATTCACAGCATCGATTAAGCTATAAGTGGAAGCAAAAAACATATTTTTAAAATTTTTGTTCCGCTAAGTTCATATGAACTTAGCGAAACATCGCATAAAAAAAAAACTAGATGAGCGGTATTTTTTTTTTCTTTCACGATTAATTAACGGTTAATTCACAGCATCGATTAAGCTATAAGTGGAAGCAAAAAACATATTTTTAAAATTTTTGTTCCGCTAAGTTCATATGAACTTAGCGAAACATCGCATAAAAAAAAACTAGATGAGCGGTATTTTTTTTTCTTTCACGATTAATTAACGGTTAATTCACAGCATCGATTAAGCTATAAGTGGAAACAAAAAACATATTTTTAAAATTTTTGTTCCGCTAAGTTCATATGAACTTAGCGAAACATCGCATAACAAAAACTAGATGAGCGGTAATTTTTTTTCTTTCACGATTAATTAACGGTTAATTCACAGCATCGATTAAGCTATAAGTGGAAACAAAAAACATATTTTTAGAATTTTTGTTCCGCTAAGTTCATATGAACTTAGCGAAACATCGCATAAAAAAAAAACTATATGAGCGGTAATTTTTTTTCTTTCACGATTAATTAACGGTTAATTCACAGCATCGATTAAGCTATAAGTGGAAACAAAAAACATATTTTTAAAATTTTTGTTCCGCTAAGTTCATATGAACTTAGCGAAACATCGCATAAAAAAAAAACTAGATGAGCGGTAATTTTTTTTCTCTTCACGATTAATTAACGGTTAATTCACAGCATCGATGAAGCTATAAGTGGAAACAAAAAACATATTTATAAAATTTTTGTTCCGCTAAGTTCATATGAACTTAGCGAAACATCGCATAAAAAAAAAACTAGATGAGCGGTAATTTTTTTTCTCACGATTAATTAACGGTTAATTCACAGCATCGATTAAGCTATAAGTGGAAACAAAAAACATATTTTTAAAATTTTTGTTCCGCTAAGTTCATATGAACTTAGCGAAACATCGCATAAAAAAAAACTAGATGAGCGGTAATTTTTTTTCTCTCACGATTAATTAACGGTTAATTCACAGCATCGATTAAGCTATAAGTGGAAACAAAAAACATATTTTTAAAATTTTTGTTCCGCTAATTCATATGAACTTAGCGAAACATCGCATAAAAAAAAACTAGATGAGCGGTAATTTTTTTTCTCTCACGATTAATTAACGGTTAATTCACAGCATCGATTAAGCTATAAGTGGAAACAAAAAACATATTTTTAAAATTTTTGTTCCGCTAAGTTCATATGAACTTAGCGAAACATCGCATAAAATAACTAGATGAGCGGTAATTTGTTTTCTTTCACGATTAATTAACGGTTAATTCACAGCATCGATTAACTATAAGTGGAAACAAAAAAACATATTTTTAAAATTTTTGTTCCGCTAAGTTCATATGAACTTAGCGAAACATCGCATAAAAAATAACTAGATGAGGGGTAATTTTTTTTCTTTCGCGATTCATTAACGGTTAATTCACAGCATCGATTAAGCTATAAGTGGAAACAAAAAACATATTTTTAAAAGTTTTGTTCCGCTAAGTTCATATGAACTTAGCGAAACATCGCATTAAAAAAAACTAGATGAGCGGTAATTTTTTTTTCTCTCACGATTAATTAACGGTTAATTCACAGCATCGATGAAGCTATAAGTGGAAACAAAAAACATATTTATAAAATTTTTGTTCCGCTAAGTTCATATGAACTTAGCGAAACATCGCATAAAAAAAAACTAGATGAGCGGTAATTTTTTTTCTCTCACGATTAATTAACGGTTAATTCACAGCATCGATTAAGCTATAAGTGGAAACAAAAAACATATTTTTAAAATTTTTGTTCCGCTAAGTTCATATGAACTTAGCGAAACATCGCATAAAAAAAACTAGATGAGCGCTAATTTTTTTTCTCTCACGATTAGTTAACGGTTAATTCACAGCATCAATTTAGCTATAAGTGGAAACAAAAAACATATTTTTAAAATTTTTGTTCCGCTAAGTTCATATGAACTTAGCGAAACATCGCATAAAAAAAAACTAGATGAGCGGTAATTTTTTTTTCTTTCACGATTAATTAACGGTTAATTCACAGCATCGATTAAGCTATAAGTGGAAACAAAAAACATATTTTTAAAATTTTTGTTCCGCAAGGTCATTTGAACTTAGCGAAACATCGCATTAAAAAAAAACTAGATGAGCGGTAATTTTTTTTCTTTCACGATTCAATAACGGTTAATTCACAGCATCGATTAAGCTATAAGTGGAAGCAAAAAACATATTTTTAGAATTTTTGTTCCGCTAAGTTCATATGAACTTAGCGAAACATCGCATAAAAAAAAAACTATATGAGCGGTAATTTTTTTTCTTTCACGATTAATTAACGGTTAATTCACAGCATCGATTAAGCTATAAGTGGAAACAAAAAACATATTTTTAAAATTTTTGTTCCGCTAAGTTCATATGAACTTAGCGAAACATCGCATAAAAAAAAACTAGATGAGCGGTAATTTTTTTTCTTTCACGATTCATTAACGGTTAATTCACAGCATCGATTAAGCTATAAGTGGAAACAAAAAACATATTTTTAAAATTTTTGTTCCGCTAAGTTCATATGAACTTAGCGAAACATCGCTTAAAAAAAAACTAGATGAGCGGTAATTTTTTTTTCTCACGATTAATTAACGGTTAATTCACAGCATCGATTAAGCTATAAGTGGAAACAAAAAACATATTTTTAAAATTTTTGTTCCGCTAAGTTCATATGAACTTAGCGAAACATCGCATAAAAAAAAACTAGATGAGCGGTAATTTTTTTTCTTTCACGATTAATTAACGGTTAATTCACAGCATCGATTAAGCTATAAGTGGAAACAAAAAACATATATTTAGAATTTTTGTTCCGCTAAGTTCATATGAACTTAGCGAAACATCGCATTAAAAAAAAACTAGATGAGCGGTAATTTTTTTTCTTTCACGATTAATTAAAATTCACAGCATCGATTAAGCTATGTTGTGAGTCACTTCTACCGAAGTCACGTCACACTGCCGGCACTAAGAAGAAAATAGCAAAGTGTCATCAATAATGCGGAAACGAAGAAACGATAGCGATCGGGTGCAATGTGTCAACAAAGCTCGACGGTTGAAATATGAAGCTATCATATTCAAACAGTGGTCAGTGGGCCAAATGCAGAATTGGGTCACCAATTATTACTTAATAGCGCAGCAACATGGAAAGAGAACTGGGTCAGCGCGACAACAACAGCCAGCTGAAGAAATAGAACGATGCAGAGACGCAGAAGAGCACACTGGAAATGATCGACTCGAGGAAAGTGCATGCAAAGCACTTTCTGATTATAAAAGCTGATCATCGAGCAACGGAAAGGGACTTGCATTTTGGAATCGACAAGTACACTATCAGATCTCAACTTTGGCGCACCTACTTACGAGCCAGGACGACAAAGTGTGGATCTGCGTGTTAGCTAGGGATTAGGGCAGTAAGTAAGCTAGAATAGAAACTATTAAAAGGACTTTATTAAATAAATATTTCTTATAACCGAATAAAGTCAGTGTTTTTATTTGGGAAAGTACGGAGTCCTTATTGGCGCTTTACGCGAGGTCCTTCCCCCCAGCACGCACAACATTATGGCGCAGCCGGTTTTCGACTAAGGATAGTTGGGAACGAATTACGATCCGTGAAGTTTTAACTTAAATTGCAAGTGCCAGGTCAACTTTGCAAAATAATAAAATAAAATATTGTTTGGCCACAGTGAGTTAAAATTGATATTTATTGGGCATATTTGAGTCATTCACTGAAACCTACTGAACAGTGGTGAAACCTAATTCAGTGGGGCCTGGGCGTGAGTGAAACTTCCGAAAGGCACTTTAGTGAAAAATGGCAAAAATATTCCGAATTGTATCGATTCATTTGTTTGAACCTTTTTGTACTGTACTGCTATAACCTGTCGAACAGTGGTGAAACCTAATTCGTCAGGATCCGGGTGTGAGTGAAACTTCCGAAGGACACCTTAGCGGCACAAAGCAGGAAGGGGATAAAAGAAAAACTCTGAAAAAATTTTATAACAGAACAAGAATAACTGACTTTAAATAAAAAACAGCGGCAGAGGAAAGAATAATCATCAAGGGGCCGAAGAGAAGAAAGAACAATCGACAAAAACAGAATCGCAGTCAAAATGGTAAGTACACAAATAAACTACATACATATGTAATTTGCTATTTTGAGATTGTGCCCTTTACGACATCGATTTTTGCACGTAAAATTTTTTTTTAACGGAGTTTTTTCCCGTCGATTAAATGGAAAAAGAGTTAGAAGCTTTAAAACAAAAACTAAAAGAGTCCGAAGAACACGCTAGCATTGCTCAAGCGGAAGGGTGGAGTTTAATACGAGAAATAAATCCAAATCGCGAGTTTTTGCTTTTGATCCAAAACGAACTAGCATTGGCCCATTGCACTCAATTGGAAGAAGCAATTTACTTAATCGAAAAGGCAAAGAATTCAGTAAGTTCAGCGAACGTCGTGACAAAGACGCGAATTAAAGATTTAGAAGAAACTGTTCAACACCTCACCTTGAATTGTCAGACATTGCGAAAAAGAATAGATCAAGAAACAATTCTCATTGAAGAGTCAGAGGAACAAAACCAGTCACTGCGAGAAGCTCTCAAAGAGGCAGTAGGAAACAGCGAATTATCAGACGCCATTGAACAAAATAAGGCAAAAGAAAAAGAAATCCAATACCTCAGAGTGGAAATAGGCAATCTTAAACGAGAATTACGAACAATTTGCGAAACGTCGCCAGT
>CM035806.1:91814891-91829971 GCA_020466095.1 Chlorops oryzae
TTGCCAAACACCGTTGCGTTTCTCTCACAAAAGTAGTTTCTCCAAAGTGCCATTTCCCTGCATCTAATAGTTTGGAGTCGCTTCAATACCGCACCCCATTCCAAGTTGTCAAACGCGCCTTTGTAATCGACAAATATGCCTAGTACATATTTTTCCTGTGCCGCATCCACAACTGCCTTGACATGCATCATTTGCAGATTTTCCAAATTGGAAACCGAACTGATATTGATGGAAGCTGCCACCCACCATCTCAAGAAGCCTGTTCACCATTATTCGCTCTAACAACTTTCCAAACGCCGATAGCAGCGATATTCCTCTATATGGGATGATTGGTTCGCACTTTATCTGGTGACTTTAACAGCACCGTCACCCTTGCTGATTTCCAATTTTTCGGGAAAATACCACTCGTAATGCAGTTGGCCATCAGTGCATGAACGTGTTCCGGCAATGCCTCCCAGAGGCACCGAAGCATCTTTCCGGTGATACCGTCAATTCCAGTAGCTGCCTTTGAAAGGCTGAAAGCTACTTTAGGGGGCACTTTTTCTCGCTCAAAAGGCGGTTTGAAACACTTTCAATTCACTCACACTGTCGCTACGCTCAAAAACGTTTTGGCTTTCGCTGTCCGTTTTCTGCTTTGTCCGCGCGTTTAAAGCACAACCGCTCGCTACAACAGTTCGAACTCGAGTGAGTAGAAAGGGACACTTTAATTTGCATTATGTGAGAGCCCGCAAACTGAGTGCTTTTCTCACAATTAAGCCATCTTGCACCATCATTTTCCGCTGTTTCCATTCCTGAAACCACAGCCACCACGTTTCAGCCAAGGAGGCTCCTCAACCGCTATCAGGCAGGACCGAAGTCCTGGGGCTCCTGATACCCGTGGTACCGAATTTTCTTAGACCTCGGGTGGACCTGACGTATATTCTGCACTCTCCTTCATCATGCGTGTTGACAATTTCCTGTCATCGTATGAAGGCTGCCGTTCTAATTTTCCTCCGCATCTTCTCTCCCGGTGTTATCAGATTGCAACTGATTTTCAGCCAGTAGCACACGCCTTGCGTCTTGCATCTGCTGCCGCTTAATGAATGCCGATTTCGCGAAACGATCCAGCTCCATAAGTGATGCCTCACTTTGTGCTATTGCGTTTACCTCCCAACCATTTGCAGAGCGTGTCACACCCATTTGGTCTAGTCTCCGGTATTCGTCATAATTTGGACACTCACACAATATGTGTATGGCGTCTTCTACAGGCGCCGAGCAGGCGCACACCTCAGTCTCCGCCAGTTGGCGTTTCTTCAAGAACTCACCAATTGATCCATGTCCTGTTAGGATAAATCCAGCTTTTAACGAAAAACGGAAAGTCGGATGATTCAACACCAGCGTTGCATCAGGGATGAATGCGTGGGTCGTCCGCCCCGTTTCGCTCACGTTCCAGCGTCGTCTCCATTCCTCTTGGATGCTTTTCATTATTTTTCCGTTTTGCTGCGTTTTGCTCAACGTTTCCAAATCTCTCGCCGTCAACCACTCATTCTCTTCCAGATGCATACTCCTCCTTGCTTTGTATAGTACAGCTCGCGTACGCAGTTCCAAGTCGAGGGGTATAGCACCCGCCAACACTTGGAGCGCCTCAGTGGATACCGTGCGGCAGACTGGCAAACATCCAAGCAGCATGGCTCGCTGACACGCCATTATTTTCCTGATGCCATGTGTTTTGTCCGCAACATTATACCATACCGGCGCAGCATACGTTGCACAGGCAAGAAAGACCCCTTTGTAAATCATCCGCACAGCACGTTTGCTCAGACCCCAGTCAACCCTGAGAACTCTCCTTATCATCGCGATGCAGCTTGTCAGTTTCGGTCTAATCGCATCGAGGTGACGCAAAAAGTTGAGCCTCTCACCAACTGTTACGCCTAGGTATCGTACCTCAGTAACATATTTCAGGCTTTGTCCGTCTATCCTTATGATGGGCGGTCTTCCAGCGTGTTAAGTAGCATCATCACCGTCTTGTCCTTTGATACTTCCACACCAACTTTTTGCCCCACTCCAGCATTTTATTCATTAAAATGCCTCCGCTTGTTTCCAGGTCAGCTCTGGATTTTGCTTCTACGAGCAAAAGCACATCGTCCGCGTACGCCGCAAATCTGCAGGAAAGTTGCTGAAGTAATTCGTCAAGCATAAGGTTCCAGATATATGGCCCAGCGATCGAACCTTGCGGGCATCCTCTCGTTATCCTTCTGGTTACCGTATTTTCGCCTGTACCGGATGTAGCCATTCTATCACAGAAGAAACTTCTCCACAACATGGTCTCCTTGCTTCCGATTTCCTGCAGCTTTCTCAATATTGGTGCCCATTCAATGAAGTCGAATGCACCCTTGAAATCGACAAATACTCCCAGAACGTATGGCATTGTTGACTCAGTCACACATTTTTGGATATGCATCCATGCATCCACTGCCGAACGACCAGGCGTAAACCCATATGGTGTTGATGAAAAACCTCCGCCGATCTGGTTCATTAGTCGCTCCACCATTATTTTTTCAAGGACCTTCCCATACGCAGAAAGAAGGAAATTCCTCTATATGAGGACGCAGCTGTCTTTACTTTTTCCGGTGATTTCAGAAGCGCAATAACTCTGGCATTTTTCCACTCCACTGGGAAATGTCCTTCGTCCAGGCAGCTGTTGTAAAGGGAACTCAGCACCGCGGGGGTAGCTTTCCACACGTTTTTAAGCATCTCCCCTGTTACTCCGTCCAGACCAGTTGCAGCTTTCGACCTCACCCTACAAACATAGCCTGAGAGCTCTTCACTCGATATCCTTTCAGTCTGCTCATGAGGACCAAACACCAGTGTATTGTTGTCAGACTGGGGAAAAAAAACTTCAACAATAAGTGTCGAAAAACAATCCTTTTCGGTAATCAAGGATACCTCTCCATCCTTCAGCATGCCTATTTCTGTGGTCCGCCTGCCTCTGCATATTCGGAAAACTTGGCCCCATGGATCATTGCTGTTCTGCGACACAAATCGATGCCAGTCCTCGTCCTTTGTTTTTCTGATGCAGTTTTTGTAGTGCGAGCGAGCTTGCTTAAACCGTACCTTGATGACGTCAGCATCGGGTTCGTTACGCCTGGTTGTTCTTTGCCACAGCTTTCTTAGCCTTCTAGCTTGTTGACGAAGTTCGCGTAGTTCCGGTGTCCACCACGCCACTCTAGTCGAGGTTTCCTCTGCTGTCTTTGTAGCACACGGTCGCTTATTTCCGCAACAAGTTGATGAACCTGTTGGGCTTTCTCTTCGGCTCCCAGCTGTTCGAAGTTTGCCATTCGAAAGCGTTCCTCAGCGGTATTTGCCAGGCTCTCACAAAATTGAGGCCAATCAGCATTTTTCGTACGCCATTTAGGTGTTTCCAGCTCTCTAGATATGTCGACGAACTCACTTAAGGCGACAGCAATTAGGTTATGGTCACTTACAGAGCAACCATCTTCCACCTTCCAGCTACACGAGAATTTGCGCAGAAACAGACTGTTCGCCAGTGTTACGTCTATGTCACTTGCCCCATTTGGGCCACAAAAAGTAAACGCCTCGCACGGTTCATTCAGGACCGTCATGCCGCTCGTATTCAGCCACTCCTCCAGCTCACGTCCTCGATTGTAGCTTTCATAACCCAGAGCGTTCTGAGTTATTTTCGAAAACCACATCGAGGATTGGGCATTTGCATCCATGCCAATGATGATAGGTGACCTGCTCAACTGTAGCAGTACCTCATCAATAAAGTTCAGATATGGGTGCAATGGTTGTCTGAAAACGCAGTAGGTTGACACAAGCACAATCGTTCCAAAGTCTCCTGTTATTCTTAGACAGACACCTTCTTCTCCAAGTGGTATTTCCAAGCAGCTAATACCGGGGTCATCAATGACAATTGCCGATTTACCGTTAGCACTTGCATAAGATCTCATACCTCCTGGTACGCCTCTTAGTTCTCTTTGTCCATACGAGCTAACCACTGCATATGGTTCTTGTAAAAGTGCCACCTTGGATCCCCGTTCACGCTTCGACTGCCCTAGTTCACACATCGCCTCGGCTCCTCCTCCACAGTTGAGTTGCAATATGTGCAACATCATTAGTGTTTCGCTTGTCTCCGCGCCATCAACATCCCGTGTATTGGACACTCATCGGAATGCATGTGGTGATCCGCAGCTTTTCCTTTAAACGCGCAATTTCGGCAGTTAAGCGCATTTTTGCACTGTCTCTCGCTATGCCCTTCCAATCCACATCGACGGCAAGTGTTTTGCTTAGCTCCACACAGCGATACCCTATGGTCAAAACTCAGGCAACGGAAACAGCCAATAAAGTCGGCTCTGACTCCCACTCGATAGTTGAACCACTTGATATAAACTCTTCCTCTTTCCATGAGGAATTTCGCCATCTCCGGTTTCATTTGCAGCGATACATTGGTTTTTGCATCAACCTTCTGTTCCCACGGCTTAGAAAGGACCTTCACGCCCGACGCAAATTCCTCTTCATTGCAGCTGTCAGCAAAATTCTTCGCGAAGAGATCCTTCATAAAATCCTCCAGGCTGATTTCAGTATCCACATCTCGAATTGTTACCGTCTCGCTTTTCGGTTTGTCTGCCTCTACTTCGAGGCCAACCTCCTTTAGCTTCTCGCTCGCCAGGATTTTACTCTTTTCAGCAACTGAAGGAGTCCGTATAATGGCGCCACCACGTTAATCGGCTTGATTTCGTGCACGCACACACCCAAGCTTGGGGCTACGTCCTTTTTAAGCTTTCCAGCTACCTCCTCTGGTGTGACTTTTGGATCACGGCTCCGAACAACCACCGACCAGGTTTCAACCGGCTTCGGAAAATCTACCCTAGACCTTCTTCCGCTCGAAAGAGCAGGAAATTCCGCACTTTGAGCGCCTCCTTGCACCCCTTACAGCCCTTTCGTCTGCCCTGCGGTGTCTTTCTTCTCCTCCAGCCACTTCACACGCTCCTCAAGTCGCGCCTTTTGGTCCACTAGCGCCATGACGAGCGCTTCGAACCGCCTGCCTGCGTGCAGCACACTGAGCGACACTTTTGGTGCCTCTCCTTCAGCGACAATTGCTGCCGTCATAGCCAACTGGATGTCAGCTACTTCACCTATAACCCCACCTATATCTAGGTCTACAGCACTTACCGCCTTATCGCTGGCTGCAGATCTATCTGGTGCTTTCACTTCTTTTTCGGGAGAGTTTCTCGGAGTGACCCTTGGGCTATTCCTTGTAGCAGCTACTCTCTTCTTCGGTGGCTTCCTCTTCAGCTTCGGAGACGGCATCTCCAAAGACTCACCTTCCGACGATATTAGCGATGCACGCATCGAGCTGACGTCTTCGCAGTCCGTCAAACTAATGTCCGATGCAACATCCACTGTTGCAGCCACTTTTTTGGCGTTTGACGCCATTATTCTGTCCTTTGTGGACCACAAAAATCAAAGGCACTGGTTTTTCCGGGATCTTTAAGGCAGGGGCTATTTTTTGGGACAAAAAACGGAACTAGTCCAGAAGGGACCACTTCTGGACCAGTCTTTTCCTTAGTGGGGTGGTCTCTTTTGGATGACTAAGGGGACCACTTATGGGACTAGTCCACTTTGGACCAGTCGGGGACCACTCTGTTCACACACTGTCCCTAGTGGGGCACTTTATTTGTCCTGGCTATGTGCACTAGCCCAGGCAACCACCTTAGCACTGACACTAATTGTCTTTGCTAAATTAGCTCAGACACTTTAGCTTGGGCACTTTAGTTTGGACACTTAGCTTCGACACCAACCCAGTATTCTCCTTACTGGAGGCACTCACCCGGGCTACCACTCACTTGGCTCCTCAAGGGGACGCCTACTTTTTGGCTCTTAATGCACTTCCGGTTTTATCGCTTTTCAGCGTGCTTCGAGCACGGCCTGGCAATATTTTTATCAGCCGGAATCCGGACTTTCTGTCGCACTTTTCGCACTTTTTTGTGTTCCGTGAGGCTCGCTTAGCTCGCACACACGTCTCACTATTTTTTGTTTTCACTATTTTTCACTGGGTGTTCAATGGGGCCCAAAAAACGCCTGGGACCACCAAATCCACTTTTTTATACACCGTTTTAAAGGAAAAAATTTTCCTTTTCAAAAATGACACTTTCGGCCACTTCGCACCACTCTAAGTCTCTCAAAAGACCGTCGGAATGTCTCGCACAACCGCTTTTCGCTGCACACTCAGAAACGTTTTTGCTCTCGCTGTCTGTGCGTTGTGCGTTGTCCGCGCGTACAAATTTATGCGACCGTTCACTGCGGCAGTTCAAACTCGAGTGAGTAGAAAGGGACATAAGTCCATGAGGGGTTTACGTGGCTCTACACATGTGTGCTATAAGTCACGGTTACATATTATGGGGAAGGTATTAGCGCCTTACCATCGCCCCATCGGACACCTTTTCCTCCGGTACCAGATTGACCGGTGTTTTCTGGACACCTTTCACCTCTGGTGGGGCCGAGGCCTATCTAACCTCTGCATGCGCTTACGGTCTCAGCACCCGGTTGATTAAGTGCAACTCCACACCCAGCCTAAAAAGGCTCTACCCGCGTATATTTGGGTTCAAACCACAGCCACTACGAACTCCCACAAGGGGGCCAACCACAACTGATCAGACTGGGCAGTCATGATCTCCCGTAGTACCCGACTTTACTCTCAGGTCGAAGCTCGTACATTAAATATATTGCGCATAAGTACATGTAAAAACATGCAAGTATACACAATATATTAGGTGTAGTAAAAAATCCATTATTTTTCCAATAGATGGTGTTATTTATCTGCATCTCGCGTTGTATAAGTCCGATCGTGTTCCGCTAGGGGGCATTAGAAAGATGACAGTTCCTACTAAAAAAGCTTTTTTGACACTTTTTTGATTGATTGATTCAGTTTTGTTTGAGAGCTTGTCAAAGATGGACATCAGCAAAGAGAAAATTCGCTACATTTTACAGTTTTTCTTCGATAAGGGAGAAAACGCAAGCCAGGCGGCTGAAAATGTGAATAGCGTTTATGGACCTGATACTGTAACAGCCAATCATGCGCAATTTTGGTTTCGTCGATTCCGTTCCGGTAACTTTGATGTCAAGGATGCACCACGCACTGGAAGGCCAATTGTCGAAAATGTCGATAAAATCATGGAAATTTATCGAGTCCGACCGTCATGTTAGCACTGTTTCGATTGCAAAAGAGCTAAAGATTGCACACAAAAAACCGTTTGGAACCATTTGAATAAGGCTGGATACACAAAGAAGCTCGATGTATGGGTGCCACACGAGTTAACGCAAAAAAAACCTCATAGACCGAATTTCCATCTGCGAATCGCTGCTGAACCGCAACAAAATCGACCCATTTCTGAAGCGGTTGGTGACTGGTGATGAAAAGTGGGTCACTTACGACAACGTCAAGCGAAAACGGTCGTGGTCGAAACACGGTGAACCGGCGGAAACGGTGGCCAAGCCAGGATTGACGGCCAGGAAGGTTTTGCTGTGTGTTTGGTGGGATTGGCAGGGAATTATCTACTATGAGCTGCTCCCATACGGCAAAACTCTTAACTCGGAACTCTACTGTCAACAATTGGACCGTCTGAAGGAAGCAATCGCCCATAAGCGGCCAGCTTTGGCCAAATAGGAGAGGAATTGTGTTCCATCAGGACAACGCCAGGCCACACACATCGATAGTGACTCGCCAGAAGCTCCGGGAGTTTGGTTGGGAGGTTCTTCTGCATCCACCTTATAGTCCGGACCTGGCACCAAGTGATTACCATCTGTTCCTGTCCATGGCGAACAATTTTGCTGGTGAAACATTCGCTTCAAGAGAGGCTTCTGAAATTCGACTGTCTCAATTTTTTGCTAATAGGAACGAGGGCTTCTATGAGAGAGGCATAATGAAATTACCTTTAAAATGGCAACAAGTTATCGAACAAAACGGCGCATATTTGACCTAAATCGGGTCATTCTAACTATCTTAAATAAAGCCCTCAATTTAATGCAAAAATAATGGATTTCTTTTTACTACACCTAATACATTACGTGCTACCATTTTTAGCTCCAGAAAGCTCGGTAGTGGTAACCGTTCACGACATACATTAAGTATGCCGCTCCCAGATTTAATGGTACTCTGGTCAGACCGTCACGCGCCACCGAAATGACGCGCTTCTCGTGCCACTCTACGTTTATTGCGTCTGGCTATTATTTTGCTGGTCTCGCTCTGTCATCAGCATCTCCTGTCGTCTCTTGAAAGCCAATTTGGCAAATCGTTGGAGCTCGCCAAAACTTTCCGGGTTTTCTACCACTTTCGTCACATTCCAGGCCCCATTTCTCCAGTTAATATTCATGGCCTCCAGATTTCGCAGATCGGCATAAATTCTGCACTGGTCTCTGTAGGTTCACCACACAAAAAAGCCTCCGTTTCCGATAGCGCTCGCCTCTTCAAAAAGTCTCCAATAGACCCATGTCCCGTTAGCAAAAAGCCAGTAAGGAGTGTGAACCTAAAGCTCGGATTTTTAACTGCAAACGTTGCGGTCTGAATGAATGCAAATGTTGTCCTGCCTTTTGTGCTTCGATTCCATCTTTCTGTCCAGCTTTCTTCTATGCAAGCAAGTACCTTTTCCTTTTGCTGCCTTGAGCCAGCGGTGCTGCTCCAGCTAGCACCTGAAGAGCTTCTGTCGAGACTGTTCGGTAGACTGACAAGCAGGCCAGCAACATTGTTCGCTGACATGACAGCTGACAGCGACTCTCAGAACTCGACTGATCATTCCAACAACACCCGAGATTTTTAGTCTCAGGGCCTTGAGATGCGGCATGAAGCTCATGCGTTCTCCTACGGTGATCCCGAGATACTTGGTCTGTTGGACATATCTTATTCTGCTTTCGTTTACTCTTATAACGGGAGGTCGCGTTATGTGCAGTTTCCCTTTCAGCAACATCATTGTCGTTTTTTCAGATGACACGCTGACGCCAACGCTTTCGCCCCACTGGGTGACTTTATGCAGAATTTCGTTGCCCCTCACTTCTAATTGTGATCGCGAGTTGCCCTCTACCAAAAGCAAAATATCGTCTGCATATGCCGCAAATTTTCCATCAAGCTGCTCTCATGTTCCGCACATACGGCCCACAGATTGAGCCTTGTGGGCATTCTCGTTCAATCCCTCTCGTGACAGATATTTCACCTTGCTGTGATGTGGCTATTCTGCCTGAAAAATAGCTACGCAAATCCACAAAAATGCCCAAGACATATCTGCTTGAGCTCTCTTCCACGCACCGTTGAGCATAGGTCCATGCATCCACAGTGCAGCGTCCCTTTTAGAAGCCGAACTGAAATTGGTGAAAAGCTCCGCCAACCAGCTCCAGTAGCCTGTTAACCAGTACTCTCTCCAGCACTTTTCCGTAAGCTGACAGAAGGGAAATTCCTCGGTACGACGACATCATCATCCTAGGCTTTTCCGGGCCCTTAAGCAGCGCAATCACTTTAGCTTCTTTCCACCGAATGGGAAAATAACCCTCCATAATGCAGCTGTTGTACATTGCAAGCATTTCTTCTGGTAGTGCTCGCCACACATTTCTTAGCATTGCGCCCGTCACCCCGTCAACGCCCGTCGCTGCTTTAGATCTTATTTTCCAAATGCAGTCTTCTAGCTCCAATCGCGTTACTAGTTGCGGGACATGGTCCGGACCATAGACCTCAACTGGCCTTTCAGACGACGGAAAGAAATTTTCCAGTAAAGCTTAGAAACAGTCTTCCCATGTGGTAAGCAGCTCATCGCCTCTCTGGAGTGCACTTATTTCCATACTTCGTCTACCTTTGCATATCCGGTACACGTCACCCCATGGATCATTATTATTTCGCCTGACAAAGCTTCTCCAGTCGTCGGTTTTCGTTTTTATCATACAAGCTTTATACTGGTTTCGTGCCCACCTGTATTCCACCAACCGAGTCGCCTCCGTTTCGTGTCGCTGCATTTTAGCTCTTTTCCACCTTTGTTTGCATCTTCGCATCTGCCTACGAAGTGCACTGAGCTCCGTTGTCCACCACGCTATCCTCTTTTGCAATCGTGAGGTTTGCCTTCCAAGGATCTGGTCGCTCACCTCGCTTACAATTTGATGCAATTGCTCAACCTTGGACTCCGCAGTTTGTCTTTCAAACAATGAAAGAGGGAAACGTTCAGCAGCTAGATCCTGCAGCTTTGCTGCAAACTGCTCCCAGTTTGCATTCCTCATATTCCATCTTAGTAGTTGACTCTCTTCCCCCGTTCTTTCCATCTCTGCTGTTATTTGAATTGGATTGTGATCACTCAGGGAATAACCATCTATTATCTGCCATCGAAAACCGAACTTTCTCAAGGCCGCTGTATTTGCTAGAGTCACTTCAATGTCACTGACGCCGTTTGAGCTGCTGAAAGTGAACGCTCGACTTGGTTCGTTCACCACATGAAGGTCCTTTTTTGCCAGCCATTCTTCCATCTCATTACCTCGAGTGTAGCTCTGCGCTCCTAGAGAAGTCCGGGAGAGCTTCGAGATCCACATGGAGGATTGGGCTCCCTGAAAAATGGCCCCAATGCAAAATGGCCCCAAACTCAAAATGAAAAATGACCCCAAAACTTAATATTGAAAACAACAACACGAATTTTGGGGCGATTTTTCATTTTTTTGGGGTCTTTTTTCCTTTTTGTTTGGGGTCATTTTGCATTTTTCAAAAATTACATTGAGTTTGGGGCCACTTTTCCTTTTTTGATTTGGGGCCTTTTTTCATAATGCAAAATTACCCCAATTTTGGGGCCATTTTTCCTTTTTTGATTTGGGGTCTTTTTTCATAATGCAAAATTACCCCAATTTTGGGGCCATTTTTCCTTTTTTGATTTGGGGCAATTTTTCATAATGCAAAATTACCCCAAAACTTTATATATGAAGCGTTTGTTCAATTTTAAATTAATTAAATTTAAATTAAATCCAATGACCTATTTTGTCATCAGCTGACTCTCTCAAACGACCACTTAACAAGGTGACCAGCTGTCTCGGTGCGGTGCAAGGTTGCCACATATATTTCCGGGCCGTTTTCCTTCGTACAAAATTGGGGCTCCAAAAAAAAAATGGTCCTAATTCAAAACTATCGCCAACTGAAAATGAAAAAATGCCCCAAAATATTATACTGAATGGGGTTATTTTTCATAATGCAAAATTACCCCAATTTTGGGGCCATTTTTCCTTTTTTGATTTGGGGTCTTTTTTCATAATGCAAAATTACCCCAAATTTAGGGTTATTTTTCCTTTTTTGATTTGGGGTCTTTTTTCATAATGCAAAATTACCCCAATTTTGGGGCCATTTTTCCTTTTTTGATTTGGGGTTTTTTTTCATAATGCAATATTACCCCAATTTTGGGGACATTTTTCCTTTTTTGATTTGGGGTCTTTTTTCATAATGCAAAATTACCCCAATTTTGGGGCCATTTTTCCTTTTTTGTTTGGGGCCATTTTTCCTTTTTTGATTTGGGGTCTTTTTTCATAATGCAAAATTACCCCAATTTTGGGGCCATTTTTCCTTTTTTGATTTGGGGTCTTTTTTCATAATGCAAAATTACCCCAATTTTGGGGCTATTTTTCCTTTTTTGATTTGGGGTCTTTTTTCATAATGCAAAATTACCCCAATTTTGGGACCATTTTTCCTTTTTTGATTTGGGGTCTTTTTTCATAATGCAAAATTACCCCAAATTTAGGGTTATTTTTCCTTTTTTGATTTGGGGTCTTTTTCCATAATGCAAAATTACCCCAAGTTTGGGGCCTTTTTTCCTTTCTTGAATTGGGGTGATTTTTCATAATGCAAAATTACCCCACTTTTGGGGCCATTTTTTCAATAAAAAAATTTCAAGTTGTAGTTTGGGGCCATTTTTCATTTGTATTCAAAACGAATCCTGATTCTTGGGGCGGTTTTTCATTTTATGTTGGGGCTATAATTCATAATGCAAAATGACCCCAAAAGTCGGGGCCTCTTTTATTTGGTTATGAATCCATTTCGCGTTCCAGCCCTGTCTTATATTCTTGACTTATCATTTGATTTTGGGGCCAAATTTCATTTTTTAAAGTGGGGCCATTTTGCATAATGAAAAATTACCCCAAAATTGGGGCAATTTTTCATTTCTAGTTTTCCAAATTTCATAGGACCATTTTTATTTTCTAGTTTGGGGTCATTTTTCATTTAGATTAAAAACACCTCTTTTTGATTTTGGGGCCTTTTTTCATTTTATTTTGGGGCCAAATTTCATTTTTGATTTGGGGTCATTTTTCAAAATGCAAAATTGCCCCAAAATTTGGGGCCTTTTTTCATTTTCAGTTTGGGGCCATTTTTCATTGGGGCCATTTTTCATTCCCCCGGAGGATTGAGCGTTCGCATCCATGCCTATGATAATGGGTGATCTGTTTACTAGTAACAGAACCCTATCAATATATCTTAGATATGGCTCCAATGGTTGACTGAACACACAGTATACAGATACAACGACCATTGTTCCCCAAGGACCAGTGACTCTTAGACACACTCCATCGTCGCCTATTGGTATATCTAGGCCATGTAACTTTTGGTCGTCAATGATGATCGCCGCTTTACCGTTCTTGCTCGTGTACGCTCTCATTCTTTTAGGAAGCCCCCTAATTAAATACTGCCCAGTCGGTTCTATGCATGCAAAAGGCTCTTGTACTAGCGCTATGTCGCAGTTCTTATCCACCATCGTCCTTCCCAGTTCACATGTCGCCAGATATCCCCCTCCACAGTTTTGTTGCAATATTTGCACCATCTTTAATGTCTAGCACCCCTCCTAGCAATTAACATCGCGTACACAGGACAGTTGTCCGACATCATATGATGTGCTGCTGGCTGACCCTTAAACTCACAGTTTCTGCAGTGAAGAGCGTTCTTACATGAGCGCTCAGAGTGTCCTGCCTCACCACACCGCCGGCAAACTTCCTGCTTGTAGTGGCAGTCCTTCACCCTGTGATCAAAACTAAGGCACCTAAAACATCCTAGTGCTGGTGCTCTGGTGCCCACGCGGTAGGAGAGGTAGTCAAAATAGCACCTGCCTCTTTCTGTTAATATATTCGCCAGTTTTGTCTCCATTTCCAGTACTACATTTACACTTGAGTCAGCTGTCCGCTCTCAAGGTTTGGATACCAGCTTTACGCCTCTCTCCACCTCCGCCTGTTCACATTCCCCTTCAAAATTGTATTTAAAGAGGCCCTTCATAAACTTCTCCGGCTCAATATTGGTGTCAACATTTCTTATGACGACAACCTCAAGTCGCGGCTTATTCGGCTCAACTCTCAGGCCCACCTCCTCAAACTTTTGGTTCTTCAGCACCTTATCCCGCTCTGCAGCTGATGGGTGGCGCATTACAGCACCGCCTCGCTTTACCGGCTTTATTTCGTGGACACGAACTCCAAGAGAGGGTGCCACGTCCACTCTCACCTTCTGAGCCACCTCTTCTGGTGTCATCTTGGGATCATTGCTACGGATGACTGCAGACCACGTTTCTACCGGCTTGCGATTAGTTGACCTTGATTGCCTCTCAGCAACCCCTCTTGACGGCAGAGAATTCACCTTTGCGGCGTACTTGGCTCTCTCCTCCAGCCTGGCCACCATATCGACGAGCCCCATAAGAAGCGTCTCATATCGTTTGCCCATGTGCAGGACGCTTAACGCTACCTTAGGCGCAACCCCTTCAGCTACAACTGCTTTATTTAACCCGCTCTTAATATTCGCCAACTCACTCATTACCGACTCAATACTTAAGTCTAAGGCCCTCACCGACTTTTCCGTAGCACTTGACTTAACATCTGTAGCGTCCTCACCACTGAAAAAGGGGTTTACCTGCGGTGCTGCTGTGGGAGTAGCCATCGGGGTATTCTTCGCTGGTAGCTTCTTCTTCGTCGTCTTGCGCTTTAGTTTCGGCGATGGCGCTTCAGACGACTCTGCATCCGACGAAACTACCGACATTTGGACCTCAGACACGTCCTCCTTATCGGTCAGACTTACATCCGACACTGATACACTAGTACCCGCTTTTTTTGGCTTTGGGGCCATTTTTGTCCTTTTTCGGACCACTCACAGAACATTTGCTTTTTTTTTGGGCACTTCTTCTCGCAGGCTGTCGTTTGGCACCAAAAACAGAACTGGTCCACTTTTGGACCACCTTCCACTTCACTGTCCCTCAGGGGACACCCTTTGTACTGGTCTGTTTCGGACCAGTTAGGGACCACTTGGAACTACTAGTACCTACTGGGGTACTTGCGGAGCGCTTAGTATTTGCAGTGTCCACTTCACTGTCTACTCGGGGATAGCGCTTTCCCCGGTCACCGTCTTAGTCACTGCGCTGCAGGGAAACTCGGTCACTTCGACTGATTTCCTGCTCGGGTGATTCTCCTTGTGCGCCTCAAGTATGCTACGATTTTTTTTACTACAAAACCCGGAATAGCTCCGGAACTGGGCAACTTACAGCAAAAATTTTTATATCACACTGATGGCCAAATCGAGATCTATCGATTGGTACCACTTTCGGCCACTACCCGAGAAATAGCTTTTCCAAAGCTGTATTTCCGGGCAGCCGACTTCACTCAATCTATCAAGCACTCGATCCCACCGCAAGTAATCAAACGCACCCTTAAAATCAACAAATACTCCCAGAACATACCTACCCTCACTACCACTCACACTGTCCTTAACATACTTCCATGCATCTTCCACACAGCGTCCACATTTAAATCCATACTGCCTCTCAGAGACTTGACCATTCACTCTCTCCTGAAGCCGGCAGACCATGATCCTCTCCAAAACCTTTCCCAATACTGGGAGAAGACTTATTCCTCGATAGGATCGAGGATTGGAGAGATTGCGGCCAGGTGACTTCAAGAGCACTATCACTCTTGCATTTTTCCACACATCCGGAAACATACACGTACTCATGCACTTGCCAAACAAGGCCCTCAGGTACTCCGGTATGGCCCGCCAGATGCCTCTAAGCATCTCCGCGGTCATCCCATCCATACCTGGGGACCTTCTT
>CM035806.1:91830071-91852571 GCA_020466095.1 Chlorops oryzae
CCGTACCTGCGGTTCCTCTCGTACTACGCAGGAATGCTGGCGTTACAATTTTTCGCCATTAGTAGGATAAAACTAACCTGTCTCACGACGGTCTAAACCCAGCAGTCCTCGGCTTTTACCTCGAGACCTGCACTAGAGTTGGCTTCGATCAACAGGAGCAAATCATCCGCATATGCACAGCATTTGCACATCTGTTCGAGGCGTGCCAGCAGAGGATCCATCGAAAAGTTCCAAATATATGGACCACAGATGGACCCCTGCGGGCAATCTCGAACCACATCCACACTAACCGTATCACATTGATCCACGATGCACGCACTTCTGCCGGAGAAATAGCTATTCCAAAGCTTAATTTCCCGGCAGCCCACTTCGTTCAATCTCTCAATCACTCGATCCCAACTCAAATAATCAAACGCGCCTTTAAAATCAACAAACACACCCAAAACATAATTACTTTCACTGTCGTTCACAGTATCTTTAACATACATCCACGCATCCTCTACACACCGCCCACTATTAAATCCGTACTGCCTCTCGGATGTCAGGCCTTCCACACTCTCCTGGAGACGCTCAACCATGATCCTCTCCAGCACCTTCCCCATAACTGGCAGAAGGCTGATTCCCCGGTATTACCGAGGATTGGAGCGGACACGGTCGGGCGATTTCAGGAGCACAATCACTCTCGCACACTTCCACTCTTCAGGAAAGATACACTCACTTATACACCTAGCAAATATGTTCCTCAGGTACTCGGGAGTGACTCGCCAGATACTTTTCAGCATCTCGCTAGTCATTCGGTCCACACCTGGAGACCTATTTGCCCTGACCCGAGAGACAGCATGCTCTTATTCATGCAGTTCCAGAGTCGGCGGCACCACAACGACATCTTCCGATGCCTGAGGGGTAATCGCCGCTCTGGGAAAAAACGCATTCATCAGAACATTCGCACACTCAGACCATGTACACACAACATCATCACCAACATTTAATCCACTCAAATCTACACACTTACCCTTTCCTTTCCACACACGATGCACTCTTCCCCATGCATCATTCCGATTTAGTGCGGGAGCTAGCACGTGTTTTACCCTCCTCATAAGCGCCGCATTCCAAATGTATCTTAAAAGACGGGGTTTTACTCGTACATCACAAAAATGATTTTTCGCTTAGTTAGCAATTTATCTACCACTCAGCAAAAATTCAACCGCGGCGCAGATCGCGCTTTTTTTGGCCATTTTTTCACCCATTGGGGGTCGATTTTCGCCCCTTATGCCACCTCTCGATTTTTGTGATGTACGAGTAAAACCCCGTCTTTTAAGATACATTTGGAATGCGGCGCTTATGAGGAGGGTAAAACACGTGCTAGCTCCCGGACTAGTTATCTGACACAAAATTTCTCCACTCATCCTCCTTAACTCGCAATATGGCCTTCTTGTAGTCCTTCAGAGCCCGACGGTAAGCGGCTTCATGCAGCGTCGCATCCAAATCGTTTGCCCGCCTGGCTCTTTTGAACCTATTTTGAAGACGCCGGACGGTCCTTCGACTGGACGCGAGTTCTTCAGTCCACCACTTCACTCTACGGGCTCGGAAAGTTCTCGCCCGAACCAAAATTGAATCATTCACGCTCATCACACATTCGTTTACACACCTTATTTGCTCCTCTACACTCAAACTTTCAAATTCATTCATCGGCACACTAAGAAGTGCCTCTCTCACACGCTCACCATAAAACCCCCAGTCAACACTCGAAGAACGCCAACGTGACACACTCACGCCGTTATTATTCACACTTGTGTAAGTGACCCTAACTGAAATTAAGTTATGGTCACTCACACCCCAATCATTCCTCACTTTCCATTCAAAACTATACATTCCAGTCGCTGCCATATTTGCAACTGTCACATCAATATCACTTACACCCCTTGGACCATCAAAAGTATACAAATCACTCGGCTCATTCAAAACATTCATCTCATTCTCAATAATCCATTCACTGAGATCCGCACCACGAATCTGGTTCAGCTGGCCAGAAGAATGTCTGGCCATTTTGCTGAACCAGACGGGTGATACGGCGTTTGCATCCATACCGACAATCACCGGAGCACCTCCTGCCAGTCGGACCACATCGCCGATAAATGACAGGTAGGGATCCAGTGATGTCATGAAACAACAATACACACTCACAAGGTACATCTCACCAAACACACCTTTAACCCACACACATACTCCTTCTGCACTCTGTTTCACAACCATACACTCAACATTTCTATCATTCACAACGATGGCAGCTCTTTGCTCAAGATCCAAAAAGACCCGCATGTGCGACGGAAGGCCACACACGCAATTGTGAGCTACATATGGCTCCTGGATCAGAGCGAAAGAGCCGTCAGTTTCACACAAACATTCACCTAATTCACACATAACAGCTCTTGCTCTCTGACAGTTAAATTGCATTATGTTCACTTCCATATTTAATGTCTGGCGGCCCTGCGAGCAACAACCGCGCTATATATGGGGCAGTCCATGGTCATCATACGGTGACCACATTGTCTGCCTCGTAGATGACAGTCACGACAGTTTATGGGGCGCGAGCAGCGCGACGCTCATGCCCAAGTTGCCCACAGCGACGGCAGACATTCTCCTTTAAACGACATTCAGACACCCAGTGGTCTAGGCTCAGACACCTAAAGCACGCAGGAGTGCCATCGCGTTCACGCACTAGGAAGCTGAGCCACTTGATATAGCACCTGCCGCTGTTCAGGGGGCATCGATTGCCAAATCATTGCCCTGCAGAACTACATCAGTTTCTACATCAGCGTCCGGCTCCCAGGGCTTGGACACAATGCGCACTGCCTTCAGGAAGGACGGCAAGGTCATGACGTCCTTAAAGTTCTTCTCGAAAAGCTCCTCGGTGAAAACCTCCGGGGAGATGGTCGAGGGAACTCTCTGGAGGACGACCCTGCGTCCCGGCTTCGCATTTACGCTGACGTTCAGGCCCACTTCTTTAAACTTCTTATTGTCGATAATTTTCGACCGTTCCGAGGTAGACAAAGTCCGGATTATAGCACCACCGCCGCGAATGGGTTTTACCTCATGGACCCTCGCGTCCAGGGAAGGTGCGACCTGCTTCACAAACTTTTCAACGACTTGAGCCGGCGTTTCTTCTGCATTGCTACTGCGCACAACAGCAGACCAAGTCTGCACCGGTTCACGCATCGGCGGGGCAGCAGCAATGGACGCTGCGACTGGTGAAGCAGCTCCCACGCTCCCTGCCAAATGCATTCTACTCTCTCTCATGCCTTCAATACGTCTCCGCAATCGCTCGTTGTCTGCAAGCATTATCGCAAAGATCTGCATCAACTCATTGCAGCGACTGGTTACAAAACGCTGTACTTGAGATAATACTCCGTCCACCAGTACAGCCGCAGATAAGGCGCTGCAGGCCTCGCTCATGCACACTCAACTGTTGCGCTCCAAGGCCCAACGCAGCTGAACGGGCTTTATGCTTCTTTATTTTTCTCCCAACTGGGGCCACAGGGACAGTTTAATCGTTTATACCACCAGCCACCGCCTTGCGGCTGGTACTGGCACCATCTTCAGACCTTTCCTTGATTGGCCGCGGTATTTTCCTCTTGGAGTCTCCATCCAGAGTGCTATCCGAACCTCCATTAAAAGCATACTCTGCATCAGTAGCAACTTCATTTTCTACTTTTTTGGCTGCTTTAGACCCCTTTTTTGGTTTTTGCACTACCGGCGGTTTCATGGATGCGTCCGAGTCCATCACGGACTCAGAAGACGCCCCCCTGTGACCCCGGGAAGCACCTGATATTTCCATCAGAAAATTAGAAATTTCTCACTTACCAAAAAATTTTTGATTGGCCCTCGTACGAAATTTTTCCAGTCGTCCCTCGTATTAAGTTGGTTTATTCAGTGCACGCACCTTCGACCACTATTATGGTTTGTGTCTGCACTAAACAAAAACAGGTATTTATTGGGGGAAACCAGTTTTTATTGGGTTGTGTCTGCTAAAACCCAGTGTTGGTTTTTGTCTTAGCTAAGAACCCAATTATTGGTTCTTGTCCCTGGTATAAAACCACCTTTTAGTGGGTTGTCTACGCTATGTAAAATAAGCGTCTCAACTACAGTTGACACCCACTATTAGCGACCACTTATTTGTTAAATATCGGCGTTGACTCGAAATTTTTCACAAAAAGTGCTTAAGTGCACTTAATTTCAATTAAATTCACTTTCAAATTCTTTTTCCGCTTATTTAAGAGCACCACTGTATTTTTTCTTCACTCTTTCAACTAATGAAGCTTGCTTCAGTTAGCGAAAACACTTTTAAAGCTTTTCGGAGAAGCTTTGCGTCAATATCGTTTGCTTTTCTTACTTTTTGTTGTTAAAACCACTTAACTCCACTAAGCGCTAAGCTTAGCTCTTAAAGAGCCTTACTTCGCTTTTTTATGCTTTATGCTTTTTTATTCTCGATTTTACGTTAAAGCTCACTTTGCACAGTTATAATACACTTCTTTATGTTTTAATTTCACTTTATTTGCTTATTTGATCGCTTTTCAATAGACGGCTCGCAATTGACGTGCGTTCACTTCGGCAGTTCAAGTTTAACGAGTAGAAAGGGACAATTCGCTTTTGGTTTGGTGTCTACCACATACACGTGGTGCTTCGGTCGACGTTTTTAAATTTTCCCCAGGGGAAGTCTGCTTCTTCCCCCAGGTTCCCATCTTGCCTCATCAGTGAGTATGGCCCGAATAGGCTATCCTGGGTGGGGATACGGTGTTATCCTCACCTCATAAATTACCACAGCCACCACGAAACGCCCCGAAGGGCCAAACCCAATATCCGGCGGGATGCTAAAACGCATCCCGGGGCACCGGATCCCGTGGTATCATGTTATGTTAAGTGAATGGCGTGAATACAGCTATAACTACTATAGCTGCAACACGCCATGCTTGGTATCGGTCGTATGCACAAAACCTGTCACGCCGCACTATGACGACGCTACCAAATTGTGACTCCATACTCAGTCGGTCTGTTTTGGCACTCAGTTGTCTAGGGTCCGCGGGGTTGCCAAGCCCGTAAATCATAATGATAACCCTTGCGGGAGAGTAGAAAGGGACATGAGTGCATTAGTGGTTTTACGTGAGTAGAAGCACATCAGTGCATATCCCACGGTTACATATTATGGGGGAGGTATTAGCGCCTTACCATCGCTCCGATGGACACCTCTCCACCGGTACCAGTGCAAAAAGGTGGTTTTCTGGACACCTTTTCCCCCTCTGGTGTAGGCGAGGCCTATCTAACCTCTGCATGCGCTTATGGTCACAGCACCCGGTTGATTGAGTGCAACTCCACACCCAGCCTAAAAGGCTGTACCCGCGTATATTTGGGTTCAAACCACAGCCACTACGAACTCCCACAAGGGGGTCAACCACAACTGATCAGACTGGGCAGTCCTGATCTCCCGTAGTACCCGACTTTACTCTCGGGTCGAAGCTCGTACATAAAATATATAATGCATAAGTACATGTAAAAACATGCAGTTATACATAATAAGCATTATGTGCTAACATTTTTAGCTCCAGACAGCTCAGAAGTGGTAACCGTGGTAGAAAGGGACATAGAGTTTTGTTTAATGTGAGATCACGCACACCTGGTGCTTATCCCTTGATGTCATCAATTTTTTACTCTCTTCAGTGCGTATTTCACTAGAGCTTATCTCCAATTTATGTACTCGTGTTGTTATTGTTCTTGGTCTTGCGTAGTTCGTTGTCGCCTTTCAAACGCAAGTTTTGCAAATTTTTCAAGCTCACGCATTCGTCTCCTGTTTTGCACTATGTGTGAGACATCCCACTCTCCTCTCACGCGTCGCACATTTAAAAGGTGCAAGTTTCTGATGTCGGCATAGTTTGAACATTCTCATAGTATGTGTAGCGCATCTTCCACAGGTTCTCCGCACGAGCATGCCTCGCTTTCTGCCAGCCGTCGCTTTTTTAAAAACATTGCCATCGATCCGTGCCCTGTTAATAAAAATCCACATTTCAGTGTGAATTTGAAGTCGGGGTGTCTGTCAACATATGTAGCATCTGGCATAAATGCATATGTTGTTTTCCATTCGCGCTCTCGTTCCAGGTAGCTTTCCAAATGTTCCCCATGTGGATCTTAAGTGCCTTCTTTAGCATTCGTTTGGACAAACTGCTAACAATTTCATTCGCAATCCATGCTTCATCATTCAGCGGTAATCCTTTTCGCACTTTGTACTCTATCGCACATCGCCTTAATTCCAGATCAAGTGGCGGTGTTCCGGCCAAGACTTGAAGAGCTTCCGTAGACACCGTTCTGCTGACTGGAAGACAAGACAGAAGCATAATTCTGTGGCATGCTTGAACATTCCTTTTTCCATGAGAGTGTTCTATAACATTATGCCATACAGGCGCCCCATATGTCGCACAAGCCAGCATTAGTCCCGTGTAGATTATCCTTATGGACTTTCTTGGGAGGCCCCAGTCAACTCGCATTACCCTTCTAATCATTCCTACAGCTGCAGTTTACTTTGTTTTTAGTTGCCTAATATGGGGAAGAAAGTTCAATCTCTCTCCAACTGTCAGTCCTAGGTATTTAATGATTGGTTTATACTGCAATGCATAACCTTCTTGACATATATGTGGTGGTCTCGTTCTAGCCAGTCTTCCTTTTAACAGCATCATGGTTGTTTTTCCTGTAGATATTTCCACACCCACAGAGTTGCTCCACGCCGCTACCAGGCCCATTGCCGCACTTCCACGTTCCTCAAGTTGCCTTCTTGATCCTCCTTCAATTAGGAGCAGAAGGTCATCTGCATATGCGCTGAACTTGCAACCCAGTTGACAGAGAAGTTTGTCTATCAGCAGGTTCCATATATATGGACCGCATACTGAGCCTTGTGGGCACCCACGCTCTACTTCCTGGACCACTTCTTCGTTATTGCCCACCGCTGTAGACCTTCGATTTGCGAAATAGTTTCTCGATAACGCCATTTCAGCGCATCCCATGTCTTGTATATGTTGCAGGATTGCACACCATTCCATGTTGTCGAAAGCGCCCTTGAAATCGACAAAGATGCTCAACACATATGGACATTGGGCCTCTTCTACACACCGTCGAACATGCATCCAAGCATCGTCTGTGCATTTTCCGTTTTGAAAACCAAATTGGTTTTCATGAAACCTTCCACCGATGAGTGTGCAAATCTGTTCGGCGCAAGCGCCCAATTTCTCTATTTTTATACGGCGGAGATGCCAATTAATTCAGCGCGGAGCGCTTAATTATTTTTTTTTTTTTATATATTTTTTAATTTGTATTATATATTTTTATTTTTTTTTTTTTTTAAATTATATATATATAATATATGTAATGGAAGACTTGTAGTCACTTACCATTTTTTAAGGATCGCCATACCACTTAGTTGAATTCCTTCGTGCTTCGAATTTCCTAGTGCTGATGCTGCTGTTGCTGTTGATTATGCTGTTCAACAAGTTGCTGTTGTTGGTTTTGCTCTCGCTTGCAAATCTGCAAACAACACTTTTTTCACTTTTCGATAGCTGTTAATCTGTTAGAATCTTTTTTTCTCTTTGGTCAAATCGACTGTGTTCTTGTTTTTTTTTTTTTTTGAATCCTTTCTTTCCGTTTAATTTGCTTATATTTTTTTTTTCAATCCTCTTTTTTTTTCACTTTCACTTTCTATTTTTCTAATTATTTTTATCTTGTCTTTTTAATTTTCTGAATTTTCTTTGTTACAAAAATTCTCTTTTCACTTCCGCGAAAAACTTTTTACGTTGGGCGCCAAATGTTAAGGCTGTACCTTAATAGTTGTAATATAAAAATGTTCCAAAGAAAGAATACGCAAACGATTTCGATTATTCCGTTTTTAATTATATTGAGTCGATGGGTTTATTACAACTGAAAGTTTATTACAAATACATAATCGTACATAAAATATATCATGCATAAGTACATGTAAAAACATGCAAATATACATAATATACATTATGTGCTACCATTTTTAGTTCCAGACCACTCGGTATGATGACCGTTCAGGCCATACCTAAGTATGGCCCTACAAACATTAATGAGTGTTGGCAGCCCAGCGTGCGACCCAAATTGTCGACTCTCAGACTTAGCACTCTGATCAGGCTGTACATCTATTCATCTTGGTTGCCACTCTGCTCATCTGCCGATGTTTGATGCAGTTCTCTTCTCTTTTTAAAAGCCATTGCTGCAAAACGCTGCAATTCAGTAAAGCTTTCCGTGCTTTGTATTACTCTTTTGAAGTCCCAGGTGCTATTTTCTTGCGAAATATTCATGCCTTCCATATTTCTAAAAGAGCGGTAGTTTTCACATTCACACAATATGTGAACTACACTTTCAATCGGCTCTCCGCATAAACATGCCTCCGACTGTGCCAGTCGTAGTTTCTTACGAAACTCTCCAATAGAGCCGTGCCCTGTTAGGACAAATCCAGTCAGCAGAGTGAATTTGAACTCAGGGTTCATCAGCACAAACGTCGCATTCGGTATAAAGGCATGTGTCATTCGACCAGATTCACTGCTCTGCCATCGCTGTCTCGACTCTCGCTGCATTTCTGCATGAATTTGGTCCCTAAGTCCTTTGGTGGATAATTGTGTGACATCTGTTTCCGCTAGTAAGTCACTCGCGTCTAACTGCAAGCCTTTACGCACTTTGTACATAACAGCACTCTTTCGTAGCTCCAAGTCTATAGGGTAGACACCAGCAAGCACTTGTAACGCCTCTAAAGATACCGTTCTGCATACTGATATGCAAGCCAACAACATCACTCGTTGGCACGCCATAACCTCTCTTTTCCCGTGAGATTGCAATGCCGCTTTGTACCATACCGGCGCTGCGTAAGTTACGCATGAAAGCAACAGGCCATTGTAAACGGTTCTAGCTGCCCTTTTTGTGAGTCCCCAGTCCGTACGGAGTATCCTGCCAATCGTGCCTGCAACACTCGCAATTTTCGGCCGCAGCGATTTTATGTGTGGCATGAAATTAAGCCTCTCTCCTACTGTAACACCTAAGTATCGCACTGCTTTCGTATACCGCAAACTGTTGCCATTTACTCGTATAACTGGCGGTCGGGTTGCCTGCAGTCTGCCTTTGAGCAACATCATGAGGGTCTTCTGCACAGACACTTCTACCCCAACACTGAGGCCCCAATGTTCCACCATCTGCATTAGTTCGCTTCCGGATGCTTCTAACCGCGCTCTCGAATCTCCTTCCACCAAGAGCAGTATGTCATCTGCGTACGCTGCAAATTTGCAGGGCAACTGATCCAGCAGTTCGTCAAGCATGGCGTTCCAAATAAATGGCCCACAAATGGATCCTTGTGGGCATCCACGCCGAATGCACCTGCTCACCGTATCACTGTCACACACAGCAGTAGCGGTTCTGTCAGCAAAATAGCTCCGCCATAGGCTCATTTCCGCACATCCTTTTGACTGCAGTTTTGCGAGAATTGCACTCCACTCTAGGTGATCGAACGCTCCTCTAAAATCCACGAAAATACCGAGCACGTACTTTCTGGTACTCTCGCTAACGCAGCGTTGCACATGAAGCCAGGCATCTACCGTCGAGCGACCCTTCTGGAAGCCGAATTGATTTTGATTAAATTCACCACCAATCAAAGTCAGCAGCCGTTCCACCATAATCCTCTCGAGCACTTTTCCATACACTGACAGCAGCGAGATGCCCCTGTAGGAGGCAGGGTCAGTTCGTATTTTGTCCGGTGATTTCAGCAGTGCTATCACTCGAGCGTTTTTCCACTCTGTCGGGAAACAGCCCTCTCGAAGGCAGCAATTGTACATTTCGTGTACTTCATTGGGCAAGGCTTGCGACAGTGCCTTAAGCATGTCTCCCGCTACACCGTCAATACCCGTGGAGACCTTCGACCTTACCCTACGGATGTTCTCACTCAATTTTTCCCTCGTGATGTCGTTGGGTATACAATCCGGTCCAAATACCGCTGTAACTCGCTCTGACGACGGAAAGAAATTTTCCAGTAGAGTTTCAAAGCACTCTCTCCACGTTGTACGTAGATATCCGTCACATCGTATAGCTGAGATCTCCGTGTTTCTTCTTCCTCTGCAGATCCGGTATACGTCTCCCCATGGATCATCACTTCTTTGACTAACGAAGTTTCGCCAATCCTCGTTTTTCGTCCGCTTTAGGCATGCTTTGTAGCTATTCCGAGCTTCCCTGTATTGCTGGAGTCGAGTCTCTGTAGCATCATGACTCTGTCTACGGGCTCTAAGCCATCTTTGTCGCAGTCTTCGAACATATATCTTCTAAGTTCAGTCAGCTCTCTAGTCCACCATGCAACTTGAAAGCGTACTCTTCTAGTCTGCCTTTGGAGTATCAAATCGCTGACATCCGATACCAACTGGTGCATACAGAATGTTTTACCTTGTGCCGTGCAGTCTCTAAAATTTTGTTCATCTCGTTCAGCAAATACTTCGTTGATGGTACTTGAGAAATTTTCCCAGTCCACTCGCCGTGTCCTCCATTTTGGCATTTGTAGTATTGCGCCTCTTCTGCGAATACTTTCTGCTCCAATAAGTATTGGATTGTGATCACTTACTGAGAAACCATCAAGTATCTGCCAACTAAAATTGAAACTGCGACAGGCTACCGTGTTTCCTAGAGTCAGGTCAATATCGCTGCATCCATTGGGACTACTAAACGTGTAGAACTCACTTGGTTCATTAATCACGTGCATGTTACTCGAGCTCAGCCATTCCACCATCTCATTGCCTCGAATGATGTTCTCGGCTCCCAGATTGCTCTGTGAGAATTTTGAGAGCTACATTGAGGATTGAGCATTCGCGTCCATGCAAACGATGACAGGTGAGCTACCAGCGTGTAGCAGAACCTCATCGATGTAGCTTAAATAAGGCTCCAGGGGTTGACTGAAGACACAGTACACCGATACCAACACAAGTGTTCCCCAACGTCCCGATACTCGAACGCAAACGCCATTTGGGCCAGCAGGAATTTCGATGCACGTTATTGTGTTGTCGTCTACGATTATGGCCGCCTTACCATTTCCACTAGTGAAAACTCTCATTCCACCAGGAAGTCCACGTATTGCATATTGGCTATGCGCGTCACGGACTGCATATGGTTCTTGCACCATTCCAAATTCGCATCTCCGCTCTCGCATCGTCCTCCCAAGCTCACACATCGCCAGATAGCCCCCTCCACAATTTAGTTGTATGAGGTGCATCATTATTAATGTCGAGCGTTTCTCCGAGCAACAATCGACACGTACATCGGGCAATCTTCCGAGAGCATGATGTGCCCTGCTGGTTTGCCCATAAAGGCACAATTCCTGCAGTTTAATGGGCGTTCACAATTTCGGGACATATGCCCTGTTGAGCCGCACCGTCTGCACACATCCTCCTTCTCCTTGCACTGAGCGACCCTATGGTCAAAACCGAGGCATCGGAAACATCCAATGTCCTGCCTGGCTGCTACTCGGGCACGAGAACCACAGAATGTAGCATCGCCCCGCATCCTTCAGCTTCTTTGCCAATTCAGCACTCATCGCTAAACTGACACTGTGGGTTTTTCCCACTTCAGCTTCCCATGGCTTGCTCGTTATTGAGACTCTCTTTCCAAAGTTCTCCAAACTCTCAACATCAGAAAAGTTCTTCTCATAGAGCTGGTTCATGAACTCTTCTGGCATAACCCTCTTCGGGACGTCTCTCACTATGACCGTTTCTCGCGCTCCTTGTTAGGCTCAATTTGCAGGCCTACCTCCTCGAACTTTTTGTTTTTCGAGACCTTTTCACGCTCTGCAGCAGATGGCGTTCTTATTATCGCCCCTCCTCTTCGTATCGGCCGGATGTCGTGAACTCTGACACCCAGTTCAGGCGCAACTTCCTCTCTGAGCTTCGTGGCTATTTCCGCTGGCGTCACCTTCGGGTCCTTACTCTTGACGACTAACGACCAGGTCTCAACTGGCTTCCGAGCAACAGGTTGCCTTTCGCTAGCCACAACAGCTGGTTGGACAGAGCTTTTTGGCACGTATTTCGTTCTTTCTTCAAGCCGCGCAGCCTTGTCAACAAGCGCCATAAGGAGCGTCTCGAAGCGGTTTCCCGCGTGTAGGACACTCAAGGCCACCTTAGGAGCGATTCCTTCAGCAACACAGCCTCACTTAAAGCTAGCTTTATGCTAGCCACTTCTTTAACCACCGACTCAATACCTAAGTCTCAGGCACTCACCGACTTTTTCTCAGCACTCGACTTAGCATCTGTAGCGACCTCCTCACCACTGAAAAAGGGGTTTAGCTGCACTTTTTCTGGTGAAGGTCTCGGCGTGAGCCTCGGGCTGTTTCTTGTTGCAGCAGGCACTTTTTTCTTCGGTGGCTTACGCTTCAGTTTCGGAGACGGCATCTCCGAGGACTCTCCGTCCGACGATACCACTGACGCGCGCATCGAGCTGACGTCTTCGCGATCAGTCAAACTAATGTCCGATGCTACGTCCACTGTTGCAGCCACTTTTTTGGCTTTTGACGCCATAACTTTGACATTTGCGGACCACAATAATCGAAGGCACTAATTTTTTTGGGACCAGTCTTTTACCTAGTGTGGGGTGGTCTCTTTTGGATGACTTAGGGGACCACTTATAGGACTAGTCCACTTTGGACCAGTCGGGGACCACTCTGTTCACACACTGTCCCTAGTGGGGCACTTTATTTGTCCTGGCTAGGTAAACTAGCCCAGGCACACACCGTAGCACTAACACTGCGTCTCGGCTAAATTCAGCTCAGGCACTTTGTGTCTTGGCTTATTATCTTTGACACTTTTTGTCTTTGCTAAGAGTTAGCTCAGACACAACACTAGTGCTGAATCGCACCCACTATTTTTAGCACTGACACCAAATACCGGCTCACAATGGCTCCCCAAGGGGACGCCTACTTTTCGGCTCCTAATTCACTTCCGACTTTTCGATTTTTAAGCGTGCTTCGAGCACTGCTTGCAAATATTTTTAATCGGGCCGTAATCTACTTTACGTCGCACTTTTCTACTTTTTTCGTGTTCGGTGAGGTTTCCTGAGGTCGCACGCACGTCTCACTATTTTTTGTTTTCGCTTTTTAGGTACCGTGTTCAGTGGGGCGCGAAAATTGAGTACACCCACTTCCACTACACTTTTTTGATACCAAAATTTACAGAAAATTCTGATCTTTCAGAATCTGTAATTTTCTTTTCGATCGGGGCACTTTTTCTCGCTCAAGAGGCGGTTTGAAACACTTTCAATTCACTGACACTGTCGCTACGCTCAAAAACGTTTTGGCTTTCGCTGTCCGTTTTCTGCTTTGTTCGCGTGTTTAAAGCACAACCGCTCGCTACAACAGTTCGAACTCGAGTGAGTAGATACGGACACTAATTGAATTTTGCGTGAATGTCTACACGAACGGTGTATAACTCACGTTGTTTCTTTCAACGGGTTTTCTAGCATTTGTTGCCTTCCTGAAACCACAGCCACCACGTTTCAGCCAAACAGGCTCCTCACCATTATCAGGCAGGACCGAGGTCCTGGGCCTCCTGATACCCGTGGTACCGAATTATCATGGTCTCGGGTGGACCTGACGTTTTTCTTCAACTCTCTCTAATGTTTTGAGACACTAGAGCTTGCCTCCTTCTAAATGCTTCATTTGCGAAGATCTCGAGGTTCATCTTGCTTTCTTAATGCGATAGGACTTCCGAGACGTTCCAATTTTCACCAGACCTTCTTATTTTCACCGCTTCCAGGTTTCGTATATCGTCATAGATCGTGCACTCACACAAAATGTGTATCGCATCCTCCACTGGTTCGCCACATAAGCAGAGTTCACTATCGGCTAGTCCTCGTCGTTTCAGAAATTCCGCAATCGATCCATGGCCAGTCAGCAAAAACCTGCAATGAAGAGTGAAACTGAAGTCACGCTTTTTGAACGCAAAGTCTGCCTCTGGGATAAAACTGACCGTTACCCTTGCGGATGTGCTCGTTCTCCAACGCCGACGCCATATGCTAAGCGAATGCTCCAATAACGCCTCTTTTATTCCCTTTGGGTTCAGTGCTGCTGCTTGGTCTGCAGAAATCCACTCGTCGTCTCCCGGAGGGAGTTTCTTGTTGACCCGATACCATATCGCATATCGTTCCAAATCCAGGGGCAATGCACCACTCAAGACCTGCAACGCGTCGGTTGAGACTGTTTTGCATGCCGGCAAGCATGCCAGTAACAGGACTCTGTGACATGCATCTATACCGCGTCTTCCGTGGACCAGATCCCCCAACCGGAACCAAGTTGGCGCACCGTAGGTAGCATATGCCAACATTAGACCGCTGTATATGATTCGAACTGGTCTTCTTCTGAGGCCCCAGTCAACTCTGAGGACTCTGCGTATCATTCCGACTGTAGAAACGAGTTTTCCCTTCAGCTGCTTGAGATGTGGGAGAAAGTTGAGTCTTTCACCCACTGTGATGCCCAAGTACTTAGCTACAGTTTTGTACTCCAGACTGTGGTTTCCGCACATTACAACTGGTGGTCTCGTCCGACTCAGCTTCCCCTTTAGCAGCATTTGGTGTGTTTTACCTGCGGACACCTCGACTCCTACCGATCTGCCCCAATCTGCAACAATGCGCATTATGTCGGTACCCCTTTCTTCCAGGACTCGTCGCGAAGTGCCCTCAATCAACAAAAGAAGGTCATCTGCAAAGGCCGCAAACTTGCAAGTTAGCTGCGAAAGAAGTACGTCCATCATCAAGTTCCAGATATAAGGGCCACAAATGGAGCCCTGTGGGCATCCTCTGGTAACTTGGTGAGACACTTCGCCTGTTTTCCCGATGGCGGTGGCACTTCTTTCACAGAAATAGCTCTTCCACAGGGCCATCTCCTTGCATCCGACAGTCTGTAACTGCTGCAGCACGGCACACCATTCAAGATTATCGAAGGCTCCCTTGAAGTCGACAAAAATTCCAAGCACGTACTTCTCGCGGAATTCTTCGACGCAGTTCTTGACATATATCCAAGCGTCGTTAGTACTTTTTCCCTTCGAAAAACCGAATTGGTAACGATGAAAACTACCGCCAATTAAATCCAGCAGCCTCTCTGTCATGACTCGTTCCAATACCTTGCCAAACGCCGGCAAAAGTGATATACCTCTATAAGAGGATGGGTCGGTCCGAATTTTCTCTGGCGACTTCAGTAAAAATACCAACTTCGCTGATTTCCATCTCCGTGGAAAAACGCCACTGGTTAAGCAGTTGCTCATTAGCTCGCGGATGTGCTCGGGGATCGCAACCCATATGCTTTTGACCATGTCACCAGTGATCCCATCCATGCCAGTCGCTGCTTTCGCGGACTTTTCCTATACTCGCTTCAAGTTCATGCGACGTTATCTCTGCTGTACAGTTATCCGGTCCATATAGTACTGCTGAACATTGATTTTGCGGGAAGAAGCTAGACAGAAGGGCACCAGCGCACTCATTCCAGCTAGTTAGAAGTGTATCTCCACATCTGATGGCACTCATTCCAGTATCTCTTTTTCCCCTGCAGATTCTGAAAACATCACCCCATGGGTCATTCCCTTTCCGTTGCACATAGCGCCTCCAGTCGTCTTCTTTTGCTTGTCGAAGTGCTGATTTGTACCTATTTCGTGCGCTTCTGTGTTCGATCATTAGTGCATCGAGTTCTGGATCAGCTCTCCTTCTTGCCCTTTGGGTACGCTTACGCGCACGGACGACAATTTTGCGCATGCGGCTTAGCTCAGGAGACCACCATGGCATGTTGGTTCTTTGTCGTTCATTGTATTGCCCAAGGAACCTGTCGTTGACCTCACAGATAACGTTATACAGTTGTTCGGACTGTTCTTCTGCACCGCATGTGCGATATTGCTCCAACGGCAGTCGGTTTGGCACTTCATGCCTTATTTCGTCCGCATAGCTGTTCCAATTTGTTCCTTTTGTACGCCATCTCTTCAGCGATTGTGGGGCTTCTGCAAGGTTTTCATGCCGCAGAGTGATCTCTATAAGATTGTGGTCGCTAACAGATTGGCAGTCGTGTACAATCCATTTCATATTAAAGCGCCTCAGTGCCACTGTGTTACCTAGCGTTATATCGATATCGCTAACGCCATTTGAGCTAGAGAACGTATAATACTCAATGGGTTCATTTACCACAAAGAGGTCTTTCGAAGTCAGCCATTCAGACAGCACCTCACCTCTAGAGTAGCTCTCTAATCCCAAGGCCTGTTGAGATATTTTAGAGAACCACAGAGGCGACTGTGCATTCGCGTCTACCCCGAGGATAAGTGGCGAACTACTAGACAGTAGCAGTGCCGAATCCACGTAGCCAAGGTATGGCTGCAGTGTGTCGCTAAACGTGAAATACACCGAGAGAAAAATCGCATTTCCCCATGGTCCTTTGATGTTTACCGCAACGCCATGGTCTCCAATCGGGAGTGCCACGCAGTCGAAGCTCTGATCATCAACCACCACAGCAGCTTTTCCCTTGCTGTCCGAAAAGACTCGCATGCCCATTGGTAAGCCGAAGACCTCCTTAATGCCGCGATTGTTCGTTTTCGTGTAAGGCTCTTGTATAAGAGCAATGGAACAGCTTCTCCTCCTCATCTGCACTCCCAGGTCAGCCGTTGATGCATAGCCACCACCGCAATTAAGTTGGAGAATACTCTCCATCTTATTGACGGGCATTTCTCCTCGCAAGTATCGTCGCATACATCGGGCAATCCTCCGAAAGCATATGATGCTCTGCAGGCTTGCCCTTGAAGGCGCAATTTCTACAATGTAGAGCATTCTTGCAGCCTCGCTCCGAGTGTCCCGCTTGGCCACATCGTCTGCAGACCTCCTGCTTGTAGTGACAATCACGCACTTGGTGATCAAAACTAAGGCATCTGAAGCATCCAAAAGTTTGCGGCCTGTAGCGCACTAGAAACGACATGTAGTCGTAGTAGCACCTGCCCCGTGCCGTCATGATTTCGGCAAACTTCGGCTCCATCTCGAGCGTTACATTCACTGTTGCGTCGGCTTTCTTTTCCCACGGTTTTGATAGCATCTTGACTCCTTTTTCAGTTTCGGCGCGATCAAAGTCCTCCTTGAAATTATATTCATGGAGTCCCTTCACAAAGTCTTCAACCGCAATGCCGCAGTCGACGTTTCTGACTACTACCCTTTCTCTCGGTGCCCTCTTTTTGGCTACTTTTAGACCAACTTCGATGAACTTGGTGTTCTCCAGGACCCTGTCACGTTCGGCTAGCGATGGAGTGCGAAGAACAGCGCCGCCTCTCTTTATTGGTTTCACATCGTGAACCCGAACGCCCAAAACCGGGGCTACATCTTCCCGAATCGTTTTCACCACCTGCTCCGGAGTCATACTAGGGTCGTTGCTCTGGACGACGGCAGAGTATGTAACATGCGTATTCCGCGTAGTTGGACGAGAAGGCCTCGCAGCAGTGCTCGCCTGTACCCCAGAACTATGTCCTGTGTCGCGTTTCAGCCTTTCCTCCAACCTGGCCGCCTTAACTACCAGCGCCAGTAATAGCGCCTCAAAGCGATTTCCCGCATGTAGGACGCTGATCGCTACCTTCGGCTCTACCCCTTCAGCTACTACGGCCTCACTTATTGCCCGCTTTATTTTAGTCACTTCATGAATGACCGCCCCAATACTTAAATCTACGGCACTTACCGCCTTATCGCCGGCCGCATATTTAGTCCGTTTGGCTGCTGTGCTTCCATCGTCTTCGCTGAAAAACGGGTTCCCAGCTGCTACTTCTACTGCTGCAGGAGAGGCCCTCGGGCTTGCTCGCGTCGGCACCTTTTTCTTCGCCGTTTTCCTCTTCAGCTTCGGCGAGGGTGCTTCCGAAGACTCACCATCCGAAGAGACGACAGACATCACCACCGAGCTCACGTCCTCCTTGTCAGTAAGACTCACGTCTGAGACTGACACCGTACCTCCCGCTTTTTTTTGGCTTTGGGGCCATTTTTAAACCACTTGCGGGGCACTCACAACACTATCTCTAGATGTTTTGAATACTACTCGTCCCAGGCTGTCGTATAGCATAAAAAACGTAACTGGTCCAATAGGGACCACTTTCGGACCACCTTTTTCCCGACTGGGGTGGTCTCTTTTGGGTCACCTGGGGGACCACTTATGGTACTAGTCCACTTTGGACTAGTCGGGGACCACTTTCTCGAAAACACTCCCTACTGGGGCACTTTATTTGTCCTGGCTAGGGTGTCTAGTCCAGGCACACACCACACTATTCAGGCACTTTGTGTCTACGCTAAATTAGCAGAGACACTTTTAGTTAAGACACTTTTGTGGCTGGGACACACTTTATTCTTGACACACTTAGTGCCGACACACACCCACTATTTTAGTTTAGGCACTTATACCGACTCCTCAGAGGGGACGCCTACTTTCGGCTCCTAAGAGACGCCTACTTTTCGGCTCTTAATGCACTTCCGGCTTTTGCTTTTTAAGCGTGCTTCGAGCACTGCTTGAAAATATTTTTAATCTCCCGTAATCCGGACTTTCCGTCGCACTTTTCGCACTTTTTTGTGTTCGGTGAGGCTTCCTGAGGTCGCACACACGTCTTACTTATATTTATTTTTGCTTTTTAGGCACCGTGTTCAGTGGGGCGCGAAAATTGCGTACACCCACTTCCACTACACTTTTTTGATACCAAAATTTACAGAAAATTGTGATCTTTCAGAATCTGTAATTTTCTTTTCGATCGGGGCACTTTTTCTCGCTCAACAGGCGGTTTGAAACACTTCAATTCACTATTACTCACTCACACTCAAAAACGTTTTTGTTCTCGCTATCCGCTTTGTGCGTTGTCCGCGCGTACAAATTTATGCGACCGTTCACTGCGGCAGTTCAAACTCGGGTGAGAGTAGATACGGACAGTTCACTGTGAGTTCAAACGTCAGGTCCATGCACGTGGTGCTCACGGACATTAATATTGTAGTTTAACGTCAGGTCCATGCACGTGGTGCTTCACCGGACATTTTTGGTTTTTTTTCCCCAGCGGAAGTCTGCTTCCTCCCCCAGGTACCCATTTTGCCTCATCAGTGAGTAGGTCCGAAAAGGCTACCCTGGGTGAAGATACGGTGCTATCGTCACCTCATAAATTACCACAGCCACCACGAATCTCCCCGTTGCACAGTGCTTTGTCTAGTGGAAATAAATCAAAAATTGTATGGTAGCGGATCCAGGCAAATTTGGTATCGTTGTAAAGGAAAAACTTCCACTAGAAAAAGGCCAAAATATTTTTAGGAATAAGTTATATTTGTAGGTGTTACATCAGTTCAAAGTTAGGGCTTTTTATCGGATTTTATATAAAAAAAATTATTGATTTTGAGCATTTATGTAAAACTTTTCTAAAAATTTAGATTTTTAGTCTATTGAATCGTTTTAATTTTTGTATTTTTAAGCTAATTTGAATAAAAAAAATGCGATATTATAAAATTTATCGACAAATGATCGTTGATTTTTTTCGAGAACTACAAATATTGCACAAATTCACATAAAATTAAAGAAATTATCAATATTTGGAAGTAATTTAAAAAAAATCACCGAAAAACACCTTTTTAATTTTTTTATATTTTTTAGAACCATTCATTAGCTTTCAGAAAATGTATAAATCACATCCCAGTTCGTCCCATTTTTTGAAATATGCGGTTTCAAACACTGGTCTAAATCATATTTTTAGTGCTGAATTAACCTAAAGTAAAAGTATGAGTATTTGAATGGTTTTGAACTCTGTTAGAACTCATAGTATAATTTTTATTTATATCCAAGACCTCTACTTACTAGGCTATGGAAAGATGCGATTAACCGATATTAATTCATAGTTTTTATAGGATTATAAAGTTTTGTTTGACTTTGCAATGAAATCGCAAAAAAACTAAATTTTTGACATAAAATAAGACTTCAAGCATGTGTCCACATAGTGAATTAACTAAATGAATTAGAGTTATTTCGGACATTTAGAAGCATATAATTACGATTATTATTGAAACTATTGGTTCAGGAGACTAAACACAAATAATAATGTTGATAAAATTTGATGCAGATGCTTTACAGACTCTAATCCATATGGTTAATTCACTATGTTAATTCAATGTGGAAACATGATATTCTTTGTGGAAAATAAGATATATAAAGTTGGTTGCCCTACTTATTAGCGTTCCCTTTGAAATATATTCTCATAAACTGTATTTTATATTTGTTCAAGTGCAACCGATATATTTCATACCTGTTGTTGTTGCTAGGGTGGTTCGAAAAACAAAAAATATTTTCTGATTAGAAAATGAAAATGCAACTGACCTTTAGCTCGATATTAAGGAACATACGAACAAAAAATATTTTATTTCGGAATACAATAGCGCGCAAGTGTTGCCATTGGCCTAGATAAAAAAATACAAAATTTATAAGAAAAAAATGTTCCTAACTTTTTCTTATTTGTATTGTATTCCGAAATAAAATATTTTTTGTTTTTCGAACCACCTTAATGGTTTCATATACATATACAAAATTTGTTTCTTTTCTTTCTTATATTCTTTTCTTACATATTAAAGTTTATGTTTTCTTGACTGCAATCAGAACAAGTGGTTTAGTAAACTTTTAAATTAAATTGTCAGTGTCAATAAAGGAATTTAAAATGTCAGTTGTTATAACAAATGAAGAATTGTTTAATTTGTGGATTGGTGCAGGTCAACGAGACAAAGCTAACGCTTTATTTTCTTACATAGAAGAGAAAATTGATGCCGATTCATGTGAGAAATATAATATAAAAGAGCATAAAAGGAATAACATTTATTTAGCAAAAAGCATCACAATAGCAAACAAATATGGCATCTTTTAGGGGCAACCATGCTCTAACAAAAAATATTTTTAACTAACAAGTATACAACATTTTTGAATGAAGAAAACAGTTTTGAAAAGACAAAAGTACAGATAATAATTAAAAAATTTTGGTTTGGAGTTTTATTGAATTTTTAATATTCTTACAATCACTTGAAAAGGGTGCAATTTCACAATTTAAACGCGATTTTTGACAAAATTATGACATTGACATTAAATTTGATTTCAGATTCGGAATCAGCGACCTCAAATTAACTAAAATGCCAAATTTCACTATTTTTGGAATACTCCTTCTATTTTTGTTCCACTTTTGTATGGAGACAAAGCACTGTGCGTAGGGCCAAACCCAATATCCGGCGGGATGCTAAAACGCATCCCGGGGCTAACCGGATCCCGTGGTAACATGTTATGTTAAGTTAATGACGTGAATACAGCTATAACCACAATAGCCGCAACACGCCATGCTTGGTATAGGTCATATGCTCAAACCTTTCACGCTGCACAAAGACTACGCTACCAAATTGTGACTCCATACTCAGTCGGTCTGTTTTGGCCATCAGTTGGCTAGGGTCCGCGGGGTTGCCAAACCCGTAAATCACACAGATTCCCCTCGCGGAGAGTAGATACGGACATAAGTTCATGAGGGGTTTACGTGGCTCTACACATGTGTGCTATAAGTCACGGTTACATATTATGGGGAAGGTATTAGCGCCTTACCATCGCCCCATCGGACACCTTTTCCTCCGGTACCAGATTGACCGGTGTTTTCTGGACACCTTTCACCTCTGGTGGGGCCGAGGCCTATCTAACCTTTGCATGCGCTTACGGTCACAGCACCCGGTTGATTAAGTGCAACTCCACACCCAGCCTAAAAAGGCTCTACCCGCGTATATTTGGGTTTAAACCACAGCCACTACGAACTCCCACAAGGGGGCCAACCACAACTGATCAGACTGGGCAGTCATGATCTCCCGTAGTACCCGACTTTACTCTCAGGTCGAAGCTCGTACATAACATATATTGCGCATAAGACATGTAAAAACATGCAAGTATACACAATATACATTAGGTGCTACCATTTTTAGCTCCAGAAAGCTCGGTAGTGGTAACCGTTCACGACATACATTAAGTATGCCGCTCCCAGATTTAATGGTACTCTGGTCAGACCGTCACGCGCCACCGAAATGACGGGCTTCTCGTGCCACTCTACGTTTATTGCGTCTGGCTATTATTTTGCTGGTCTCGCTCTGTCATCAGCATCTCCTGTCGTCTCTTGAAAGCCAATTTGGCAACTCGTTGGAGCTCGCCAAAACTTTCCGCGTTTTCTACCACTTTCGTCACATTCCAGGCCCCATTTCTCCAGTTAATATTCATGGCCTCCAGATTTCGCAGATCGGCATAAATTCTGCACTGGTCTCTGTAGGTTCACCACACAAACAAGCCTCCGTTTCCGATAGCGCTCGCCTCTTCAAAAAGTCTCCAATAGACCCATGTCCCGTTAGCAAAAAGCCAGTAAGGAGTGTGAACCTAAAGCTCGGATTTTTAACTGCAAACGT
>CM035806.1:91852671-91885269 GCA_020466095.1 Chlorops oryzae
AGTTCAAATTCACTCTGCTGACTGGATTTGTCCTAACAGGGCACGGCTCTATTGGAGAGTTTCGTAAGAAACTACGACTGGCACAGTCGGAGGCATGTTTATGCGGAGAGCCGATTGAAAGTGTAGTTCACATATTGTGTGAATGTGAAAACTACCGCTCTTTTAGAAATATGGAAGGCATGAATATTTCGCAAGAAAATAGCACCTGGGACTTCAAAAGAGTAATACAAAGCACGGAAAGCTTTACTGAATTGCAGCGTTTTGCAGCAATGGCTTTTAAAAAGAGAAGAGAACTGCATCAAACATCGGCAGATGAGCAGAGTGGCAACCAAGATGAATAGATGTACAGCCTGATCAGAGTGCTAAGTCTGAGAGTCGACAATTTGGGTCGCACGCTGGGCTGCCAACACTCATTAATGTTTGTAGGGCCATACTTAGGTATGGCCTGAACGGTCATCATACCGAGTGGTCTGGAACTAAAAATGGTAGCACATAATGTATATTATGTATATTTGCATGTTTTTACATGTACTTATGCATGATATATTTTATGTACGATTATGTATTTGTAATAAACTTTCAGTTGTAATAAACCCATCGACTCAATATAATTAAAAACGGAATAATCGAAATCGTTTGCGTATTCTTTCTTTGGAACATTTTTATATTACAACTATTAAGGTACAGCCTTAACATTTGGCGCCCAACGTAAAAAGTTTTTCGCGGAAGTGAAAAGAGAATTTTTGTAACAAAGAAAATTCAGAAAATTAAAAAGACAAGATAAAAATAATTAGAAAAATAGAAAGTGAAAGTGAAAAAAAAAGAGGATTGAAAAAAAAAATATAAGCAAATTAAACCGGAAAGAAAGGATTCAAAAAAAAAAAAAAAACAAGAACACAGTCGATTTGACCAAAGAGAAAAAAAGATTCTAACAGATTAACAGCTATCGAAAAGTGAAAAAAGTGTTGTTTGCAGATTTGCAAGCGAGAGCAAAACCAACAACAGCAACTTGTTGAACAGCATAATCAACAGCAACAGCAGCATCAGCACTAGGAAATTCGAAGCACGAAGGAATTCAACTAAGTGGTATGGCGATCCTTAAAAAAATGGTAAGTGACTACAAGTCTTCCATTACATATATTATATATATATAATTTAAAAAAAAAAAAAAATAAAAATATATAATACAAATTAAAAAATATATAAAAAAAAAAAAATAATTAAGCGCTCCGCGCTGAATTAATTGGCATCTCCGCCGTATAAAAATAGAGAAATTGGGCGCTTGCGCCGAACAGATTTGCGAGTCCTGCCGCTCAGCAATAGCGGGACATAACACAATAAAATCTCTAGGATATAACCTAAACAAAGATAAAATCAAAAATATAAATCCTTCCAAGAGAAGGATATCCATGAAAAATAAAAAAATAAAAACATTTTCACATTCCTGTACAAATTATAAAAGTGTACATTATTAAATTTTGTTTCAATTGCTATAGTCATATATCGTGCAGCTGGCTAGTTGATAAGTTTTCTTCGTTCTTAGAACGTACGTTGAAGCTAACGCGAGTGATAAATATATTTGATAAATTTCCTTCGTTCTTAGAACGTTCGATAAAATTGCGCGATTAAGATTAAAGAGAACGATCCTCTCAGTTGGATGCGAAACAAGGCTCAAAGCTTTTATAAAAGAGTTATCCTGAAAATTTTTGAAGTACGACGTGCGAAAAAATAAAAGAGTTCAGTTGAAGCGGAACCTTGCAGTTTTTAAAAAATTGGTAAACGAAAACCGAAAAAGCCGAACTCAAAAATTCGCAATTCATACCGCAAAAACAATTAAGAAAACTCAAACAAAGTCAAATATGCCCGAAGACGTTGTTAACGTGTTGGGCCGATTTTTCTTCGATAAAGTTTTAATCCTTGCAGTAAAATATTTTTTTTTTGAGCGCTTTGTGAAGACACTTTCAGTTGGATCAAACTCAGTTCTCTAAAGTTTTTTTTTATTATTGATCGTTGTGCGGTTTAATTTTTGACGCTATTCAGCTAAATTGGGACTGTGACAGTCTTAAACAGTAATTAGTTATTACCAAACTTGCAGAAAAGTTCGTCAAATTGAACTGCATTATCGATTATAGTTTTTGAGCAAAGTTTATATCGACAAGGTTTGCTTGCCAATATAACTGAGCAAAAAAGCTTGAAAGAATATTAAAATTTTATATCAAAAGTGTACATACATGATCGGCTACGAAAATTCGCCTTGAATTGGGGCTGTGACAGTCTTAAAAAGTAATTAGTTATTACCAAGACAAGCCGAACAAATATTCGTAAGCAGGATTGTATGGTAAAACGCTTGTAGAATATTTCAAATATAACGATTGCAAACTGACAATCTCATATTTTATTTAAAGGAATACAGGAGTGTATGACGTGCGTACCTATCAAAGTGCCACGGCGTCATACCTTTAATTCCCGTATCCCAACCCCTTTAAGGATCACGACCAGTTAAGGTCTTTGCAGGACGACGTGCGAAAATACGAGTTCGGTTGGAAACGGAACTGATTTTCAGTTTTAAACGTGATGCGTCACTACCGTAGAAGTTGAACTCATTTCGTAAGTGGAACGGCAAAGACAGTTAAGGTCACTTGGACAAAGTTAATTTCAGCGGGTGACGTTTTTAACGTAATCTGTCGATCTATCTTTGAAAAAGTTTTAATCTGTGTAATTTACATCTGTACGGTAGAAAGTGTGGAAAAACGAATGCAAAGCTAACGCAGAACCTTGCAGGTTTTAAAAAGGTGGTCCTCATCAACCGATTTAACAAAAGCTCGTGTCCATAAGATCTACCGGCTCAGATTTAAAAAATTCTTTTTTTTTCTTTCACAAATTGCATTTTATTTTCTCTTCGCAAAACAAGTTGTGAAAATTTCACAATTTAAAATTGATTGAAAGAAGAAAAGAGAATAAATTGCACAAATTGCATATTGTTGTTTTGAGTTTTTTTTTTTCTTCCGAATTGTTAGCAGGTTGTGCATTGTATTTTTTTTTTCTTTTCTCTATCTTCTCAATACATTCTTTGGAAAAATCAAAATTTAAAATTGTTATGAATTGATAAAAAAAAAAAAGAAAAAAAAAAAAAAAGAAGAGGGAAATATAATAACGTGAATAACTTAAAATATCTATTTCGAAGGAAAGATAAGATCTATTTCCTCGCTCGTATACGTATGTCGACTCGTTCTTAGAACATGAACAAAATTTTGGACCTTTCACGGGGCCAAGCAGTTGCACGAATACTTTGAAAGTTTTTTCGTTTCTTCACTGCCATACTCGTGGAAATATTACCATTAGTAAAGGGGGCGTGAAATGAAAGGCGCAAATCAAAGTACGAATGCATTTGCGGCACTCAGTGAAAGCCGACCAAAACCATCATTGAAGCGCATGTAAATCTTTTAAATTCTTGTGTTTCAACAATATAATTTTATTAAATAACTGAACCATCTCTTTGTCAATAATTAAAACATTCTTTTTATCAATAATTAAAACATTTCTTTTTCAAAAAAATTTTTTTTTGGTTTTCCTCCATTTTCTTTTTCATGTGGAAAATATATATTTTTTGGAAAAAATTTAAAAAGCAGAACTTGCGTTTATTATGTAATTTTGCAACAAATATCTTCGCTTTATATTAAACATACGGACTAATGGGTACGACAGATTTATTTTAATGGAGGAAAGTAAGACCTACGTAGAGTCAATAATTAGAGAAGCGAAAAGTTTTTCAGAGGACGTAGGAAAGTTAAAGGAGCTATTGTGGGACTTAATTGTACAGAAGGACAATAACAAGGAATTCTTAGAACTGACTAAAAGTAGGCTTAGAGATAGCCAGGCACGTGGTCAGTCAGTTTTTAGGGAGTTCGAGGTCCTTATTGAGGTATTAGCAGAATTGAGTGATTGCCAGGACCGTGTACATTCCGAAGCGGAATTAGAGAAATTGAGAAAACTAAACGATAGCTTGAAAACACATGAGAATAGATTGAGGGACGCATTGCGAAAATCTGATGATTGTTTAGTCGAATTAGAAGAGGAAAACTAACAATTAAGACAAGCTCTGAGGAAGAGGTTTTCAGAAGAACAATTACAGCTTCTCGTAGACAGCCAAAACGCAGTGAAAAATTACAAGGAGGAAGTAGAAATTTTAAGGGAACAGCTACGTACGAGCCACCAGGGCTCAGACCCAAGCTAAAAATAATTCAAATGAAAGGGAAACCGGGGGCAAGAATACCGCCGAAAAACCCCCAAGTCGACCTGAAAAGGTCCAAGTCCTTAACGACCAGGACCAGATCAGGGAAATCCTTTACCAGTTCCACGACTCGCCTCTAGGAGGGCACAGGGGTGTCACTAGCACAACCCGTCGAATAAAGCGACAATTCAGTTGGCCAAAGATGCGGGGCGAGATCCGCGAATACATTGCAGCGTGTGCACAGTGTCAGAAAAATAAGGCAGGGAGAATAAATAAGGCCCCCATGCAGATTACAGACACAGCTTCACGTCCGTTTGAGAAGGTATACATGGACATAGTGGGTCCATTACCAGTAACTTGCAATGGGAATAAGTACATATTAACGTTTCAAGACGACGTGTCAAAATACATGACATGCATACCGCTGGTGGACACGGAAGCGTCCACCATAGCGCAGGTTTTTTTTTCGGAAATTATAGCCCGATATGGGATTCCGTTAAAATTGGTCACAGATAACGGCACAAATTTCGTGTCCAATCTATTCAAAAGTGTGTGTAAGATGCTTGGTATTAAAAAGCTTCACACAAGTCCGTATCATCCACAGGCCAACGGTGCGCTAGAAAGAAGCCACCGGTCTCTCGGAGAGTACCTGCGAAACTTCGCTAAAGAAGACGGTACAAATTGGGACCAATGGTTGGGTCACGCGATGTACGTGCACAACCACACCCCACATGCCGCCACAAAACAAACGCCAACAAAAATTTTGTTCGGTTTTGAGGTGGACATGCCTACAAATTTAATAAGAAAAGTCGAGCCGATTTATAACACAGAGGACTTTCCGTCACTCATGAAGTACCAAATTCAGAGGTCACATGAGTTAGCGAGGGAAGCCCTAGACGAAGCGAAGGCTCGATCGAAAAAACAATACGATAAGAAAGTACGACAGAATACGTACAAGTCAGGGGAACACGTTCTGATTAAAAATCACGCGCGAAAAAACAAACTATCCCCACTATGGGATGGTCCTTTTGTAATTACCGGAATAACCGGCCCGGTTAACGTTACAGTACGAATCCGGGGGCGAGACAAAACGTACCACGTAAATTCGGTGAAAAAATTTGTCGTGAGATCACGAAACTTTAAAGGGAGCGTAGACGCACCCAAGAAGCGACTGCAAAATGTGTAAGAAACATTGGTGTTCATTTCACATTGCAACTGTCGACTTTCGTGTGTAAATTTTATATAAAATTTTTTTTTTGTAAATTTTTGAATTATATCTCATTATACAAAAGGTATGCCAGCCTGCACGATTAGAACAACACCAGAATGGTCATTGCAAACCATTCCCTATATACATATTATATATACATAAAAGTAGTTAGAAGGTGGTGGAACACTAGAAAAAGTAAATATTATAGTAGTTAGAGAGTATATAGACAGTTGTTTACATTTCGTCCTTTTACATTTCGTTTAGAAAAAGGCATATCTGAAATTGTGCGCAAAGGCGTTGTGCGTAGCGGGAGCCGCTACACCGCTTCTAGGCAACATAACGCGTCGAAATCAAGCTCTCGAGCGTCTGGCGGTCCTCCACGACCACCTACTGCCGGACAGATCGTACAAACTCCGCGGACGCAAGGTGACAGTAAATTGTCGGGGTGGCCCTTATCGCTGCCGAACGTGCGGAAAGTGCGTAAATGACCGTCTAGAGAGTCACGCACAATACAAGCGTATGTCGTATTGGGGGAGCCACCTCATCGACGAATACCTAGGGCGGTCCGAGATCTATGACCGGGTCAAGGTCTAGGACCGAAGGGAGGTCACCCAATTCCTGGCCGGCATACTCGAGGTGAGCTTAAGGGAATGGCAAACGCTCGTATATTTCGGCGAGGGGGATGAGGGTCATAACCATTACGTTGGGGAGCTAAGACGGAATTTAAGACGGAATTTAGTAGGGTATAACGAAGGGACAAGCTTCAAAGCAAATGCTTCACGACTACTGTTTTCCAAAATTTCTAAATCGTACAAATGTACAAGAATAAGGACACATGGACGCGTCGGACTAGTACTGTCGAAACTACAACGCGAACGACGGACGAAACGCTGTAGGTGGTTGCCCCGCAGCCGCAGCACTGAACGGTTGTACCCGTGGGGCGCCAAAGAACAGTGGAGGGCCCACGATATGGTCACAGAGGCAAGAGAAGCAAGGAGCGAGCGCCAACGAAGGCAAAGAGAGAGACGTGAGGCATGGCAGGAGCTAAGCGGCTCCTTTGTAGTCATGTTCGGAGGAGAGGCAGTGGAGGTGAACGAGCCCCACTACGAACTGGGCGAACTGTACTTCGTAGCAGTACTGGGCAGGGAAGCAGTAGAGGTGTTCACACACCTAGCTGTTTCCTTCGTGATAGAATAAGAGGGGAATTGTAATTCGAAATTCGTTTTAATAAGTATTTGCATTAACTTTAATAATAAGTGGAAAAAAGAAAAAAAACTTTTTGTATATATAGTTAACTAACGCTGTGAAAAATATATAAAAAATATATATAAAAAAAAGGGGTCCTAAGGATTAAACTATTAAAAGAAAAAAAAAATTGTATATAAAAATAAAAAATAAAAAATAAAAAAAAAATAAAATAAAAAATAAAAAAATAAATAAGCGCTCCGCGCTGAATTAATTGGCGTATCTCACTGTGTTGATAGATCTGTAACGAAATAGTTTAAAATCTCCTTTGTATAAAATAAAAACTGGATTACTCACCTACGGGGAAGCCAGCCACCGAAGTGTCTCTACACAGCCTCTCTTCTTTTTCAGCTCCTGGTCCAAGTAGCACTGATAATTTTTCCGTTCATCAAGTCCCACCACCTACTTTATCTGAAAAAAATAGAGACGGAAACCGGTTTTGCGGAAATATACATGGGTACAGTAGACGTTGTTACTAGGTATGACAACATACTTCATCAAATAGACCCAGCTGCGATCCGCACCATGCTGGACGAGTTCCTAGTGACCAAAGCGACCCTCAACAGTAGCATATACGACGCACTAATTGATGTTCAAGTAGACGACATCGACTCCATGCTGCACACGTTCCGCCGATCGAAAAGAAGTCCTTTCGACTTCATCGGGTCTAGCCTCAAGTGGCTCTTCGGTACCATGGACGCTAGCGATCGACAGAATGTAGAAGATCACCTTGCCACTGTAGACGTCAATAATCATAGGCTCATAGAAAACGGTAACCACCAAATCAAAATTAATCGCGATTTTAGTGAGGCTCTAGAAAACATGAGGCAATTAGTACAAGCTGACCAGAAGGCACTAATCGATATGGGGAAATTTAATTCACAAGCCGCTAGGGAATGTCGAGTAGACGAACTGACTCTCAGACTTTTCTTGAAACTCCAGCTACTACGCAGTCAGGTAGAAACTATTCAACAAAATGTGGCCGCAGCAAGGACGGGCATTATCCACCCTTCCATGCTCTCGAAATCCGAGATCGAACAGTACGACATAGGATTCGAGAAGTTGAAAGATATGGCATTAGGCGTAGCCTCGCTGCGAAATGGGGTCATTATTTTCGTAATTAAAGTCCCCGCGGTGGTGGGTCAGTTTCAGAAAAAATTGTTGGTGCCGGTGCCAAACACCCACGGGCAACAAATAGATGAGGAAATCGAGACGATAATTGAGAAAGACAACCAGACCTATACTTTTGAGGAGGGCAAGTCAGCGTTTGCACTACACAAAAGCACGAACTGTATAATCCGAGGACGCTGCGAATTAATCAGTCGGACAGAAGAGGAAATAATTGAGCTGGAAGAAAGCACTATTCTTTTAATAAACGCAAGAAACGTAAGCCTTAACAGTACGTGCGACAGTAGGCGCATATCAGCAATAGGAAACTTCTTCCTAAATTTTCAGAATTGTACCGTCTATTTAGGAAAGTTCAGGTTCGAGTCGAAAGTACGAGAGTACCGACAGACGTTTATCATTCCAAACGAGAGGCAGTTAGAAAAGGCGGAAGAAATACCGAGTTTTAAGCAAGTGGTCTTGAAACAGTTCGAAAATAATGAGGAAATAAAAGAGCTAAAGTTTCAGAAAAAGCTTTTAAGTATTGGGGGAATAAGTTTAACAGGGGTCATAACGATAGTAATAGTTTTGGCACTGTGCTGTTTCTGCAAATTACGGAAACGAACACAAACCTCAAGACCACTACCACGCCCACGACCGTCGGAACCAATAGTCATGATAGACGCTATGTTGGCAAAATATGAGACACCACTAAACGCCTAACACGATACCTAACAGACGAAAACACTATTCCTATTAACAACTCTCGAAAACAATTTTTACATTCTTATTTTCTCGTGCAAATAAAGTAGGTTCACTTTGAGAACCTACGACAACATTGCACGACCAAAATGAAAAACAAAAAAAAAACAAGAAGAAGCAGTTTTACATTCGCACTGCACTTTCATTAGCGTCTTTATCCGGAGTACATACATACGTTCAGTTAAGTCAATGCCCTCACGCCAATTCACTTGATAACAAACGACAGAATTGCACGAACGAAAGCAGAACAAAAGGAAAGAAGAAAAAAAAAACAATAAAGAAAAAAAAAAAAACAAATCCATTTTTTTTTCTCTCTCTTTCATTTGTCCCGCACACACCAATGGTTTTACTTTTCGTATTTTTCCCCTATGCAAGAAAGTTATTATAAGTAAAATGTTTTAGAAATGTAAGAAATTTAAAGGCAACAATATACAGGGTATAAAAAGACGCACTAGTCGCCCTCAATACTCACCGCTCGTGTCTCCTCCAGTTGGGCATTTTAAATGGCAAATGCCTTTATTTGAAAAAAAAAAAATTTTTATTTCTGCTTAGCCTTTTAATGGCAAGGAGATTTCCACATAAGTACATTTTCACGACCTAACATTACTATTATTTATGCCACAGGCACATAACAATAATAGTAACAAAGAAAAACACCGAACACAAAGCACGAAACGATCACCGCGTCTATTGTCCGAGACTTGGTGTTACCACACCAAATTTCGTGCGTACGCAACTAAATCTACCACAAAAAATTTTTGAAAAAGTTCCTAATGGAGTAGTCGTTGTTTTATGATTTTTTGTTTAGCTACTAGAGCTGTTTGAATGCGTTGTGGTGGTTGTTTTTCTTCTTTCACTTCGTCCTCATAGAAATACTTTCTCTTTTCCAAAACTAATTTTCCAGAAAAACGACAACACAACAAATACTAGACTTGTGTTCATACGGACAAATAAAACGACCCAATAGGGAGAAAGAATACACGTAGAATCGGTGACCAATTGAATAAAAATGGGGAATTTGACGAAGTAAAGTTTTGTTTATTTTATTGTTACATTCATCTTAACGCAACGTAACACAAAAAAAATATATATATATTAATAAAATTGTTGTCGAATTTAAATATTATTCCATTTAACGTCTTGTTCAAATTTTACTTCTAAGTTCAATTTATTATTTTTAAGTTCAAAGGACAGCCGTTTAGGCTAGCGTTAAGGAAATTATGTATTGAAATAGTTAGAAACTTGGACGTCTAACGAGACAGAGAGGGAGAAAATGGGTAATTTAAGGACCAATATATACATATACAAATAAAAAAAAAAAACTGAAAAATTAAAAAAAAAAAAATATATATATATATATATATATATATATTTATAAAAAAAATATAAAAAAAACAGTTTGAAAAAAAAAAAAAAATTATAAGAACCAAAAAAAAAAATAAATAAATACATAAAAAAAAAAAAAATTAAAAAATAAATAAATAAATTTACAAAAAAAATATATATATATGAGAAACTATTAAAATCTATATATAGAAAACCTTAATTTTAAGTTGAAGTTATGACGGCAGCGAGGGATCCAGCAGGCGACATAAGCTCTTTCATCCAGATACCGGGAGTATCCAGTGGGTCACCCTCAAGCAAAATGGGTTGGTCTTTCCTGCGTCGTAACCATTTGGTGTACGCTTCGACGAAGATAACGTCATCGCCACCATAACAACAACAAAATGCCGAAAGCTTTGACATTAGCGGCGAAAAAGGCCTAAGGACTCCCACCGTACATATAATCTTCGGGTGCAGGAAGTTTTCAACCGTCATGAACTGAAATATTTCATCATCAATCAAAGACAGCAACAGTCTAAACAAACCAAAAACCAAGGTCACTGAACACAAAAATCGGCAAATAATAAACAAGTGGTGACAAGAAACGCAAAGAAGTGATACAGGCAAACCCGGCGAAAGTTCCAGGAAATTCACAAATGCGCTACAAGACAACGACAAAATGATCTCACCTCCCAGCCTTAATCCAATCTCTACTCTACCGATCCGCATGAATGCGGATCTATTTTAAAACAAGTAAGAAAGCTAAAGTTGGTCAAGCCCGACTTTGAAATACCCAGCGTCCCGACATTATCAGCGCACTATATTTTGCTTCTCTATTTGTGAGCGTGCCAGTGGGAGGGCCACACAAATTATTTCCCTACACTTTTCATTCGCCTTGGTGAACCTATGTTGCGAATTTGAAGCTTTTACGCCTTTTACTTCGGAAGTTACGAAAAATCTTCATTTGTGGGCGTGGCAGTGGGCGGGCCACATAAAATATTTTTCTACACCTTTCATTCGCCTTGGTGAACCTATGTTGCGAATTTGAAGCTTCTACGCCTTTTACTTCGGAAGTTACGAAAAATCTTCATTTGTGGGCGTGGCAGCGGGCGGGCCACATTAAATATTTTTCTACACCTTTCATTCGCCTTGGTGAACCTATGTTGCGAATTTGAAGCTTCTACGCCTTTTAGTTCGGAAGTTACGAAAAATCTTCATTTGTGGGCGTGGCAGTGGGCGGGCCACATAAAATATTTTTCTACACCTTTCATTCGCCTTGGTGAACCTATGTTGCGAATTTGAAGCTTCTACGCCTTTTACTTCGGAAGTTACGAAAAATCTTCATTTGTGGGCGTGTCAGTGGGCGGGCTACATAAATTTTTGTTCCTACACCTTTCATTCGCCTTGGTGAACTTATGCTGCGAATTTGAAGCTTCTACGCCTTTTACTTCACAAGTTACGATAAGCCCTTATTTTTGGGCTTATTTGTGGGCGTGGCTCGAGAAGGGCGGCGTCCATTTTTTGCCAGGATATGTCCCTTTTCGAAGTTTACCAGTACACCAAATATCAATGGAATGTGTTGAGTGGTTCGCAAGTTACAAGCATTTTACTGAAAACACATTATATTAATTTGTGGGCGTGGCTGTGGGCGGATGTCTCCCATTTTTACTTAGGATCATACTCGGATCCCGATATAGCTGTGTGCCAAATTTCGACTTGATTGGTCCAGCCGTTTCGGAGGAGATCCGACCACGGACGGACGGACAGACGGACGGACGGACAGACGGACAGACGGACAGACGGACAGACGGACGGACGGACAGACGGACGGACGGACAGACGGACATGTCTAAATCGATTCAGTTTTTGATCCTGAGCATTTCTATATATATTTTTCTATATCTCCGGAGCTTAGTTCTCCCTGTTACAAGATTTGCACAAAACTAATATACCCCGCTTACGCTGGGTATAAAAAAGGGGGGAGGAATGTTGTGATCATGTCACAAGTATCGTGAGGCCACTGTGCTGAGCGAAAGCAGAAAAAAGAAGACAATAAGCACCAACGGCCTAAAAACTCTAAATTGGGGCAGTTGAGTGCAAGACAAAAATGCATTCCAGCAAAATATGGAAGACCTAGAATGCGAGCCCAAAGTGAGCGAAAGAAAAGTTGCACAAGAAGAAGACGTCAGCAGAAACTGAAGAGAAAAGACGGCAGCGGGGGAGTATGACTGCAGCAGAGTTCGCGTCAGCGAACCTAGTTTTAAGTAATTTTAAGAATATTTTTAAGTTAATTTTATTTTTGAATTGTAATAAACTTTCAGTTGTAATAAACCCATCGACTCAATATAATTAAAAACGGAATAATCGAAATCGTTTGCGTATTCTTTCTTTGGAACATTTTTATATTACAACTATTAAGGTACAACCTTAACAGAACTGACGTATGAAGAACTGGATGCAAGTATTGCAAGCGTTCGCTCAAAAGTAGCCACAGGATTGGACGGCATCTCTGGTGAGATGATAAAGAGTCTGTGGTCAGCGATACCAAAACACGTGATGGCCTTTTATGGAAACTGCATTCGCACAGGACAGTTTCCCAACGAGTGGAAGTCAGCCAGGGTTGTTGTTCTGCTTAAATCGCCGGAAAAAATCAAGACGGATCCGACGTAATACCGTGGAATATCGCTGATACCAGCTAGCAGAAAAATTCTAGAGCGTGTCATGGTGGATAGGCTTTTAACACTCATCGGTGGAAGGTTTCATGAAAACCAATTTGGTTTTCAAAACGGAAAATGCACAGACGATGCTTGGATGCATGTTCGACGGTGTGTAGAAGAGGCCCAATGTCCATATGTGTTGAGCATCTTTGTCGATTTCAAGGGCGCTTTCGACAACATGGAATGGTGTGCAATCCTGCAACATATACAAGACATGGGATGCGCTGAAATGGCGTTATCGAGAAACTATTTCGCAAATCGAAGGTCTACAGCGGTGGGCAATAACGAAGAAGTGGTCCAGGAAGTAGAGCGTGGGTGCCCACAAGGCTCAGTATGCGGTCCATATATATGGAACCTGCTGATAGACAAACTTCTCTGTCAACTGGGTTGCAAGTTCAGCGCATATGCAGATGACCTTCTGCTCCTAATTGAAGGAGGATCAAGAAGGCAACTTGAGGAACGTGGAAGTGCGGCAATGGGCCTGGTAGCGGCGTGGAGCAACTCTGTGGGTGTGGAAATATCTACAGGAAAAACAACCATGATGCTGTTAAAAGGAAGACTGGCTAGAACGAGACCACCACATATATGTCAAGAAGGTTATGCATTGCAGTATAAACCAATCATTAAATACCTAGGACTGACAGTTGGAGAGAGATTGAACTTTCTTCCCCATATTAGGCAACTAAAAACAAAGTAAACTGCAGCTGTAGGAATGATTAGAAGGGTAATGCGAGTTGACTGGGGCCTCCCAAGAAAGTCCATAAGGATAATCTACACGGGACTAATGCTGGCTTGTGCGACATATGGGGCGCCTGTATGGCATAATGTTATAGAACACTCTCATGGAAAAAGGAATGTTCAAGCATGCCACAGAATTATGCTTCTGTCTTGTCTTCCAGTCAGCAGAACGGTGTCTACGGAAGCTCTTCAAGTCTTGGCCGGAACACCGCCACTTGATCTGGAATTAAGGCGATGTGCGATAGAGTACAAGGTGCGAAAAGGATTACCGCTGAATGATGAAGCATGGATTGCGAATGAAGATGTTAGCAGTTTGTCCAAACGAATGCTAAAGAAGGCACTTAAGATCCACATGGGGAACATTTGGAAAGCTACCTGGAACGAGAGCGCGAATGGAAAACAACATATGCATTTATGCCAGATGCTACATATGTTGACAGACACCCCGACTTCAAATTCACACTGAAATGTGGATTTTTATTAACAGGGCACGGATCGATGGCAATGTTTTTAAAAAAGCGACGGCTGGCAGAAAGCGAGGCATGCTCGTGCGGAGAACCTGTGGAAGATGCGCTACACATACTATGAGAATGTTCAAACTATGCCGACATCAGAAACTTGCACCTTTTAAATGTGCGACGCGTGAGAGGAGAGTGGGATGTCTCACACATAGTGCAAAACAGGAGACGAATGCGTGAGCTTGAAAAATTTGCAAAACTTGCGTTTGAAAGGCGACAACGAACTACGCAAGACCAAGAACAATAACAACACGAGTACATAAATTGGAGATAAGCTCTAGTGATATACGCACTGGAGAGAGTTAAAAATTGATGACATCATATATATAAAATATTTTATATAAAAACGCATCTCAATATAAAGAAAAATAAAAAAAAAAGTATGGAAAAGTTTTCTGAAATAGTCACAAAACTAAATAATAAGAGGGATTATGAAACTCTCACAGTAAATTACGCAGAATGTCCACAACAGCCAAATCAATTAGATTGTGGGCTGTTTTTGCTTAATTTCGCAGAACATTTTTTCATACAATTGAGGAACACCAACAGGAAATTGAATTTTCTAAATTAAATGCAAGAATATCAATAAAGTCATTAGCGACCTTAATTGAAAATTGGTCAATACAGAAGAATACAGAAAAAGAATGCAAAATAACGCCAAACGAACATGAATGTCTAACTGAAATTGTGAACCAATTGAAAAAAGAACGAAAAAGTAAAAATGAAAAAAAGGCGACATAGAGAAAAGAGTCAGAATAAACAATAAACTGTTTAGAATAAAAATTACTAAAACAAAAAGAATTAAAATAGATCAAATGTAAAAGTCAAAAATTATAAGAAAAATTCAGGTGAAGGGTAATATATAAGTATCATTAAGTACTGAAATTATATACAAAACAAAATAAATATATATGCAACTGCTGACAATCTCTGGTTTAAGCTCGTAATATTATAACACTTAAAAAGCGTGCAAAATGTTTGACTAATATGATAAAGTATTTGAGCATTTAAAGTAAGAATTTTAAGATTTTACATTTCAAATATCCAAAACAAAACAAAAAGTACACCAAATGGTTGACTCATCAATAAATACAATAATGCATTTAAAAACAAAATTAATATATATATATATAATATATCGGGTGAAGGGTACAATTATAAGAAAAATTCAGGTGAAGGGTAGTATATAAGTAACATTAAGTACTGAAATTATATACAAAACAAATATATTAATAAAGTGAAAGAAGAAAAAGGGCAAAATTGTACGAAAAATAATAATCATATTTAAGTTAGTCATAATCAGCAGATCTACCTGGCCAAGCGAACTCAACAAAAGTCAGTAATACTCAACACATCAAGGGCACTAGCTTTAAATGCACAACAGTGAACAACAAGAATTTTGAACAACAGCAACGACAACTACAGCGAGTGCATAAGTATTAAATGCACAACACCAGTCAACACAACAAGTACATAGCCTCAAATGCATCGAGTCAGCGACAATTTCAACCAACACTAAATCCAGCGTCGGTGCATAATACGGCAACGTTCTATCAACACCTCGGGGGGGAGGGGGCAACTGGGTGAGTTGCCTTCACCCCACACAACATAAACAACACAACCATCTCTCAAGTCGCGATCATACCCAACATAAGCGCACAAGCTATAGTTATCACACTAATGGTCATAGCTAAAACTATTAAAAGTCGACGACAACTGACACACAACAATCAGCTGATAGCGACTCGGCAATGAGCTACATCGACCATTTTCAAGGTCATGCAATATTTGCGGCATGAGCAGCGTTCACCAAGTTCTGCTTAGCTGTTATCAATAACGGCCTACCACAACAGTAGACAAATCAACAAAACAGACACAAATACACACATGTCAATAATAGCACCTACATCAGCCACGATACTCGTGACTCATTGAAGGAGGGAGGTATGTTGTGAGCCGTTTCTACTCACAACCCTTTCACGTTGACTCTGATCGACAACAAATCAAATAACACCGCAGCGAACGAAAATAAACAAACGACCCTAAAATGAAAGCTGACAAAATTGTAAATTCATGGTCAAGGTCGAAACAACGCCGAAGTCGAGGCCAATAACCGCAGCAAGCGACGAAATATGATCAATCGCAACGGACAAACAGACGAACGGCGAGAACGACGAACGAATCAGTTTCGCATGATCAGCAAATGCAAAGTAGAACACAGAAACAAAGCAACAAGTGACTATGACGACATCACCAAGAATTGGGTCAGCAGTCGCAGCACGAGAAGCATTGCCACATCGTTTTCCGCTTCCGAAGTTCCAGCCAGAAAGTGCATGCTAGGCACTTTCTCCCTATAAAAGCAGATGATTGAGGCAAGATGGGAACCTGTGAAGAAGCAGACTCCCCTGGGGAAAATTTAAAAACGTCGACCGAAGCACCACGTGTATGTGGTAGACACCAAACCAAAAGCGAATTGTCCCTTTCTACTCGTTAAACTTGAACTGCCGAAGTGAACGCACGTCAATTGCGAGCCGTCTATTGAAAAGCGATCAAATAAGCAAATAAAGTGAAATTAAAACATAAAGAAGTGTATTATAACTGTGCAAAGTGAGCTTTAACGTAAAATCGAGAATAAAAAAGCATAAAGCATAAAAAAGCGAAGTAAGGCTCTTTAAGAGCTAAGCTTAGCGCTTAGTGGAGTTAAGTGGTTTTAACAACAAAAAGTAAGAAAAGCAAACGATATTGACGCAAAGCTTCTCCGAAAAGCTTTAAAAGTGTTTTCGCTAACTGAAGCAAGCTTCATTAGTTGAAAGAGTGAAGAAAAAATACAGTGGTGCTCTTAAATAAGCGGAAAAAAGAATTTGAAAGTGAATTTAATTGAAATTAAGTGCACTTAAGCACTTTTTGTGAAAAATTTCGAGTCAACGCCGATATTTAACAAATAAGTGGTCGCTAATAGTGGGTGTCAACTGTAGTTGAGACGCTTATTTTACATAGCGTAGACAACCCACTAAAAGGTGGTTTTATACCAGGGACAAGAACCAATAATTGGGTTCTTAGCTAAGACAAAAACCAACACTGGGTTTTAGCAGACACAACCCAATAAAAACTGGTTTCCCCCAATAAATACCTGTTTTTGTTTAGTGCAGACACAAACCATAATAGTGGTCGAAGGTGCGTGCACTGAATAAACCAACTTAATACGAGGGACGACTGGAAAAATTTCGTACGAGGGCCAATCAAAAATTTTTTGGTAAGTGAGAAATTTCTAATTTTCTGATGGAAATATCAGGTGCTTTCCGGGGTCACAGGGGGGCGTCTTCTGAGTCCGTGATGGACTCGGACGCATCCATGAAACCGCCGGTAGTGCAAAAACCAAAAAAAGGGGTCTAAAGCAGCCAAAAAAGTAGAAAATGAAGTTGCTACTGATGCAGAGTATGCTTTTAATGGAGGTTCGGATAGCACTCTGGATGGAGACTCCAAGAGTAAAATACCCCGGCCAATCAAGGCAAAGTCTGCAGATGGTGCCAGTACCAGCCGCAAGGCGGTGGCTGGTGGTATAAACGATGAAACTGTCCCTGTGGCTTAGTTGGGAGAAAAATAAAGATGCATAAAGCCCGTTCAGCTGCGTTGGGCGTTGGAGCGCAACAGTTGAGTGTGCATGAGCGAGGCCTGCAGCGCCTTATCTGCGGCTGTACTGGTGGACGGAGTATTATCTCAAGTACAGCGTTTTGTAACCAGTCGCTGCAATGAGTTGATGCAGATCTTTGCGATAATGCTTGCAGACAACGAGCGATTACGGAGACGTATTGAAGGCATGAGAGAGAGTAGAATGCATTTGGCAGGGAGCGTGGGAGCTGCTTCACCAGTCGCAGCGTCCATTGCTGCTGCCCCGCCGATGCGTGAACCGGTGCAGACTTGGTCTGCTGTTGTGCGCAGTAGCAATGCAGAAGAAACGCCGGCTCAAGTCGTTGAAAAGTTTGTGAAGCAGGTCGCACTTCCCTGGACGCGAGGGTCCATGAGGTAAAACCCATTCGCGGCGGTGGTGCTATAATCCGGACTTTGTCTACCTCGGAACGGTCGAAAATTATCGACAATAAGAAGTTTAAAGAAGTGGGCCTGAACGTCAGCGTAAATGCGAAGCCGGGACGCAGGGTCGTCCTCCAGAGAGTTCCCTCGACCATCTCCCCGGAGGTTTTCACCGAGGAGCTTTTCGAGAAGAACTTTAAGGACGTCATGACCTTGCCGTCCTTCCTGAAGGCAGTGCGCATTGTGTCCAAGCCCTGGGAGCCGGACGCTGATGTAGAAAACTGATGTAGTTCTGCAGGGCAATGATTTGGCAATCGATGCCCCCTGAACAGCGGCAGGTGCTATATCAAGTGGCTCAGCTTCCTAGTGCGTGAACGCGATGGCACTCCTGCGTGCTTTAGGTGTCTGAGCCTAGACCACTGGGTGTCTGAATGTCGTTTAAAGGAGAATGTCTGCCGTCGCTGTGGGCAACTTGGGCATGAGCGTCGCGCTGCTCGCGCCCCATAAACTGTCGGGACTGTCATCTACGAGGCAGACAATGTGGTCACCGTATGATGACCATGGACTGCCCCATATATAGCGCGGTTGTTGCTCGCAGGGCCGCCAGACATTAAATATGGAAGTGAACATAATGCAATTTAACTGTCAGAGAGCAAGAGCTGTTATGTGTGAATTAGGTGAATGTTTGTGTGAAACTGACGGCTCTTTCGCTCTGATCCAGGAGCCATATGTAGCTCACAATTGCGTGTGTGGCCTTCCGTCGCACATGCGGGTCTTCTTGGATCTTGAGCAAAGAGCTGCCATCGTTGTGAATGATAGGAATGTTGAGTGTATGGTTGTGAAACAGAGTGCAGAAGGAGTATGTGTGTGGGTTAAAGGTGTGTTTGGTGAGATGTACCTTGTGAGTGTGTATTGTTGTTTCATGACATCACTGGATCCCTACCTGTCATTTATCGGCGATGTGGTCCGACTGGCAGGAGGTGCTCCGGTGATTGTCGGTATGGATGCAAACGCCGTATCACCCGTCTGGTTCAGCAAAATGGCCAGACATTCTTCTGGCCAGCTGAACCAGATTCGTGGTGCGGATCTCAGTGAATGGATTATTGAGAATGAGATGAATGTTTTGAATGAGCCGAGTGATTTGTATACTTTTGATGGTCAAGGGGTGTAAGTGATATTGATGTGACAGTTGCAAATATGGCAGCGACTGGAATGTATAGTTTTGAATGGAAAGTGAGGAATGATTGGGGTGTGAGTGACCATAACTTAATTTCAGTTAGGGTCACTTACACAAGTGTGAATAATAACGGCGTGAGTGTGTCACGTTGGCGTTCTTCGAGTGTTGACTGGGGGTTTTTATGGTGAGCGTGTGAGAGAGGCACTTCTTAGTGTGCCGATGAATGAATTTGAAAGTTTGAGTGTAGAGGAGCAAATAAGGTGTGTAAACGAATGTGTGATGAGTGTGAATGATTCAATTTTGGTTCGGGCGAGAACTTTCCGAGCCCGTAGAGTGAAGTGGTGGACTGAAGAACTCGCGTCCAGTCGAAGGACCGTCCGGCGTCTTCAAAATAGGTTCAAAAGAGCCAGGCGGGCAAACGATTTGGATGCGACGCTGCATGAAGCCGCTTACCGTCGGGCTCTGAAGGACTACAAGAAGGCCATATTGCGAGTTAAGGAGGATGAGTGGAGAAATTTTGTGTCAGATAACTAGTCCGGGAGCTAGCACGTGTTTTACCCTCCTCATAAGCGCCGCATTCCAAATGTATCTTAAAAGACGGGGTTTTACTCGTACATCACAAAAATCGAGAGGTGGCATAAGGGGCGAAAATCGACCCCCAATGGGTGAAAAAATGGCCAAAAAAAGCGCGATCTGCGCCGCGGTTGAATTTTTGCTGAGTGGTAGATAAATTGCTAACTAAGCGAAAAATCATTTTTGTGATGTACGAGTAAAACCCCGTCTTTTAAGATACATTTGGAATGCGGCGCTTATGAGGAGGGTAAAACACGTGCTAGCTCCCGCACTAAATCGGAATGATGCATGGGGAAGAGTGCATCGTGTGTGGAAAGGAAAGGGTAAGTGTGTAGATTTGAGTGGATTAAATGTTGGTGATGATGTTGTGTGTACATGGTCTGAGTGTGCGAATGTTCTGATGAATGCGTTTTTTCCCAGAGCGGCGATTACCCCTCAGGCATCGGAAGATGTCGTTGTGGTGCCGCCGACTCTGGAACTGCATGAATAAGAGCATGCTGGTCTCGGGTCAGGGCAAATAGGTCTCCAGGTGTGGACCGAATGACTAGCGAGATGCTGAAAAGTATCTGGCGAGTCACTCCCGAGTACCTGAGGAACATATTTGCTAGGTGTATAAGTGAGTGTATCTTTCCTGAAGAGTGGAAGTGTGCGAGAGTGATTGTGCTCCTGAAATCGCCCGACCGTGTCCGCTCCAATCCTCGGTAATACCGGGGAATCAGCCTTCTGCCAGTTATGGGGAAGGTGCTGGAGAGGATCATGGTTGAGCGTCTCCAGGAGAGTGTGGAAGGCCTGACATCCGAGAGGCAGTACGGATTTAATAGTGGGCGGTGTGTAGAGGATGCGTGGATGTATGTTAAAGATACTGTGAACGACAGTGAAAGTAATTATGTTTTGGGTGTGTTTGTTGATTTTAAAGGCGCGTTTGATTATTTGAGTTGGGATCGAGTGATTGAGAGATTGAACGAAGTGGGCTGCCGGGAAATTAAGCTTTGGAATAGCTATTTCTCCGGCAGAAGTGCGTGCATCGTGGATCAATGTGATACGGTTAGTGTGGATGTGGTTCGAGATTGCCCGCAGGGGTCCATCTGTGGTCCATATATTTGGAACTTTTCGATGGATCCTCTGCTGGCACGCCTCGAACAGATGTGCAAATGCTGTGCATATGCGGATGATTTGCTCCTGTTGATCGAAGCCAACTCTAGTGCAGGTCTCGAGGTAAAAGCCGAGGACTGCTGGGTTTAGACCGTCGTGAGACAGGTTAGTTTTATCCTACTAATGGCGAAAAATTGTAACGCCAGCATTCCTGCGTAGTACGAGAGGAACCGCAGGTACGGACCCATGGTACAATACTTGTTCGAGCGAACAGTGGTATGATGCTACGTCCGTTGGATTATGGCTGAACGACTCTAAGGTCGTATCCGTGCTGGACTGTAATGATAAAAATCGGGCTGACTGCTAAGCCAGGAGAGAAGCTGGGTGAATCTGTGGCTGGAGATAAAGCGGTAAGTGCCGTAGATGTAGGTCTAGTAGGTGTGATAACTGAGGTGGCAGAAATCAAGCTTGCGATAAGTACGGCGATAATTGCGGCAAATGTAGCTCCGAATGTCTCCATATCGGTCCTTCATGCGGGAAACAGGTTCGAAGCGCTGATAATGGCACTTGTAGACAAGAAGGCGAGATTAGAAAAAAGAGTGAGGACGCTGGAGTCGAAGATAGACACCGCAGGGCAGACGAAAGGGCTGCTAGCGGTGCAAGGGGATGATCATCGGGAGGAGTATCCTACCCTTTCAAGAGGCCGCCAATCGCGAATTGACCTTCCAAAGCCAATCGAGACATGGTCGGTAGTAGTGAAGAGCAAAAACCCGAAGGCGACCCCACAAGAAGTGGCTGAGAAGGTGAGAGAATAAGTCGCGCCGGTACTAGACGTCAGAGTGCATGCCATCAGAGCAATAAGTCGTGGAGGTGTGGTCATCCGGATTCCGTCCAAGGCAGAGAGAGACAAGGTCTCCAAAAACAAGAAGTTTGAGGAGCTAGGCCTGGAACTCCAAGAAAACACAGACCGCCCGGAGACAGTTGTAATAAGAGACGCGCCCAAGAGAATAAATCCAGACGAATTTATGCAACAGTTGCATGAGAAAAACTTTGCGGACGTAGAAAATCTGGCTTCATTTGAATCAAAGGTCAAGTTGCTTAGTAAGCCCTTGCAAGAAGAAGTGGGAAAAACGCACTCTGTGAGCCTACAGATGCCACCCGACATGGCCAAAAGACTGAAAAATGTTGGAAGGTGCTATATCCTTTGGGTTTGCTGTCGCGTAGGAACAAGATAAGACATTGGGTGTTACAGGTGCCTTGGTTTTGACCATCGTGTAGCACAATGTAAAGAAAAGCAAGATGTATGTAGACGGTGCGGAACAATCGGACATGTTTCACGCAAATGCGAGAATCCCATCAACTGCCGAAACTGCGCATTCATGAGAAAACCAGCTGGCCACATGATGCTATCAGACGAATGCCCGACGTACGCTGCGATTGTTGCTCGGAGAAATGCTCGACACTAACCATGATGCACATAATACAAATAAATTGCGGGCGAGGGTACGAGGAGATGGCAGAGCTTGGAAGAATTTTGGTGGAAAGGAACTGCAAGATTGCCCTGGTGCAGGAGCCGTATTCGACTGCAACATCGACGGGTGGTAGAGAAATACTCGTACTACCACAGGAGATGCGAATTTTTGCAAATCCTAGCGCCAAATCAGCATTGGTAATTTCAGACAAAAACTTGGACTGTGTGGAACTCCCGCTTGGAGACCATGGAGCAGGAGTCTTAGTAAAAGGCACGTTCGGGGAAATAGTCCTTATTTCTATTTACTGTGCCTTCAGCGAAACACTTGAGCCATATCTTAGCTACATGGATGGGGTACTACTACAGGTGAGTAGGTTACCAATTATCCTAGGCTTGGACGCGAATGCTCAGTCGACATTGTGGCATTCCAAAATGACACCCACGGCGCACTGGCACAAAAGCTATACCAGAGGCAACGATTTTGCTGAATGGATGCTCACAAAGGACCTGTTTGTGCTGAACAGCCCAAGCGAGGCGTATACGTTTAGTGGACCAAACGGCAACAGCGACATTGACGTAACCCTAGGGAATGCTTTAGCACACCGACGGTTTCAATTCTCATGGGAGGTAGTCGATGGAATATCAACCAGTGACCACAACATCATCGAAATAAAAGGTACGAATAACAGTCCACAGCATATACAACACTCAGCACAAAGATGGCGCACCCACAACGTCAACTGCCAGCAATATTGCGCCCACTTGGCAGAAACAGCAGATGCAAGGACTACTTTGGCTGAATATGCGAACCCGAAGAAAAAGTAGACCTCCTCAATGACCTTATTATAGAGGATGTATGGACCGGACTATGTGGCGGACGACATCACAAGATCTGAACTAGAAATGGCTATTCACAAAGTGCGATCGAAAGCAGCAACTGCATTGGATGGGATAACAGGAGGCATGCTAAAAAGTGCATGGAAAGCACTTCCCCAGCACGTGCACGAAATGTACAGCAGTTGTATGAAGGCAGGATATTTTCCAAAATGCTGGAAAATAGCAAAGGTTTTGGTATTCTTAAAGCCACCATCAAAGAACAAAATGGAGCTCAGCTCTCGATACTCTCGGCGTTCGGCAAAGTATTGGAGAAAATTATGGTGACTAGACTTCTGGAAAAACAAGGCGGTGGATTTAATAGACTGCAATTTGGATTCCAATCTGGACTTTCCACAATTGAAGCATGGCAACATATAAAACGCTGTGTACGAGAGAGGGAATGCAGATACGCACTTGGGATCTTTGTGGACTTTAAGGGAGCCTTTGACAACCTAGAATGGTCAGCCATACTGCGGAAACTACAAAGCGTGGGTTGTCAGGAATTAGCCCTCTGGCGAAGCTACTTTAGCAACAGAAGTGCAATTAGCCAAGGAGCAATGGAGTCAGTCGAACAAGAGGTGAAACGTGGATGCCCGCAAGGCTCTATTTGCGGACCATTTATTTGGAATCTCCTTATGTATGATTTGCTCGGACAGTTGAACTGCCAGTTTGCTGCATACGCAGACGACCTTCTGTTGATAATTGAAGGAAACGCTAGAAGAAACCTTGAAGAGTGCGGCACTGATGTCATGGGCCTAGTCACGGAAATAGGAAAACCATAGGAGTCCAAGTGTCACAAGACAAAACCGTCATGTTGCTCCTGAAAGGCAAACTAGACAACACGAGACCACCAACCATTCGAATCAATGGACGTTCGATTAAGTACGAAAAACGGGTAAAATACCTAGGAATCACCATCTCAGAACGACTAAATTTCATGCCGCATCTATGGCTTCTCAGGCCCAAGCTAACGCAAGCCGTGGGGATGATACGAAGAGTCTTAAGAGTGGACTGGGGACTGCGACGCAGAGCCGTAAGAACAATCTACAAGGGTCTTATGCTAGCTTGCGCAACTTATGGAGCACCAATTTGGCACCATATATCCGAACGAGTGCACGGAATGCGAAACATAAAAGCATGCCAGAGAATCATGCTTGCAGCATGCCTTTCCGTCTGTAAAACGGTGTCTACCGAGGCAATAGAAGTCCTAGCCGGTGCTATCCCACTAGATCTGGAGCTGAAACGGAGGTCCATTTTATTTGAAGCGCGGCATGGCACACTTACGACAGAGAATAACTGGATTACGCAGGAAACTGCAGACAGACTCACGAAAAAACAGCTCAACAATCGCTTAATGGAGCATATTGAACGAGAATGGCAGCAAAGGTAGGACGAGAGCTCGCAAGGGCGCATCACGTACGTCTTCATCCCGAAAGCAACATTTGCGGCAAACAAACCGGATTTTGGCTTTACGCTTCGGTGCGGAATCCTGTTGACTGGCCACGGATCCATTGGAAAGTTCTTGAGGCAGAGATATCTGGTGGAAACCGAGGCATGCGCCTGCGGTGAACCAGTTGAAGATGTTCAGCATATCCTGAACGAATGCCGCTGTACACAAATATCCGCAACCTTCAGCGAATGAACATCAGCAGAGATGAAACCGGCTGGAACCTGTCCCAAGTCGTGCAAGAAACGGATACACTGAGAGCACTGGAGGAATTCGCCAGTTCAGCCTTCCAAATGCGCCATATGCAGATGTTGTGAGCCGTTTCTACTCACAACCCTTTCACGTTGACTCTGATCGACAACAAATCAAATAACACCGCAGCGAACGAAAATAAACAAACGACCCTAAAATGAAAGCTGACAAAATTGTAAATTCATGGTCAAGGTCGAAACAACGCCGAAGTCGAAGCCAATAACCGCAGCAAGCGACGAAATATGATCAATCGCAACGGACAAACAGACGAACGGCGAGAACGACGAACGAATCAGTTTCGCATGATCAGCAAATGCAAAGTAGAACACAGAAACAAAGCAACAAGTGACTATGACGACATCACCAAGAATTGGGTCAGCAGTCGCAGCACGAGAAGCATTGCCACATCGTTTTCCGCATTCCGAAGTTCCAGCCAGAAAGTGCATGCTAGGCACTTTCTCCCTATAAAAGCAGATGATCGACAATTGGAAAAGGACTGGTGATTAAGTATTCAACGTTCCGGTTCGAATTGGCTTGTACTGACCCAACGGCAACAACAATTCAAGTCTGAGCGTTTATTATGATTTAGGGAATTAGGGAAGTCATTCGAGTGTAATTCAGGAGTTATTGCAGTAGGAATAAGTGTCTTAAGATATAAATAAAAGAGTGGAAAAGAATCCTTCGATGTACATTTATTTGAAAGAAGGAAGTTAGGGCTGTGTATTTGTAAAATACACGAAAATATATAACGTTTTGGCATTAGGCTGTGTGTCCTTTTCAGTACACACCCTAGCCACAACAAATTGGCGCAGCCGGTATTCAACTGTCAGTTGGATCCAAACCTGGACTCACAACGATTTCATATCAGATTGTCTTGAACGTGTGCATGATCTGTGGAAAAATTAAAGGATAGCTGAAGCGGAACTGGAACCAGTTTTAAACACGACGAGTCGCACCGCCTAGCTAAAGCCTATTTTCACAGATCTGGACTTGCGGACGATTGAAATAATCTCAAATAAAGACTATATTGACGGTGGACGTTTTCGCCGCCAGTATCCTCTTGAAATTCTTGATTGAGGAATTTTTTTTTTTAATTGTTTTGCGAAGAAAATATAACTACTGTTTCAGATAATTCCAGACAAGAAGCAAGAAAACGAAATCCGAGACGAAAAGCAGCAAAAGGAAAAGTCGAAAAATAAAAATGGTAAGTGGAAAATTATGAATAAACTGTGCAAGAGTCCCGTTGTTTTTCGCTTTGTTAGAAAATATATGTAAAAACGGTGCAGTACCGCAAAGATTCAACTCTATGGAAGACGAATTAGACAAACTCAGACAACATCTACATCAGTCAGAAATAGATGCAAAAACAATCGTAGCAAGTACTTGGGAGTTAATAAAGGAGGCAGGACTAAATAAGGAAAGCTCACAATTAATTAAGGATCAAGCAGTGTTAGGACAATTTACGAAACTTGAAGAAGCAAGCTTCCTGATCGACCAGGTGAAGGGTACATTTGGTGCATTAAGTCAGACCTTAAGAAAAAAAAATAAAGACATTGGAAGACACCGTAATACTTCTTGAAAAAAACTGTAAAAAATTAAGGAAACAAATCGAGGAACAGAACAAATTAATAGAAAAGGCAGAAGGAGAAAACGAAACCCTTAAGGAAGTATTAAAACAGTCAGTAGGAAAAGAAACAGCAGAAGCTTTAGAAAAGGACAAAGCAAATCTAAAAGTAAGTGAAGAAGAAGTCAAATATCTGAAACAAGAAGTTAGAAAACTAAAAAGTACATTAAGAACAGTTTGTGCAACTTCTCCAACACCAAGCCCGAATACCGCAAGGAAGATTAGAACAACGAGTACTAACACAGAAAACGTTGAGATTCCAACCATTACTACAACCCCTGTAGGAACAGCTAGCAACAATATAATAAATTTTGAATTGCCATCTACTACAGCAGCCCCTGTGGGAACAACTATCACTAACACAGAACGTTTTGAGCGACCGTCCGTCACACCAAAAAAACATACCGAAGATACATAGAACAATGGCAACGCAATTGCAAGCGGATGAATTATTTGGGGAAGCAGAAAAGCTCATAACAGGAATCGAACTATTGAAAAGTGTTGTGAGTGGCAGTGAATCTAGAGATATTATAAAATGCGTCAAAAATAGATTGTCAGGATTAGCGTATACAAAAGTGAGCCAGCGATTAGTAACTAGTCTAGACGACATAAGTGAAATTATTAAGAGAGAGTTCTTAAAGCGCAGGAGTCTGGAGACAATCCGTTCCGAAATAGCAAGAGCAGAACACCAGGCTAATGAAAGAGCTTCCACGTTTGGGGGAAGATTGGAAGTCTTGTTAAATGAGGCCGAGGAAATTATAAATAAGTTATGGAATAGCTCGGAAGCAGTGTCGGCACTCAGCGAGTACAGAAGATTAGCAACATTCAGGTTCATCTTAGGTGTTCGAGACTCATACATGCAGAGCCGCCTGGAAATGAACAAAGATAAATCAATCGCGGATTTAATCAGGTTAGCTGAGGAAACAGAAGAATTTCATTTTGAAAACCATGTAAAATGTCAGTCTACTCATGCCGTGAACCAATTTGTCCCTATGGGACCCCAAACAGTTCCATGTGCTTTTTGCAATACAGTAGGTCACACTTGGGATGTGTGCATACAGAGAAGGAATACACCTTTCTGCAGTGTTTGTGCTGAATATGGGCACGAACAGAGTAATAAGTGCAATCAAAACAATAGCAAAGATATATTATTGACTGAGCAATCTTGTGCGTTTTGCGGAAAGATAGGGCACTTGGAGAACAAGTGTTTTAGCAGAATAAGAAAATTATTTTGCAACATTTGTATGGTGAAAGGTCATGAGAGCAATAAATTCTGTAGGCCAAGACAGGGACCACCAGAACAATTTAATCAAGCAAACCAGAACTCGGGACAACCTAACTCATCCCCAATACAAAACTTCAATCCCTTCCGAAGCCAAGGTGCTGCCCAACCTTTTACTCCAGCTTTTACGAAACCGGATTTCAATAAAGCCCAAAATTCTACTACGCAAAATTTTAGTCAAAATTCGAGTCAATACGATTCACAAAATTCGAATAGAACACAGACACAATACGTTAACCAGAGACAAACACCACCTTTTATGGATAAGCCGCCTGGGGTATGCAATGCTATAAGTGCCATAATTATGGTCACATAGCCAGATTTTGTAAAGAAATGCCCCAGCAGGAAAGAAATAGTCAGGGAAACTCTATGCGGCCCGGTCAAGGCCAATAGGCCGGAATGCCCAAACCCAGTCGACAGTTAAAAGGCCAAGTCTAGTTCCGGTCAAAGAAGAGGATAAAGAAAAAGAGAAATTAGTTAATTTAAAAAATACAAAAAAAAAGACAGTTCGTTTTGAGGAACTAGACATTAATAAGATTTTTTTCGATGACATAGATAGTCAGAACATAGATAAGAAAGTAAAGAATATAGAAAGTAAGAAAGAAAACGAATTGAAAAATAGAAGGAAAACGTTTTAATGAACAAGGATAAAAATCCAAGAGAAAGAGAGCACACAACAAATTTTACAAAGGGATTAGTAACCATATGTCAGTCCGCGATAAGAAACGAAGTGAAGGAGGAGCCTAACGTAGAGACCCCCGTTTGGAACAAGAGCAGAAACAAAAAGAAAGACGGATTTCCATTCTGGAAATTATTTTGGTCCTTTGTGATGTTTTGGGTTGTATTGGCTAAAAAATCTGGAGCTTGTTTAGATGGCTTAATCAAGTATGTAGAAAATAAAAGATCAACCTTTCAACTTCGACGTCAAAGGCAGAGAGATGAATTGCCGAACTCAATATTCAATGATGCGTTTATAGTATTTCCCTGTGGACAAGCTGTAAACGATCAAGTAACGTTGTTGGTCGACACTGGGTCGGACACAAGCTTGATTAAGTTAGAAGCGCTAAAAGATATAAATGAAGTAAATCAGTTTGAAACAATCCGGTTAGTAGGGGAAAATAGTAAGGATAATGTGACAAAGTTAGTTACTCATTGCCAAAAGTACAGTAGTAATATCGAAACTGTAGAGCCGGTGTCAGACGACACGTTTATAGTGCTTCCATGCGGACAGGCTATAAATGAAAAAATTACATTGTTAGTGGACACAGGTTCAGATACAAGTTTGATTACACTAGAAGCGTTTGGTGGGAAAACTGAGAGTATTGGAAAAGAAAAGAGACAACAGGAGAATTTTTTTAACAGACATGAGAAGGGGAAGCATTCCAGAATTAATAATATTAATAAAGATATCTCTTTCTGCAACAATGATAGAAAAATTGTTTCACTACCATTTCTTGTTTCCAACTTTAGTAATAGGATTTGTACTGAGGAGACAGTCACGATCCAAGCAGCTAATGAAGCAAGAGTAGAAGAAATTTGTGAAAAAAGATTGTCAGGAGAGTTAGTAGTGCATAAAAAAGATATTATGCCAGATTTGATAAGAAAATCGCCCAAGATTATTGGAGGAAAAGGAGTTGTACCTATTTTGAAAATCAGTGAAGTTGAAGTGACTAAAGAGTCAGGTAGTGAAGAAGATTATAAACTCGACGAAGAAGTCGATAGAAATCGTTATGGGAATTTATTGAAGAAGAAAGATGATGTTTTATTTAAAGAAGAAAATTTAAAGGAAGATTTTAAAGACAACCCACTGAGTAGGCCACCCAATTCCGCAGTAAAGGCACTAGATTTACCCTGGTCGGGATATCAAGAAAGAGTTAAAAATTATGAAGCGAACGATTTAATTGAAAAAATGTCACCTATCTTCAATAATCAAAGAGTTATTAGAGAAGTATTCAAGAAGTTCTTTAATACAGTAAAAGCGACCTATATTAGTTTTGTTAAAACAGTTTTTCTCATACAAAAAATTTTAGAATGGAAAGGCGTGAACCGTCACATAAAGTCATATATGAGCGATGGTGAAATTTCAGTTTTCAAAACGAATCCTTTAGACAAAATATTCGCATAGAATTTTAAAGTGGCTTAAAGAGTTCCTGAATGTAAAATAGCAATTGAAAAACACAGATTTCATCACGTAAGGTGAGGCCTAACCGTTTTTAAACTTAATTATGACAAGTATTTTCTTTTTAACATAGCTTAAGGCGATGTATAAATAAGAATTTCCTAGCGAAACATATTAAAAACCCACAAATCCGGTAAACTATTTTAAAGGCATACAGTCACGCATATTTAGAGCAAGCCCCGGTATTCGTTTTGATTTAAATAAAATCTTTGGAATTAAAAGCATTAACAAGCAGAAAATAAAATCAAAAGAATTGAGCAATCAAATTCGTCAATGCATAAGCTCAATGACGCAACGCATTATGACAATTAAAACCAACCCAAAAGAACGAAAGATAAAAAGTATAGCAAAACAGTAGGGTCTCGAGCACAGTAATTTGTATATTTGTTTATTTTCAAGAGAAGCTTAGGCACAAGACGACGCTCAGTGGAAATAAAACAGTCGATGACTATAAACAATTTGGGCCGACCAGAAGAACAAGAAGGGAAGAATAATACAAAAGAGAAAATAAGTTGGTAAGTATAAACAACCATATACAGATATTTATTAAATATTTGTATATACTATCAGCCCTATTCTAAATGAATATTCCCCGGGAAATATTTAGAATCAGGCTGTATATTTGTATATGTCAAAAAAATCAATACCTTGAAAAGATAGGTATTTTTGTTACATAACACATCCTTTGTTAAAAAAAAATATATATATAAAATATTTTATATAAAAACGCATCTCAATATAAAGAAAAATAAAAAAAAAAGTATGGAAAAGAATTCTGAAATAGTCACAAAACTAAATAATAAGAGGGATTATGAAACTCTCACAGTAAATTACGCAGAATGTCCACAACAGCCAAATCAATTAGATTGTGGGCTGTTTTTGCTTAATTTCGCAGAACATTTTTTCATACAATTGAGGAACACCAACAGGAAATTGAATTTTCTAAATTAAATGCAAGAATATCAATAAAGTCATTAGCGACCTTAATTGAAAATTGGTCAATACAGAAGAATACAGAAAAAGAATGCAAAATAACGCCAAACGAACATGAATGTCTAACTGAAATTGTGAACCAATTGAAAAAAGAACGAAAAAGTAAAAATGAAAAAAAGGCGACATAGAGAAAAGAGTCAGAATAAACAATAAACTGTTTAGAATAAAAATTACTAAAACAAAAAGAATTAAAATAGATCAAATGTAAAAGTCAAAAATTATAAGAAAAATTCAGGTGAAGGGTAATATATAAGTATCATTAAGTACTGAAATTATATACAAAACAAAATAAATATATATGCAACTGCTGACAATCTCTGGTTTAAGCTCGTAATATTATAACACTTAAAAAGCGTGCAAAATGTTTGACTAATATGATAAAGTATTTGAGCATTTAAAGTAAGAATTTTAAGATTTTACATTTCAAATATCCAAAACAAAACAAAAAGTACACCAAATGGTTGACTCATCAATAAATACAATAATGCATTTAAAAACAAAATTAATATATATATATATAATATATCGGGTGAAGGGTACAATTATAAGAAAAATTCAGGTGAAGGGTAGTATATAAGTAACATTAAGTACTGAAATTATATACAAAACAAATATATTAATAAAGTGAAAGAAGAAAAAGGGCAAAATTGTACGAAAAATAATAATCATATTTAAGTTAGTCATAATCAGCAGATCTACCTGGCCAAGCGAACTCAACAAAAGTCAGTAATACTCAACACATCAAGGGCACTAGCTTTAAATGCACAACAGTGAACAACAAGAATTTTGAACAACAGCAACGACAACTACAGCGAGTGCATAAGTATTAAATGCACAACACCAGTCAACACAACAAGTACATAGCCTCAAATGCATCGAGTCAGCGACAATTTCAACCAACACTAAATCCAGCGTCGGTGCATAATACGGCAACGTTCTATCAACACCTCGGGGGGGAGGGGGCAACTGGGTGAGTTGCCTTCACCCCACACAACATAAACAACACAACCATCTCTCAAGTCGCGATCATACCCAACATAAGCGCACAAGCTATAGTTATCACACTAATGGTCATAGCTAAAACTATAAAAAGTCGACGACAACTGACACACAACAATCAGCTGATAGCGACTCGGCAATGAGCTACATCGACCATTTTCAAGGTCATGCAATATTTGCGGCATGAGCAGCGTTCACCAAGTTCTGCTTAGCTGTTATCAATAACGGCCTACCACAACAGTAGACAAATCAACAAAACAGACACAAATACACCCATGTCAATAATAGCACCTACATCAGCCACGATACTCGTGACTCATTGAAGGAGGGAGGTATGTTGTGAGCCGTTTCTACTCACAACCCTTTCACGTTGACTCTGATCGACAACAAATCAAATAACACCGCAGCGAACGAAAATAAACAAACGACCCTAAAATGAAAGCTGACAAAATTGTAAATTCATGGTCAAGGTCGAAACAACGCCGAAGTCGAGGCCAATAACCGCAGCAAGCGACGAAATATGATCAATCGCAACGGACAAACAGACGAACGGCGAGAACGACGAACGAATCAGTTTCGCATGATCAGCAAATGCAAAGTAGAACACAGAAACAAAGCAACAAGTGACTATGACGACATCACCAAGAATTGGGTCAGCAGTCGCAGCACGAGAAGCATTGCCACATCGTTTTCCGCTTCCGAAGTTCCAGCCAGAAAGTGCATGCTAGGCACTTTCTCCCTATAAAAGCAGATGAT
>CM035806.1:91890630-91906340 GCA_020466095.1 Chlorops oryzae
AGCTAGAATATTCGGCAGATGAAACAACGTGAGTTATGCACCACTGTGTTGGCGCTCACGCAAATTCAAATTCATGTCCCTATCTACTGAAGAGATGAGTGAGAGCGTCTCAACATTGAAATCCAAGGTGGCAACGGGAATAGATGGAGCTACTGGTTCAATGGTGAAAGAAATGTGGAAGGCCATACTTGACTACATGCGTAGTATGTACAGCGGATGTCTTCAGCAGGGCTTTTTTCCTGAAGACTGGAAAGTGGCTCGAGTGGAAATTCTATTGAAGTCGCAAGATCGAATCAGAACTGATCCCGGCGCATATAGAGGAATCTCGCTCCTGTCAGCATTCGCCACGGTGCTGGAGAAAATTATGGTTCAGCGACTTTTCGCTCAGATAGGAGGAAGATTTCACGAGCGCCAGTATGGATTCCAGAAATCGTATTCGACGGTTGAGGCATGGATGTACGTGCTGAGAACTGTTGGAAGCGCAACCTCCAAGTATGTCTTAGGAATCTTTGTGGACTTCAAAGGTGCGTTTGATAATGTTGAATGGGCTGCGAATCTGGGCAAGCTTCAGGAATTAGGATGTAAGGAACTGTCAATCTGGCGACATTATTTCCATGAGAGGAAGGCGATCGCGATCTCTCCATCTAACAGGGTTGAGTATGAGGTCAGAAAAGGCTGCCCACAAGGTTCTGTGTGTGGGCCATATATTTGGAATCTGCTTTTCGACGACTTGCTCAATCAGCTGAACTGCAAATTTGCTGCATATGCAGATGACCTGCTCCTAATAATTGAGGGGCAATCCAGACGGCAATTGGAGGACTATGGCCAGCGGGAAATCACAAAAATCTGCAACTGGGGAACAAGAATAGGAGTCGAAGTCTCGACCGAAAAAACAGTTATGATGCTGCTAAAAGGAAGACTGTCGTCAAACCGTCCACCGACAATTAGAACCAGCAACTCGAGTTTTAAATACGTACCGGAAGTAAAATACCTCGGAATAACATTTGGTGAGAGAATGAACTTTTTGCTCCATATTAAGGCTACTAGACAGAAACTTATGAGAGCACTAGGATCAATTAGACGTGTACTGAGAGTAGATTGGGGACTACGACGGCGAGCGATACGCATGATCTACAATGGACTTATGTTAGCCTGCGCAACATATGCTGCACCAGTGTGGCACACATTAGCTGAGCATCCTCACGGAAGGAGGGGGATCCTTGCTTGTCAAAGGATTATGCTGCTAGCATGCCTCCCAGTTTGCAAGACCGTATCGACTGAGGCTCTTCAAGTATTGGCGGGGGCTGTTCCATTGGACTTAGAGCTCAAAAAGAGGGCATCGATCTACCAGCTAAAACGTGGCGAATCACTGACTTCAAACGACTTGATCACGCAAGAGGAAGTCGAAAACCTCGACTTCAAGCAGGCAAAAGCGCTCTTAGAGGGAAAAATCAATGAAGTATGGCGTCAAAGATGGAGGGAAAGCTTAAATGCGCGTGTAACATATAGATTCATACCTGAAGCAACCTTTGTGTCAGAAAATCCGAACTTCTCTTTCTCGTTACGTTGTGGTTTTCTCTTGACAGGACATGGATCGATAGCTCAGTTTTTAAGACAGCGTGGTCAAGCTGATAGTGAAATTTGTTCATGTGGCGAGCCCGTAGAAATACATATACTGTGTGAATGCGGCAACTACGCCGATGTTCGAGACCTAGATGTCCTAAAAATACGTCGCGTAGCAGATGATTGGAACCTTACGGAAGCACTTACGACATCTGAAAGTCGCCGAGAACTAGAATTATTTGCGAAGGTAGCCTTCCAAAGAAAAACGACGCTACACCAGCAGCAGAATGCAGAATCAAGCAACGGACGGTAAGGCCCACCAAATCCCATTAAAGTTGGAAGCGCTTCACTTCGGTGGCGCGCGGGGTCCTACCAGAGTACCATTAAATCTGGGAGCGGCATACTTCACGTATGTCGTGACCGGTTACCACTACCGAGCGTTCTGGAGCTGAAAATGGTAGCACATAATGTATATTGTGTATATTTGCATGTTTTTACATGTACTTATGCGGAATATATTTAATGTGCGAGCTTCGACCTGAGAGTAAAATCGGGTACTACGGGAGATCAAGACTGCCCAGTCTGGTCAGTTGTGGTTGGCCCCCTTGTGGGAGATCGTAGTGGCTGTGGTTTGAACCCAAATATACGCGGGTAGAGCCTTTTTAGGCTGGGTGTGGAGTTGCACTTAATCAACCGGGTGCTGTGACCTTAAGCGCATGCAAAGGTTAGATAGGCCTCGGCCCCACCAGAGGTGAAACGTGTCCAGACAACACCGATCAATCTGGTACCGGCGGAACGGTGTCCAATGAGGCGATGGTAAGGCGCTAATACCTTCCCCAAAATATGTAACCGTGAGTGATGCACCCATGTGTAAGGACTTACGTTAATCACATACAGGCTTGTCCCTATCTACTCACACTCGAGTTTGAACTGCCGCAGTGATCGGACGCTTTGATTTGTACGCGCGGATAACGAAAAAAGCAGACAGCGAGAGAAAAGACTTTTTAAGTGTGCAGCGAAAAGCAATTGTGCGATACGGTCCGACGGTGTTTTGAGTGACCTAGAATAGTGCGAAGTGGCCGAGAGTGTCATTTTTGGAAAGGAAAAATTTTTTGATTTCGTTTGGTGTATAAATAAGTGGATTTGGTGGTCCCAGGCGTTTTTGGGCCCCATTGAACACCCGTTGAAAGTTGGTAAAAATAAAAATTAGTGAGACGTGTGTGCGACCTCAGGAAGCCTCATCGAACACGAAAAAGTGGAAAAAATGCGTCGGAAAATTCAGATTCCGACTGATTAAAAATAGTTTCAAGCAGTGTCGAAGCACGCTTAAAAAGTGAAACCCGGAAGTGGCATTAGGTGCCGAAAAGTAGGCGTCCCTTAGGAGCCGAAAGTAGGCGTCCATCTGAGGAGCCAGTGTTAGTGCCTGAGCTAAAAATAGTGGGCGAGTGTCGACACTAAGGTGTATCCGCTAAAATTGTGTCACAACTTAAGTGTGTCCAGGATAAAAGTGTGTCGCGACTAAAAGTGTTTCTCTGATAATTTAGCGTAGACACAAAATGACTCGACAAGAGTGGTTTGTGACTGGACTAGACTTCCATGCCAGCACAAATAAAGTGCCCCAGTAGGGACAGTGTGTGAACGAAGGTGACGACTGGTCCAAATTGGAATAGTTACCAAAGTGGTCCCCTAGGTCGGCTATAAGAGACCACCCCACTAGGGAAAGAGCTAATCCAAAAGTGGTATCTTTTAGACCAGTTGATTTTTTGGCGCTATACGATAGCCCGTGACAAGAGGTGATCAAAAAACGCAAGTTTCAGTGCTAAGTGTGCTTCTAAAGTGAAGTAAAAGGGCTCCAAAGCCAGAAAAAGCGCGAGCGAGTGTTTCGGTTTCGGACGTGAGTCTGACCGACAAAGACGATGCTGCCTCAGCTGTAATGTCGGTTGTTTCTTCGGACGCAGAATCCTCTGAAGCACCCTCGCCGAAGCTAAAGCGGAAGCAGCCGAGAAAGAAAGGTGCGGCGAGAAGTAGTCCGAGAACTACTCCTACAGCAGGCGTAGCAGCAGCAGAAGCTGAAACCCGGAACCCTTTCTGCAGCGATGAAGAGTGCACGAAAGCCATACAAGGGTCGAAGGCCGGCGAAAAGGCGGTAAGTGCCATTGATCTAAGTATTGGGGCGGTAATTAGAGAGGTGGTGAGCATTAAGCTTGCAATTAATGAGGCTGTTGTAACCGAAGGGGTAGCGCCACAGGTTGCCTTAAGTGTCCTACATGCGGGAAACCGGTTCGAAGCCTTGCTAATGGCGTTAGTAGATAAGGCTGCTCGACTGGAAGAAAAAGTGAAGCTCGTAGGGCACAGTGTTGCTTCACCAGCAGCTAATGGGAGCGTTAGTCAAGCGAGACCGACTGTAAGGAAGGTTCCGGAGACGTGGTCGGCCGTAGTCCGAAGCGATGACCCGAAGATGACGCCAGAAGAGGTGGTAAAGAAGGTGAAAGCAGACGTGGCGCCTACCTTAGGGGTACGTCTACACGAAATTAAACCGGTGCAGAGAGGCGGCGCAGTAATCCGCACTCCGTCTGTAGCGGAAAGGGATAAGCTGCTGGCGAACGAAAGGTTTAAGGAAGTTGGGCTGCAGGTGGAGAAGAACCAAGCTCGCGGAGAAACGGTAGTCATAAGGAACGTTAAGTGCAATATTCCGGTGGAGAATTTCATGAAGGGACTTTATGAGTTCAATTTCCAGGAGGACTTCAAGCCAGAAGAGATTGAAAAGGGAGTAAAGCTCGTATCTAAGCCATGGCAGGTACAGCCAGACTCGCGGATCAATGTGGTTCTTGAAATGGAACCAAGACTTGCCAGAATAGTAACAGAACGTGGGAGATGGTTCTTTGATTATTTCTCCTTTCCAGTGAGCTCGCGAACCCCATTCATGGGATGCTTTAGGTGTCTCAGCTTCGACCATCGCGTCAAGGACTGCCATATAAGCAGGAGGTGTGTAGGCGATGCGGACAAGCAGGCCATGCTGAGCGAAACTGCACAAACGCGCTACATTGCAATGAATTCCGAGGAAAACCGTCGGCACATCACATGATGTCGGAGAGCTGTCCTGTGTTTTCAACGATGCTGGCCCGGAGAAATGCCCGCCATTAATGATGTTGCGCCTATTGCAACTGAATTGTGGGGGTGGGTATGCAGCAATGGCAGACGTAGCAGTGTACATGCGGGAAAAGGGGTGTAACATAGCGTTGATTCAAGAATCATACTCTGCGGTAGACACAGATGGATTAAGAACGATTTTTGGAATACCGGGCAGCATGAGGGTGTTTTCAGATAGCAGATGCAATGCAGCCATTATTGTGGATGATCGTGAAGTGAGCTGTGTACTAATGCCAATTCGAGACTATGGCGTCTTCGTCCGAATTACGGGGCCATGGGGAGAAGTAGTAGTTGGGTCGTTGTATTGTGCCGTTTCGGAGACACTGGATGATTACCTTACCTCTATGGATGCCCTGCTGCTACTAGCGAGCAGCACGCCGGCCATCCTTGGTTTAGATGCAAACGCGCAGTCCCCGTTATGGTTTTCGAAGGTATCTCAGCACGCGACGAGATCTCAAAACCATGCAAGGGGTGAAATCCTTACGGAATGGCTAAACACCAAAGACTTGCACGTGATAATTGAGCCGAGCGAATCGTACACTTTCAGCAGCTCAAATGGGGTGAGTGACATCGACCTTTCTTTGGGAAACAAAGCGCTACTACGAAAGTTCAACTGCAGATGGAGGGTCAAAAGTGGACATTCTTTGAGTGACCACAATCCAATCGAAATTACGCTAGAGCATGAAGTTTCGATGACGCCTGCTTTGCAGTTTCCGAAATGGAGTACCAGAAGAGCAGACTGGAATGCATACAGGGAGCAGCTACGGGAAGAAACAACACAGTGTAACATAGCAGACTTTGAAAATATGAGCTTGAAAGCACAGGGGCTTTTTATAAGCACCATTTTAGGCAGAGTCAACAATGGGCTTCTACGCCAACAAACTGCACATCTGAACAAGAAAATAACATGGTGGAGCCAAGAACTGGCACAGATGAAAAGGAATGTTGTGAGGGCCTGCAAGCGCTGTCAGAATGCCAGGCGGAATGAGGACAACCTGCTAGACAACCTTCAACATGCATACATAGCAATGCGAAACGATTACAAGACGGCTATACGCAGAGCAAAGGAAAGAGACTGGCCTGCGGATTGGAAAACAGCTAGAGTTGTCGATCTTTTGAAGTCTCCAGCAAAAATTAAGACGGATCCTGGCTCGTAACGGGGCATTTCATTGCTACCAGCTCTTGGCAAAGTACTGGAGAGACTAACGGTAAACCGGCTATTAGAGTTAACCGAGGGCTTTCATCTATGGCAGTTCGGCTTTAAACACGGAAATTGAACGGTAGACGCCTAGCAGCACGTGATTTTATTGGGATTTTTCTGCTCATGAAATTGCATATTTAATTGAGAGTTAAATTGCATATTTAATTGAGAATTGAAATTCAACATCTAGTCGAGAACTTGTAATCCTAATGGACATCCTAATGTCCTAATGTGCAAGGGCTACCATGAACGACACACAACGACATGAGTGGCACATGCACTAGTTAGCTGTACACAGTATAGCAGAGAAGTTGACACACCATCGTGTCCCACATTTTTTGTCCGATAGTGTACTAGGCTATTTAGGGATTACTATTTTTTCCCACAGTCAGGGCAGAAGGCTAAAAGCGGCACTGAGTTAGTTTGTCGAACTATTTCCCTATTGAGAAAAATTGCCCAACCAAACACACGATTTCATAAAGAAAAATTGTCGCGAAACTTTACTGGTTGACTACACTTTTGACCAATTTTTGTGATCACACTTGTGGTCAATTACTGCCTGTTAGAGAGGACATTAGTTATATTTCCCTGCTGGTTGTCACGCCTTTCCACACTTTGTCCAGAGACAATAACCCAAAAAACGGAGTGGTATGGAGAGGTGATGCACCCACTCAGATTTGGAAAAAAATATACTCCGCAATAGTGCCCACCTCTACGTATGTGAGTGTATTCTTGACAAGGGTTTCTCCGATTCTCGTTTGATTAGTAAAATGTCCTTGAAACCCAGGCACCTATCTAATTAGTATAGAATGGATGTGGATCAAAAAGCAGCAAGACATTAACGCCACAAAAATATTAAGCTAGTTAGACATCCGATTTAACGCAAACTATTCCATTTCTGTATGTCGATTCAACCAGCCTGGTGCTGAAGACAAGGAATTGGCCAACGAAAAGCGGTAGTCACAGGGCAAGATTCAATTAGAATGAAAGGATGTCACGCAGATGGTCACAGAATAATTAATGAGTGAGAATTTTACGAATCTGAATGCCCAACTCTGTGAGTATACATATAAAAAATACACCATCAAAGTCGAAATTCATCGAAAATGAAAAGATTATTAAATAAAAATACATAGACACAAATGGACAAAAATCTATTTTTTCTATTTGAATTTGTTTTATTTTAGTGATCATTGTGCTTCAAGAATAAATTCTTATGTCTGCACAAATCAAATAATATCTTATTCATATTGCAATCGAGAGAGCTTATGAGTACAAAAAAGTACAAATATACAAATATGCGACAAACAAAACTGTTCTAATAATTTTTTCATTTTCGATGAATTTGGTGAATTTCGGCTTTGATGGTGTATTTTTCGAATTTTGATGGTTTATTTCTCAATCTCATACATTTATTGAATTTGTGATTTACTATAATATTTGCCGATGGCTTATTTTCTATCCATATATTGACCTTTCGATATCTTTAATATTTACGCAATAGTTTTATTCAATGCACAGCTATAAGAGCGAACATTGAATGGGCAATATAATTTGGTTCGATTCGATCGAATCGAATGCACACAGCTAATTTTCAATGAATGTTGATAGACATCACCACTACCAACTATATTTGAAAAGGGTTCAGGCAATAGGCCAAACAGTAGGATCCCCAACCCACACACAACCCACAAGAGGTTTACCCCGTAGATAAAAATTCACAGTCAACGAGATACAGGAAATCATAGAATAATTTTTATTTTATGTATCTCTTCTTGTTTTGTTTTTTGTTTCTTTATTTCTATTTCATTTTTTCGTCTCAATAAACAACTTAAATTAAATTGTCACATATATAAAGAACCGGTTTGCACTTAAAACTACCAATTAATGGGTTTACACTTGAGAAAAGAGACAACATAATGAATATATATAAGGAAAACATTGTAAAAAGTAAATCTGATAGCAAAATGATACTTCAAAAAGACATTTGTCTTTGAATAAACTATAATTTTCGGCTTCATATATATACTCTATATACATGACAGCTAGTCTGAATTTTTCACCTCTTTCCAAACTTGCAAAAGCAAAAATAAAAGGATGGCGAGAGATACATATATACTAAGGTGGCCGCCAAATGTATGGAAAAAAATAAGTGCATTCATATTCACGCTCCTTGTGATTTAAAATCTTGGTATCTATTGAAAACTTACTCGTGAAAAATTTTTGTGGCGATTGGGTAATGTTTAGAGGGCGCTCATGGCCCCCGAAGTTGAGATAAATGTTGTTTTCATAACTTAAAATTGCCATAACTTGAGATGTGTTGCTGCTAGCTATAGACAATGTTCCGTGGCCCTTCGTAGTTTTTAAAACTGCATATTTCGTTCTCATGTCTCAAAGCTCTATCTCAACACATAAAAAAATTTTCCTAATACGACCCGATTTTTAAAGGAAATTCGTTTTTTGTATTTTGCGGGTTAATCTGACCTCTGACAAAAATAATATCTATGACCAGCCCCCCTTATTTTTGTTTCAGGTAACTTTTTTTCTTAGGCTATGAAGCTCTATCTCAACAATTTAAGGGACTTACCATAGAAAAATATAGAAAATTGCGATTTTTTCCCTCCATGGGTGCAATAACAATCCGAGAAAGTTAACAATGAGTGGAAACCTCTTTTTTATGAATAAAGTATAATTTCTCATCATTCAATATGCTGATCTATCCTTCATGTTCAAACTAGCTGTCATACAAAATTTCCCATGTTAAAGGTAGCTGGAATTTGATGAAGACACCATTGCTCAAAGTTGCCCTTCTTGGAGATGGTTAAATACGTAATAATAGATATATTTACATCAAAAGATATGTCATTATCATTGGCGTTTTTAAATAATTAAAAAAACAAAAATTGATGTTACTAATTAAAAAAAAAAAAGTTTTAAAAACGGGAGCATTTGTAGTAGCACAAATATGCAATAATAACCCTAAACGAGCTTGAAAAATAGAAAAAAGTTGGTATTGTGATCATTTCAAAACTTTACCAACTTTTTTCTATTTTTCAAGCTCGTTTAGGGTTATTATTGCATATTTGTGCTACTACAAATGCTCCCGTTTTTAAAACTTTTTTTTTTTAATTAGTAACATCAATTTTTGTTTTTTTTAATTATTTAAAAACGCCAATGATAATGACATGTCTTTTGATGTAAATATATCTATTATTACGTATTTAACCATCTCCAAGAAGGGCAACTTTGAGCAATGGTGTCTTCATCAAATTCCAGCTACCTTTAACATGGGAAATTTTGTATGACAGCTAGTTTGAACATGAAGGATAGATCAGCATATTGAATGATGAGAAATTATACTTTATTCATAAAAAAGAGGTTTCCACTCATTGTTAACTTTCTCGGATTGTTATTGCACCCATGGAGGGAAAAAATCGCAATTTTCTATATTTTTCTATGGTAAGTCCCTTAAATTGTTGAGATAGAGCTTCATAGCCTAAGAAAAAAAGTTACCTGAAACAAAAATAAGGGGGGCTGGTCATAGATATTATTTTTGTCAGAGGTCAGATTAACCCGCAAAATACAAAAAACGAATTTCCTTTAAAAATCGGGTCGTATTAGGAAAATTTTTTTATGTGTTGAGATAGAGCTTTGAGACATGAGAACGAAATATGCAGTTTTAAAAACTACGAAGGGCCACGGAACATTGTCTATAGCTAGCAGCAACACATCTCAAGTTATGGCAATTTTAAGTTATGAAAACAACATTTATCTCAACTTCGGGGGCCATGAGCGCCCTCTAAACATTACCCAATCGCCACAAAATTTTTCACGAGTAAGTTTTCAATAGATACCAAGATTTTAAATCACAAGGAGAAAGAATAAAAACACTTGTGCCAAAAAGGCCACCTTAATATATACATTTTAAAAATTGATTTCAAAAAATAAAATGAAAATAAAGTAGCACATATAAAAATTATATGAAGCGTGTGGAGACCTCTGATGATGATAGATCAAAAAAAGCATAATTGACATTCTATAAACTTTCAAGGCGACTAGGACACCATGATGCAATTAGTTAGTATTTAAATCAAATAGTTGACGTTTTAAATAATCTAGCTTGTTCAAAACAAAACTGTTAGACAAGCCAACACTCAAGCATTTATAGATACAAAAACACATACATTTTCTCAGAACAGAAATATTATAGGAATCATGGGGGAGGTCATACCAGAAATCCATAGGATATTGTTTAAGCATCCTAAGCCTAAAACCAAACGAAAGAATAACAATCGAGTACATGAACATGATCATACGAAAAGTCTATTTCGAAACAGACAAACTTAATGATTGAATTGCATTGTATAGATTTTCTCAAAAAAAAAAAATTATCGAACGGACTTGACCACCTTAAGTGAAATCCATATATTTTTAGCAGCATAGCTATAGTTGCGAGAGGGTGGATTCAAAAATGCCTGCACTACGAACCCATCGTCAACATCACTTCACGATGCCCCACCTTCACAGTCTTGTATAATATACGCAAAAATTTACCGGATATTAATATAAAAAGTTTTACCGGTTATTGATATACAAAATCACCGGAGATTTATATCAAAAATGGAAACTGATTGTTCCTTATTGTTTCGTGTATTCAAAAGTACTCAAAATTAACGATTTTGACAAACGATGTCTTACAATATAAAACGATCACGATTTTTGGCACAACCAAACAATCTATATGATTCAACGGAAATGATTGAACGGATATGAAGATGGCTGCACATAGCACATGACTTTCTGGATTGGTACAATGTCCAATGAGAGGTACACCACAATTGACTTATGGCGTGGTTCACCACAGTTGAACATTTTCACCAAATCATGCCATAACGCGCCGAAATGTGGCCTAAGTTGCAGCTATAGTTCTATATGCTCTTCTCAATGAAAAATGAAAAACCCGAAAATGGCGCCATTCTCATGCCCTCACAATCATTAGTCCGTGTTTATATTAGGTGTAGTAAAAAGAAATCCATTATTTTTCCAACAGATGGCGTTATTTATCTGCATCTCGCGTTGTATAAGTCCGATCGTGTTCCGCTAGGGGGCATTAGAAAGATGACAGTTCCTACTAAAAAAGCTTTTTTGACACTTTTTTGATTGATTGATTCAGTTTTGTTTGAGAGCTTGTCAAAGATGGACATCAGCAAAGAGAAAATTCGCTACATTTTACAGTTTTTCTTCGATAAGGGAGAAAACGCAAGCCAGGCGGCTGAAAATGTGAATAGCGTTTATGGACCTGATACTGTAACAGCCAATCGTGCGCAATTTTGGTTTCGTCGATTCCGTTCCGGTAACTTCGATGTCAAGGATGCCACACGGGTTAACGCAAAAAAACCTCATAGACCGAATTTCCATCTGCGAATCGCTGCTGAACCGCAACAAAATCGACCCATTTCTGAAGCGGTTGGTGACTGGTGATGAAAAGTGGGTCACTTACGACAACGTCAAGTTAAAACGGTCGTGGTCGAAATACGGTGAACCGGTGGAAACGTTTGCCAAGCCAGGATTGACGGCCAGGAAGGTTTTGCTGTGTGTTTGGTGGGATTGGCAGGGAATTATCTACTATGAGCTGCTCCCATACGGCAAAACTCTTAACTCGGAACTCTACTGTCAACAATTGGACCGGCTGAAGGAAGCAATCGCCCATAAGCGGCCAGCTTTGGCCAATAGGAGAGGAATTGTGTTCCATCAGGACAACGCCAGGCCACACACATCGATAGTGACTCGCCAGAAGCTCCGGGAGTTTGGTTGGGAGGTTCTTCTGCATCCACCTTATAGTCCGGACCTGGCACCAAGTGATTACCATCTGTTCCTGTCCATGGCGAACAATTTTGCTGGTGAAACATTCGCTTCAAGAGAGGCTTCTGAAATTCGACTGTCTCAATTTTTTGCTAATAGGAACGAGGGCTTCTATGAGAGAGGCATAATGAAATTACCTTTAAAATGGCAACAAGTTATCGAACAAAACGGCGCATATTTGACCTATATCGGGTCATTCTAACTATCTTAAATAAAGCCCTCAATTTAATGCAAAAATAATGGATTTCTTTTTACAACACCTAATATTAAGAGAGACACTGGAAGGAAACACATGAGAGTGACAGAGACGAAAGACATTCTATCTCAGTCACTCTCATGTTTTTCCTTCCAGTGTCTCACGTTTTGTCTCCCCGTTTAAACCAGGACTTACCGAAGTCTAGAAATTTTGTACAAGAACTGCATAGGATTGCACTATCTGCACAATGCGCCGATTTTTGCCGCAATTTATGCGTCGATAATGTGAACGCACAAAATATTTAAAAATGCTGCAATCTATGCCGATATTGTGCTCATATTCAACAATGAAAGCAGTGCTTATAGGCCGATATTGTGAATGCTACTAAAGCGCCGATCAAAGTCGACAATCTGCGCTAAAATTTTCAAACATAGCAAACATTGTTTGAAAAAAATTAAAATTAAGAGAAGAAAGAAATTTGTTAAGCATATGTATGTACGTTTGACCGTACCTCAAAAAAAAGTAGGCCGTATACCAGCGAATATGACGCATTTTATCAAGACAATTATACGCTATTTACACGATAATGAAACAAATTTACGATGGCAAGGGAGGCAGGCACATAAAGTGTGTTTCATTATCAAAATGTCTTCACGTGTAAATGGCCTCTTACGAGAAGAAAAAAAATAATTTTTATCGAACGTAGACGTCGCGCATTGGTAAATTTCTTGATATCTCTGTTGATTTCAGAGATTTTGAAACCTTGTTTAAAAATATTACTGTTGGAAATATCGATATACTTCCTGAGAAGTTTGATGGTATTTTAAGGGTTTTATTAGAACGAAGTTCTTTATGAAACGATAGCGACAGGGGACCTAGTCGAGAAAAAATTAAATTCCGTTATTGTGCGTCACCAAAAAGTGAAGTTCGCAAAAAAGGGTAAAATAACCTTTTCAGAGAGAAAGAAATGCACATACATTTATGTAAAATGACTTCCTGATGCTGCCGAGATATTATACTTTTTTAGGCTGCCAGAGTGAAAGTTTTCAGAATAACTCCGATTAGTAGATTTTTGCAAATATATAAGGGCATTTTAGGTAAATTATATTTTTTTTGCGTTATCAAAGTATCCGTCAATTCGTACATAATTAAAATTTATTTAAAATCATCGTCTGTACTCCGGGGGCTGAGATTGTAATATCGGTGTGAAAAATATTAAGTATGAAAATTCGCATTTTCGAGACTATCTCATTTGCGATGGAAACCCCTTTACACGAATGCTTTTTCAATTCCAGTATATTATGCTTAGCTGACTTCGACTTTAAGGGCTCAACGCCTCTGTCCGTCTGTCCGTCTTTTTGTATACAGTTTTCTTATCGAAGGAGTTGAGCTATCTATGAAATTTGATATGCATATTCACAAGCACATGAGTAAGAACAAGTTCGAGAATGGACCCGATCGGACCATTTTTAGGGGTACCTCCAGTACTAGGTTCGTTTACGAAAATCACAAAAACTGCTCTTAAATCGAAGTTTTTCAAGATATTTTGATGAAATCTGATAAATGAACATATTTGAAGTCAAGTTATTCAATTTCAAAAAATTTGAAAAGTGGGCGTGGCCGAAGGGAGTTTTTCAAAAATTGCCTCCTACACCCGAATTTCAAATGGGACTTGAACGAAATTTGGCAGTTATGCTTCCTTTGTAGCCGTTAACATCCTCTCCAAAAATTTTTTTTATAGGTCCATTATTAAGGGTACCTCCAGTACTAGGGTCTGTCACAAAAATCTCAAAACTGCCCCAAAACCGGATTTTTTTGAGATATTTTACTGAAACTTAGAATTTGAACGTATATTAAGGCCTCCGATTAGACAAAAAATTAGAAAAGTGGGCGTGGCAAAAGGGCGAATTTCATAAAGAAATTCAACACAAGTCGGTATATGGGGCCCCTAACGGCCTTAAACACCTCTCTATATATTCAAAATTATTTGAACATGTGTGTCTATGTCGGGTATTTAATATGACTATAACACCGTTACTTGCTATACCCGACACACTCTGTGTCGAGGGTATATTGCGTTTGTGTGGTTGTGTGTAACACCCAAAACCAGTTGAGACAGACTATACAAAATATATATAGAAATGATCAGCGTCACCAGGAGATTCGATTTAGTCATGTCCGTCTGTCTGTCCGTCTGTCTGTCCGTCTGTCTGTCCGTCTGTTTATATACAGTTTTCTTATCGAAAGAGTTGAGCTATCTTGACGAAATTTGGTATGCGTGCTCACGGCAACATGAGTAAGAACAAGTTCGAGAATGGACCCGATCGAACCATTTTTAGGGGTACCTCCAGTACTAGGGTCTGTTACGAAAATCACAAAAACTGCTCTAAAATCGAAGCTTTTCAAGGTATTTTGATGAAATGATATTTGAACATGCTTAAAGGCAAGTAATACGATTTCCAAAAATTATGATAGTGGGCGTGCCAGAAGGGCTTTTTTCGAAAATTGTCTCCAACTCCCGAAATGCAAATGGGACTTGAACGAAATTTTGCACTTATGTTTGCTTTGTAGCCATAAACATCCTCTCGAAAAAATTCCTTGGTCGGTCCATTATTAAGGGTACCTCTAGTACTAGGGTCTGTCACAAAAATCTTAAAACTGCCCCAAAATCAGACTTTTTCGAAATAATTCAATGAAACTTAGAGTTTGAGCGCATTTTATCTTCCGATTAGAATTAAAAAATATTGGAATACTGGGCGTGGTAAAGGGGCGGTTTTCATAAAGAAATTTAGCAAAAGTCGGTATATGGGGCCACTTATGTCCTTAAACACCTCTTGATATTAAAAATTATTTGAACATGTGTGTCTGTGTCGGGTATTCTATTTTAACGCTCGCCTGACTATAACACCCTGACTTGTTTCAACTAGCGGTGATGTGAGTTGAACTAACTCGTTAAAAAATTTTTCATTCATCCGCACATAAAATTGAAACAGGAAATTTCTATTCTCCACTTCACGAAAATCGCAAAACGCTTCGCGCCTTTAAAATTCTTTTGACTTTTCGTTTTTTTTTTTTTCTTTTTTGTTTTTTTCTTATTGCCGCAGCAATATAGAGCGCAACAGTGACCTTTTGCTTGTGAAAAATGTCAATTTTAAGATCGCTTGTCTGCTCGAATCAAACCTAAAGTTCGTCCTGACCGATTTTTTCCCCAAATTATTTGTTCCCCGATATGGGCCGCAAAGTTTTCGACAAAAAGCGATGATAAAGTGACCCCTCAAGAAGTGATAGTGGAAATTTTTAGGATCTGTTCCGATCTGGCTCAACAAAAATCGGGGCAGATTGTGCTATTTGCGCCGATATTGCGATCCCAGCTTTACTCCCGTATCATTTTCCAATGGAAGTTTGGAACTTCCAATTTTCTCGATTTCTCACAAGCAGAGTTGCTGATTTACTTTTACACTTTCATACAGTATACAGGGTATTCTGCTTAGCTGTCTTCGCACTTTAGCGCAAATGTAAGTTACCTGCACAAAAATATGCTACGGACGCATTTTTGTCTGAATTTGTATGAAAATTTCTCTTTTAGCTGCATTCAACTTAGGTGCACATTCGCTTTAACAGCATCCTGTTTTTGGTTTATTAAATAAATGTTCATAGAAAAATTCACATTTAGCTTCCCTGTTGAAAATTTATCTTTGGAATTTCAAACGCTTTCCTATCAACCAGTTGTCTTCAACT
>CM035806.1:91906440-91918940 GCA_020466095.1 Chlorops oryzae
TTTATATTTACCAACATATTATATCTTCTTTTTTGTCGCTTAAATTCTTTCGGTCCTTCTCGTTGGTTTACCTTGAATGATTATAGAAGTAGACATAAATTGCCCTGAGCCCCTCCTGTTGTTTCAAGATCGTGAATTTCTTTACCCGGAGAGGTGAAACGTCTGCATTTACAATATGATACAAAATAGATGTTCCAAAACCTTAAAATTCGTTTAACTCCAATGTTTCAAAAACAAAGCAAAAAAGTTTTTTTTTTCTATTTGTAACGGAATTTATTTGAATTTTTATTTTTCGTTGTCATTCCTTATTTAGACATCGCAGCAAGCGATATTAAAAAGAAATTTTTTGTGACAATAATGATTAGATATAAAAACAGTCAGCTCTCGTTTTAATCGAGATAAACCTATGTTTTTGGCACAGTACTTTGAAATTTTAATAAAGCTACGGCACATTGTAGTTATGGGCGAAAAATTTGTCTAGATCTTTTAAATCTCTTGCATGTTTTATCTTAATAAGCAATATTTTTAATTTAGATTTGCTTTGTATGAGAACAGATTCTTTTAAAATGGAGAAAAACTTTTGAATTGATATTTGCATTACATTCGGACTTTTGAAATACTCGTACAACGTCAGCTCTCTTATTTCTGATTCTTCATTCAGGTTTACTCTTTCAACAGAAACTTCCTCATGGGGATTTGTATGTCTATCTGGTGGGTTTCCTTTCAAAAAATCTTCAACTACTTCTTTATTACCATTAGTACCATCTCGTATAGTACCACAAGAATTATTCTCGACTTCCTTGTCGAATTCATCTTTTTTATTTCTATTTTTACCACAAAAATTACCCTCGAACTCCTCGTCGAAGTCGTAATCCAATACATTCGACTTTTTATTCGAAACATCCCCACCGCTAGAAAGTCCCTTCTGATCCTTAATTTCTTCTTTCTGAATTTCCTTATCGTCCAACACAAAGCTCTCTAAAATCGGTGCCACTTTCGCTTCCCTCGCTTTGATCGTAACTGCCTCTGCAATACAAATCTTATCGATCTTGGGAACGACGAGTTGAAGTGACTCTGATTGACTAAGCTCGGAATGCATAACTTCTACATTTTTCTCAATGTCAATATTTTCTCCAAATCTACTTTTTCGTGAATAAGTTTCTCTTTTCAACACATCTGACTTAACCAAACTATTATCCGGCCCATTGTCCACTGACAAGTTAACAATATCATTTATTGTTTGTTCACAAGGAAATACTGCGAATATGTCGTTGGACACAAACTGCGAATCTTCGATGTTAAGTGTAGATTCATTATTATTACTGACTCTTTTACCATTAAATTGTTTTTTATGTTCATCCCAGATTTTATAAGCCCAAACACAGCTTACTATGGCTTTTTCGATTAAAAAACTTAAACTGAATAACACAAAAGATATCGATAAAAATAAAAATTTTAGTATATCTTCGTTTTTATTCATCAAAGTTTCAATTCTTTTGCCTTCTTCAGATGGTTCTTTTTTATTATCTACCTGGCAAAGGGATAAACTTTCTCTGTCTTGCCCATTTACTTCACTTACTTCATTTAATATTTTTAAATTTTCGGAACGAAAACAAGTTATCAATTGAAATTTTTCATCTGATTTTGATGGAGGCTTAATCTTCAATAACTTTTCTTTTTTACTCTCAACATTTTTTACTTTTTTAACAAACTCTAAGTTAATTTCATCTTCGACTCCAAAATTTCGAAAATCTGTCTTCATTTTCAACAGATTTTCCTTTTTACTTTCTATATTTTTTACTCTATAATAAATCCCGGGTCTGTCTAAGTCTTCAAACAAAATTTTACCTCTGTCTGCGTTTTTAAGGAATGCCATTTTTTTTTTTTTTTTTTTTTTTTAATACAAACTCGACTTGAAAATTTTTTAAATTAGCGTCCAGTATTGACGACTCAATGGCTTTTCGCTTCGAGCTACATTTTGGCTATGATTACAAAACCGTTTCTTAAAATTATTTTTACGGATTTTTTCTAAATGGCTCATTTTTCTAAAATATCTATATTCAACCAAGGTATTGAAATTCATCGTCAACAGTAAGGACTCTGGGTGAAAAAATTGTTATTCAAAGTTTTTGTACTCACCATATTGTATGCGTATTTTGATATAGCTGTAATTCTTGTTGTTGGATTATGTCGCCTTTTACTTGCGCCGCTTTTTCCATTTTTTATTATTATATATATGTATATATATATGGTTTTTTTTATATAAAATTTTTATTCAAGGTACTCTGTTATGCCCTTATTGCGATTGTGCTGCTAACGTGTCCTTCGGAAGTTTCACTCACACCCGGACCCTGACGAATTAGGTTTCACCACTGTTCGACAGGTTATAGCAGTGCAGTACAAAAAGGGTTACAACAAAATAATTGATATAATTCGGTACATTTATGTTGTTTTTCATTGAAATGCCTTTCGGAAGTTTCACTCACGCCCAGGCCCCACTGAATTAGGTTTCACCACTGTTCAGTAGGTTCCAATGAATAACTCAAATATATCCAATATATATCAATCTTACCCCACTGTGGCCAAAAGTCGTTGTTTCATTTGTTATGGTTTGTTAGTTTGAACGCCGTACTGTTGTGAAAGGATCGTGATTCGTACCCGACTATCCTTAGTCGAATACCGGCTGCGCCATAAAATGTTGTGTGTACTGGGGAGAAGGACCTCTAGTAAAGCGCCAACAAAGGATTCCGTTGAATAAAACACTCTTTACTCCTTTTCCATAGGTGTTTCTTTATTAAAGTCTTTTAATGATGTTTACAGGTTCTACTCTAGCTTACTTTACTGCCCTAATTCCCTAGCTAACACTGAGATCCACACTTTGTCGTCCTGGCTCGTAAGTAGGTGCGCCAAAGTTGAGATCTGATTAGACTTTCGATTCCAAACTGCAAGTCCTCTTCCGTAGATCGAAGCTCCGCTTAAATAGATCAATATTGCCGATCTAGCAAAATTGCATATTGATTGATTTCATCAGTGTGACTTCGAACTTCCCCTGCCGGTGTGCCTACGTTGCACTTGTTGTTGTTGCACCTGGCTCTTGTTGTTCTGTTGCGTTGATTGCCCGTCTAGATCGCCTGTTGTTGTTGTTACCAATAGCTTTATTGCTGTGTTTCTATTGTTGGTGTAGGTCTACATTTGAAGACGTTGAACCGCTTATGCCGTTGCTTATTGCTGACTTGCATGCTCGTGGTCTTTCGTCTTTTCCCCCGCTCGCCCTTTTCTCTGATCGGTGTTGTGCCAAGTTTTGGTACCGGCGATCGGTATGCTTGTTTACGTAATTGTTCTCAGTAGTCGAGTTCTTATGTTGTTGTTGTTCTTGCTGAAGGGTGTCGGATTTTGAGCTTGGTGCTGTGTCGTCGAACTCCTTTGCTGTGTTTCGATTGTTTTTGTATATTTTGTCACTTTTACCGCTTAGAGCTGATAGCGTGACGTTGGAGTGTAACGTGACGTAAGTTATGTTTAGTACGACTCACAACAATCCAGTCAGCAGAGTGAATTTGAACTCAGGGTTCATCAGCACAAACGTCGCATTCGGTATAAAGACATGTGTCATTCGACCAGATTCACTGCTCTGCCATCGCTGTCTCCACTCTTGCTGCATTTCTGCATGAATTTGGTCCCTAAGTCCTTTGGTGGATAATTGTGTGACATCTGTTTCCGCTAGTAAGTCACTCGCGTCTAACTGCAAGCCTTTACGCACTTTGTACATAACAGCACTCTTTCGTAGCTCCAAGTCTATAGGGTAGACACCAGCAAGCACTTCCAACGCCTCTGTAGATACCGTTCTGCATACTGATATGCAAGCCAACAACATCACTCGTTGGCACGCCATAACCTCTCTTTTCCCGTGAGATTGCAGTGCCGCTTTGTACCATACCGGCGCTGCGTAAGTTACGCATGAAAGCAACAGGCCATTGTAAACGGTTCTAGCTGCCCTTTTTGTGAGTCCCCAGTCCGTACGGAGTATCCTGCCAATCATGCCTGCAACACTCGCAATTTTCGGCCGCAGCGATTTTATGTGTGGCATGAAATTAAGCCTCTCTCCTACTGTAACACATAAGTATCGCACTGCTTTCGTATACCGCAAACTGTTGCCAATTACTCGTTTAACTTGCGGTCGGGTTGCCTGCAGTCTGCTTTAGCAACATCATGAGGTCTCTACAGACACTTCTACCCCAACACTGAGGCCCCAATGTTCCACCATCTGCATTAGTTCGCTTCCGGATGCTTCTAACCGCGCTCTCGAATCTCCTTCCACCAAGAGCAGTATGTCATCTGCGTACGCTGCAAATTTGCAGGGCACCTGATCCAGCAGTTCGTCAAGCATGGCGTTCCAAATATTAATGGCCCACAAATGGATCCTTGTGGGCATCCACGCCGAATGCATCTGCTCACCGTATCACTGTCACACACAGCAGTAGCGGTTCTGTCAGCAAAATAGCTCCGCCATAGGCTCATTTCCGCACATCCTTTTGACTGCAGTTTTGCGAGAATTGCACTCCACTCTAGGTGATCGAACGCTCCTCTAAAATATACGAAAATACCGAGCACGTACTTTCTGGTACTCTCGCTAACGCAGCGTTGCACATGAAGCCAGGCATCTACCGTCGAGCGACCCTTCTGGAAGCCAAATTGATTTTGATGAAATTCACCACCAATCAAAGTCAGCAGCTGTTCCACCATAATCCTCTCGAGCACTTTTCCATACACTGACAGCAGCGAGATTCCCCTGTAGGAGGCAGGGTCAGTGCGTATTTTTTCCGGTGATTTCAGCAGTGCTATCACTCGAGCGTTTTTCCACTCTGTCGGGAAATAGCCCTCTCGAAGGCAGCAATTGTACATTTCGTGTACTTCGTTGGGCAAGGCTTGCCACAGTGCCTTAAGCATGTCTCCCGCTACACCGTCAATACCTGTGGAGACCTTCGACCTTACCCTACGGATGCTCTCACTCAATTCTTCCCTCGTGATGTCGTTGGGTATACAATCCGGTCCAAATACCTCTGTAACTCGCTCTGACGACGGAAAGAATTTTTCCAGTACAGTTTCAAAGCACTCTCTCCATGTTGTACGTAGATATCCGTGACATCGTATAGCTGAGATCTCCGTGTTTCTTCTTCCTCTGCAGATCCGGTATACGTCTCCCCATGGATCATCACTTCTTTGACTAACGAAGTTTCGCCAATCCTCGTTTTTCGTCCGCTTTAGGCATGCTTTGTAGCTATTCCGAGCTCCCCTGTATTGCTGGAGTCGAGTCTCTGTAGCATCATGACTCTGTCTACGGGCTCTAAGCCATCTTTGTCGCAGTCTTCGATCATATCTTCTAAGTTCAGTCAGCTCTCTAGTCCACCATGCAACTTGAAAGCGTACTCTTCTAGTCTGCCTTTGGAGTATCAAATCGCTGACATCCGATACCAACTGGTGCATACAGAATGTTTTACCTTGTGCCGTGCAGTCTCTAAAATTTTGTTCATCTCGTTCAGCAAATACTTCGTTGATGGTTCATTAATCACGTGCATGTTACTCGAGCTCAGCCATTCCACCATCTCATTGCCTCGAATGATGTTCTCGGCTCCCAGATTGCTCTGAGAATTTAGAGAGCCACATTGAGGATTGAGCATTCGCGTCTATGCAAACGATGACAGGTGAGCTACCAGCGTGTAGCAGAACCTCATCGATGTAGCTTAAATAAGGCTCCAGGCGTTGACTGAAGACACAGTACACCGATACCAACACTAGTGTTCCCCAACGTCCCGATACTCGAACGCAAACGCCATTTGAGCCAGCAGGAATTTCGATGCACGTTATTGTGTCGTCGTCTACGATTATGGCCGCCTTACCATTTCCACTAGTGAAAACTCTCATTCCACCAGGAAGTCCACGTATTGCATATTGGCTATGCGCGTCACGGACTGCATATGGTTCTTGCACCATTCCAAATTCGCATCTCCGCTCTCTCATCGTCCTACCAAGCTCACACATCGCCAGATAGCCCCCTCCACAATTTAATTGTATGAGGTGCATCATTATTAATGTCGAGCGTTTCTCCGAGCAACAATCGACACGTACATCGGGCAATCTTCCGAGAGCATGATGTGCCCTGCTGGTTTGCCCATAAAGGCACAATTCCTGCAGTTTAATGGGCGTTCACAATTTCGGGACATGTGCCCTGTTGAGCCGCACCGTCTGCACACATCCTCCTTCTCCTTGCACTGAGCGACCCTATGGTCAAAACCGAGGCATCGGAAACATCCAATGTCCTGCCTGGCTCCTACTCGGCACGAGAACCACAGAATGTAGCATCGCCCCGCATCCTTCAGCTTCTTTGCCAATTCAGCACTCATAGCTAAACTGACACTGTGGGTTTTTCCCACTTCAGCTTCCCATGGCTTGCTCGTTATTGAGACTCTTTTTCCAAAGTTATCCAGACTCTCAACATCGGAAAAGTTCTTCTCATAAAGCTGATTCATGAACTCTTCTGGCATAACCCTCTTCGGGACGTCTCTTACTATGACCGTTTCTCCGCGCTCCTTGTTAGGCTCAATTTGCAGGCCTACCTCCTCGAACTTTTTGTTTTTTCGAGACCTTTTCACGCTCTGCCGCAGATGGCGTTCTTATGATCGCCCCTCCTCTTCGTATCGGCCGGATGTCGTGAACTCTGACACCCAGTTCAGGCGCAACTTCCTGCAGGACGTCATCAGCATAAGCCGCAAATTCGCAAGTCAACTGTTCCAACAGCTCATCAATCATATAGTTCCACACGTACGGGCCTCATATTGACCCTTGTGGGCATCCTCGAGTGATCTCACGACTAACTTGTTCCGTTGACGAAAAAGAAGTGGCCTTCCTTTCTGAGAAATAGCTACGCCATAGGGAAATTTCCAGACATCCTAAGGACTGCAGCTTTCCTATAATGGCACTCCACTCCAAATTATCAAATGCCCCTTTAAAGTCGATGAAAATCCCAAGCATGTACCGGGCTCGACATTCGGAAACTGATTGCTTAACATGCACCCACGCGTCCACCGTCGACTTGTCCTTTTGGAAGCCAAACTGCTTTGTATGGAAACTGCCGCCAATTTGTATTAGCAGCCTCTCAACCAAGACACGCTCAAGTACTTTGCCCAGTGCCGGCAAAAGCGAGATCCCCCTGTACGAACTGGGGTCCGTTTTTATTTTTTCCGGCGATTTTAGCAGCGCGATCACCTTAGCTTCTTTCCACTCAGCTGGAAAGTGTCCCTCTAACAAGCATTTGTTGTACATCGTGTATATCTTCTCAGGCAGAACGGTCCACAGGCACTTTACCATATCACCGGTTATGCCATCTACCCCATTTGAGACCTTCGAGCGTACTCTATTTATCGCCATATCCAGCTCGGTTTCCCTGAGCGCATCTGGCACAGGGTCTGGGCCGTATATGGGCATGTTGTTCTCAGCGCGCGGAAAGAATTTTCCGAGCACAAACTCAGTGCTTTCCCTCCAGCTTGACAGGAGTCGATCTCCAACCTGGATCGCGCTCATCTCAGTTGCTCGTCTGCCTTTACATATGCGATACACCTGACCCCAGGAGTCGCTGCTGTTCTCACCAACAAATCGCTGCCAGTCTTGGTTCTTCGTGCGCCGTATTGTATTCTTGTAGACTGTACGCAGCCGTCTGTATTCGTCCAGAAAAGTACGAGGCAACAGCACTTCTTGCCTTCTGGCATTCTGTTCCTGCCTCCTCATCCGTTGAAGCTGTTGGCGCAAATCGCTCAGCTCTTGCGTCCACCACGATACCCGCTTCTCAGATCTTCGTTGTCGCCTGCCTATTTCTGTGTCGCACACTCGCACCAACAGATGATGTACCTTGGTGACTTGCAGTGCCGCTGGCGAAGAGGCAAGTTCTTCGCCTTCCACGTCGAGTCCTGCCTCCGCCAGCAATCGTGTTCCAAAACGTCTCCAGTCTACAGCCCCAGTGTTCCAACTTGGAGTTTGTGTTATCGCAGATGAGCTCCCTGACTCCAGCCGTATCACAATTGGATTATGGTCTGATAGGCCACACCCAACTCTCACTTGCCACGAAGACGAAAAGGCTCTTAGAGCCGCCTCATTTGCCAGCGTTAAATCGATGTCACTCCTTCCATTTGGGCCATTGAACGTGTATATTTCCGAGGGCTCGTTCAGCGGATAAACGTCATGCGTATTTACCCACTTTGCCAGCACTTCACCTCGTCTGATGTTTTCCGACCTCAGAGCTGTGTTCGAGATCTTAGAAAACCATAGAGGCGATTGTGCATTCGCATCCATGCAGAGGATAGTTGGAGTTCTAGCCGCATGTGCTAGGACATTATCCATATATCGAAAATATCTGTCTAGCGTGTCTCCGAATGCGCAATATATTGACACCAGCATTTCTTCTCCCCAAGATCCAGACATTCGCGCGCAAACATTATGGCCGATTTTCCACTCAGGCCGCTGTACATTCGCATCCGCTGCGGCAGACCAGTGACTCTCATTCGCCCAGACATATCAGTCATAGTGTAATATGCTTTTCAGACGTACATTGAAATCTCGGGATTTCAGAACAAAATTGAAATTGCCTGGATTTCAAATGTCAAATTTGTTCGAAATTTTTCTGAAATCTCGAGATTTCGTTGCACGTCTGGAAAGCATATTAGGTTCTTGCACGAGCGCCACTTTGCATCCCCATCTCCTCATGTTTACACCAATTTCGCACGTCGCCACCTGTCCCCGACCGCAATTAATTTGGAGTATCAGCGCACCGTAGATCGGGCATTCACCAGACAGCATGTGATGATTCGCAGGCTCTCCGTTGAACTCACAGTTCCTACAGCGCAAAGCATTCCCGCACTTTCTCTCAGCATGTCCGGTTTCGCCGCAACGACGACAGATCTCTTCTTTAAACTTGCAGTTGGCCACTCTATGGTCGAAACTGAGGCAGCGGAAATAGCCCAATAGTTCCGTCCTTTCCACTACTCGAAACGAAAAATATTTGATGTAGCATCTTCCAGATTCGAACATTAATTTCGCATTTTCCGGCAGCATCTCTAGCACAACGTTGACAGTGGTGCCGATTTTCGGCTCCCACGGCTTCGACACCATTTTTGTAGATTTTTGGAAATCCTCCTCTGTCATTGTCTCGCTGAAGTTTTTGTCGTAAAGTTCAGCCATGAACTTTTCCGGCCAAATCTGTCCGTGGACCTTTTGCACAACTACCGTTTGCATCTTTTTCTCCTCGTTGGCGTGAACCTCGAGGCCGACTTCAGCAAACTTGGGGTTTTTCAGCACTTTTTCCCGTTCTCCAACCGACGTTGTTCGCAAAACAGCACCTCCTCTCTTTATTGGTTTCAGGTCGTGTACTCTTACTCCCAATGTCGGACCGACGACGTTCTGGACTGTCTCAACTATCTCCTGAGGCGTTTTGTCATTGCGGCTTTTCACTACTACCGACCACGTCTATTTCGGCTTATGCTGGTCCAGCCGAGACTGCCTTGCGACCTGCCGTTGCACTCCAGAATTAGCCTCCGGAACTCCGTTCACCGCTAGCAGCCCTTTCGTCTGCCCTGCGGTGTCTCTCTGCGCCTCCAGATTCTTGATTCGCTCCTCGAGTCTCGCCTTTTGGTCCATAATCGCCAGAACGAGCGTTTCAAAACGGTTTGCTGCATTAATCACAGCTAGCGAAACCGATGGTGCCACACCCGTTACAATAACAGCCGATATCAGGGCGCTGTGGATCTCCGCCACTTCATCGATTACCCCCTTCAGCCCCTTATCAATAGCACTCACCGTTTTTTCGCCCATGGTTTTCTCCTTACCACTCAGTGCTGCAAGGGAAGTGGAAGGTACAACTTCCTCGGCTTCGTACGCTACAGTGTTTCTGCGGGACAAAAATGGACTGTTCTTCGGTGTATTTCTTTTTCTTGCCAGTTTCCGCTTAAGCTGCGGAGACGGGCCACCAGCACTTTCATCTGCCGAAGACGCTACCGACGCCCTCACCTCCGAGAAATCCTCCTTATCAGTGAGGCTAACGTCGCTACCGACTCGCCCTTTCACCGCCTTTTTTGCCGTAGACGACATACTTGGTGCCTCAGCACTCTTTTCCGGTACTTTTGAGCACTAGAGAACACTACCTTTCGTTTGGTACCAAAAAGGGAACTGTCACCTTTCCTGTCCCTCAGGGGACACTCTTTGTACCGGTCTGTTTCGGACCAGTTACAATATCCACTTTGGACCAGTCGGGGACCACTCTGCTCGCACACTGTCCCTAGTGGGGCACTTTATTTGTCCTGGCTGTGTCACTAGTCCAGGCACGCACCGTAGCACCGACACTCTGCGTCCCGGCTAAAAGTTAGCTCAGGCACCTTTTGTCTCGGCTAATTAGCTTGGACACTTTTTGTCTTTGCTAAGACTTAGCGCAGACCACAACACTAGTGCTGACTCGCACCCACTATTTCCTAGCACTGACAAACACCAATACCGGCTCGCTATGGCTCCTCAAGGGGACGCCTACTTTTTGGCACCTAATGCCGTTTCCGGTTTTGTGCTTTTCAGCGTTCTTCGAGCACGGCCTCGCCATATATTTTGTCTGCCGGAATCAGCACTAACCGTCGCACTTTTTCCACTTTTTCGTGTTCGGTGAGGCTTCCTTAGGTCGCACACACGTCTCACTATTTTTTGTTTTCACTATTTTTAGTGTGTGTTCAATGGGGACCACCAAATCCACTTTTTAATATATCAAACGAAAGGAAAAAATTTTTCCTTTCCAAATATGCCACTTTCGGCCACTTCTCACCACTCTACGATACTCAAAACACCGTCGGAAGGGTTTCGTTCACTCGCAATTGTCTCTGCACTCAAAAACGTTTTGGCTGTCGCTCTTTTCTTTGTGCGTTATCCGCGCGTTAAACAAGACGACCGCTCGCTGCGACTGTTCAAACTCGAGTGAGTGAGTAGATAGGGACAGATGTCGCTATGTTTTGCGTGCGTACATGTCCTGAGAAGACCTCACAGCACGGCACTAAGTGCGTATCCAGATGAACGACTGCAAGCTCCGCCCTGGATAATCCCAGGACGTACCAACTTCGAAGGTCATATGTATGACTATGACCAACACTCCTTGGTGGCAGAGTTGGGGCCTATCTTGCACACCCCGTGCCGCGAAGGACACTTGAAACCACAGCCCCCACGTTTCAGCCAAAACAGGCTCCTCAACCAAGATCAGGCAGGACCGGAGTCCTGGGGCTCCTGATCCCCGTGGTACCAAATTAAGTAGGCTTTGGACGGCCTTTCGTAGAGGACAAAGCCTCCACTACCAATTGAGTTTCATACAACTCCGGATTGGTTCCGCTCCACTGCGCATCACTGTGACTCCCTGCAACACTACAGGTACATCACGCGCAAACAACACGGCCAAGCTACGTGTTGCAGCCTAAACTCTAAATCACACTCTGAACCACCATTCATACACGTTCACGCTTACTGCAACCGACCGCCCGCAACCTGCCGCATCCTAAAAGCTGAGTCAGCAAACCGCTGAAATGCCGACCGGTGCACACGGCTGCCCAATACTCCACTCACATTCCACTCACCATTCGATCGCACTATGTTCATACCACTCAAATTTCTTACACTCTCGTACAACGGACACTCGCATAGTACATGCACCCAACTCTCACATTCCGCACCACACGCACATGCCTCTGTTTCACACAAATTCCTCTTAAATAGGAACTCATTCAGGCTGCCATGTCCAGTCAGCTAGAAACCCGAATACAAGTTAAACCTGAAATCCGGGTTCTCACCGACAAACCTTACTACCGGAATGAAGGCATGCGTCGCACGGCCATTCCGGCTCGCGCTCCAACGCTCCTGCCACTCGCAAAGTACCTTCTCTTTCAGCATATCCTTCACACGTCTTTCATTCATACCATCGACATCCACACCATACAGCCAGTCATTCGACAACAGCTCAAGCCGCCTTTTGACCTTGAAAGCGACGGCTCGACGTTTCGCCTCAAGTACAAGAGGAGCCGCACCCATCAGCACTTGCATTGCTTCCGTAGAAACCGTTCTACACACACTCAACCAACACAGTAACATCACACGCTGACATGCATACAACTTCATCCTACCTGCCACAGTGGCGGCCGCCTCATACCACACCAGCGATCCGTACAGCGCACAAGCACTGAACAGGCCAGTGTATATGGTACGGACTGCTCGCCGACTGAGGCCCCATTCACACTTCAACACGCGACGCACTTTTCCCACCACATTCAGCAGTTGCCTTCTGACCTCAAGAAAATGAGGCAGAAATCCCATCCGTTCACTCATGGTGATTCCCAAGTACTTAGCAACACGCACATACTTGAGAACCACCCCATTCATTCTGACAGATGGAGGCCGCGTAAGAGCTAACCTTCCTTTCAGCAGCATCATCTCTGTCT
>CM035806.1:91919040-92009040 GCA_020466095.1 Chlorops oryzae
TTTCGTGATTCACGCTCACTCCCACACTCTCCCCCCATTCATGAACAACACCCATGCAGGCCGAAGCTCGAGCCTCAAGTTCTGTACGAGAGTTGCCCTCAACCAGGAGAAGCAAGTCATCCGCATACGCACAGCACTTACACATCTGCTCCAATCGCACCAACAAGGAATCCATCATGAAATTCCATCTATATGGACCACAAATGGACCCTTGAGGGCATCCACGCGCAACATCCACATCTACCGTTTCTGCCAACCCTACTATGCACGCACGTCTACCCGAGAAATAGCTTTTCCAAAGCTGTATTTCCGGGCAGCCGACTTCACTCAATCTATCAAGCACTCGATCCCACCGCAAGTAATCAAACGCACCCTTAAAATCAACAAATACTCCCGGAACATACCTACACTCACTACCACTCACACTGTCCTTAACATACTTCCATGCATCTTCCACACAGCGTCCACATTTAAATCCATACTGCATCTCAGAGGCTTGGCCATTCACTCGCTCCTGAAGCCGGCAGACCATGATCCTCTCCAAAACCTTTCCCAATACTGGGAGAAGACTTATTCCTCGATAGGATCGAGGGTTGGAGAGATCGCGGCCAGGTGACTTCAAGAGCACTATCACTCTTGCATTTTTCCACACATCCGGAAACGTACACGTACTCATGCACTTGCCAAACAAGGCCCTCAGGTACTCCGGTATGGCCCGCCAGATGCCTCTAAGCATCTCCGCGGTCATTCCATCCATACCTAGGGACCTTCTTGTCCTGATCTTCATTAAACCATTCTCCAGCTCGCTCATCTCCAGGTCAGGAGGCACCACCTCCAAATAGTTATTCGGAGGCGCAACCTCTGCCCTGGGAAAAAATTCATTCATTAATGCACTCGCAAATTCAGACCACGTATTCACCGTTCTTCCATTCACATTCAGTGCATTCAAATCCACAATCTTACCTCTTCCATTCCACACACGATACACTCTTCCCCACGGGTCATCCCGGTTGGCAGAGACAAAACCTCTCCACTCATCCTCTTTCGCCCTTAGCAGTTGATTCTTTAACTCCCTCAGTGCTCCACGGTAGGCACTTTCGTGCGAAACGACATCTACACCGACAGACCGCCTGGCATTTTGGAGCCTTCTCCGAAGATGCCGGACGGTCCCTCGAGCAGCCGCAAGCTCCGCAGTCCACCACCTTACCCTGTGAACACGAAGCGGTGTCCTTACACACAAAGTATCATTTACACTCCTGACACACTCAGATACACACCTGACTTGCTCATCCACACTCATACTTTCAAACACACTAAGAGGTACAGCCATTACTGCCTCTCTCACACACTCGCTATAATAGCGCCAGTCAAGCCCTGAAGTGCGCCAACGTGGCACATTCCCTCTTGGCATTCTCGCATTGGAATGAGTGACCTTAATCGAGATAAGATTGTCATCACTCACCCCCCAATCAGTTCTAACACGCCACTCATATCCATACAATTGAGCTGCTGCCTCATTCACCAACGTCACGTCAATATCACTCACACCACACGGCCCATCAAACGTATACAGCTCACACGGTTCATTCAAAACACTGAGTTCATTCAAAACAATCCACTCACTCAGTTCTACACCACGGATCTGATTCGCCTGACCAGAAGCCTGTCTGGCCATTTTGCTGAACCAGAGCGGTGAGACAGCATTTGCATCCATCCCAAGAATCACTGGAACGCCTCCTGTCTGTCGGACAACACCGCCGATATATGACAGGTAGGGCTCCAGCGACTCACCCAAACAACAATATACACTCACAAGGTACATTTCACCAAACACTCCTTTCACTTGCCCACAAACACCCTCATTACTTGCACTAACAACCATGCATTCAACATTTGAATCATTCACCACAATAGCAGCCACCCTGCCCAGATCCAGGAAGACCCGCATATGCGCTGGAAGACCGCATACGCAATTGTGTGCAACATACGGCTCCTGTATCAGGGCAAAAGAGCTGCCGGTCGCACACATACTCTGACCCAGCTCACACACCACTGCCCTCGCTCGCTGGCAATTAAGTTGCAGTATTGTAACATCCATACTAGTGTTTGGCGTCCCTGCGGGCAACGGCTGCGCTATAAATCGGACAATCAGCCGACATCAACCGATGAGCAGACGGCTTGCATCGGAGCGCGCAGTCCCGGCAATTTACCGCGCCACTGCAATTCGCAGCAACATGGCCCGACTGCCCACAGCGACGACAGACACTCTCAGCCATTTGACATTTCTCCACCCTGTGGTCCAGACTCAGACACCTGAAACAAGCAGGGATGGCATCTCGTTCGCGCACCCTGAGCCCTATTAACTCAATATAGACCCGCCCGTTGCCTAGGATCTTATCTACAGCTAGGTCATTTCCCTCTACAACAACATTGAACTCAACATCCCCGTTTGCAGGCCAGGGTCGCGACACGAGATGCACCGCCTTCTGGCAAGCCTTCAGGGTCATCACATCCTTCAGGTTCTTCTCATACAGCTCGACCATGAAGCGTGCCGGCGATATCGTCGAAGGAACCTTCTGGACGATGATCCTGCGGCCTGGTTTCGCATTCACGCTCACACTAAGCCCTACCTCCTGGAACTTCTTATTTTCCAAAATCTTCGCCCTCTCGCTCGCAGTTGGCGTCCGAATTATCGCTCCCCCTCTGCTAACCGGCTTAATCTCATGTACCCGAACCCCAAGCGCGGGTGCAACCTCCTTCGCTACCTTCTCAACTACCTGCTTCGGCGTCTGCGTGACATCAGCACTGCGTACCAAGGCCGACCAAGTCTCAACGGGCTTGGGCACTGCAGCAGCACTCGAAGGTACAGCTGGATACCCAATGCCGTATGCCGGAACAGCCGAAACCACTGTGGACTTTGCCACTTTCAGCTGTTCCTCCAGCCTGGCCGCCTTGTCCACCAGCGCCATCACCAAAGCCTCATAGCGGTTAGCCGCATGTATCACATTAATTGACACATCCGGTCTAACCCCCTCGGCAACAACGGCACTCGTGAGCGCAGCACTGATGCTCGTAAGCTCATCAATCACTCCCACTAATCCCTTGTCAAGAGCACTCACCGTTTTTGCTCCATGGGATTCCGGCAGATTCTCGATGGGAGGCGTACTAACCTTCCTCTTCGCCGTCTTCCTCCTACTAGGAGGTGTTCTCACCACCTCGATGTCTTTGGACTCTCTGCCACTCAACAGGCTCATTGCCTCCGCTACATCTTCTGCATCCGTCAAACTTAACCTAGACGAACTTCTCGTCTTAGCCAGGTTCGGCTCAGACGCACTGGCAGCCTTAACAGCCTTCTTCGGGGCTGGTGCCATCGTAAGTGGGATTTGAAACCACTTGTGCCTCCACTTAGTTGCGGCACTTTCTTAAAGTGGATTTTAAAACCACTTGTGCCTCAGATTAGACTGGACACGCTCACTTAACTCTTCTTTTTTGTTTTTGCCTATATCTAGCTTTTCTAGTGTCACTTGTCACTTTTTCTCACACCACTGCACCGCTGGTACAAACAGCTTTCGTTTGCTACCAAAAAAAAACTGGTCCAAAAGGGACCACTTCCGGACCAGTTATTTCCCTAGTGGGATGGTCTCCGTTGGGTCACCAAGGGACCACTTTGGTCACTAGTCCACTTCGGACTAGTCGGGGTCCACTATCCCTTTCACTCACCACTGGGGGACAACACTTGCACCGGTCACCGTTTAAGTCACTGCTCTGCAGGGAAACTCGGTCACTTGGACTGATTTCCTGCTCGGGTGATTCTCCTTGTGCGCCTCAAGTATGCTACGATTTTTTTTTACTACAAAACCCGGAATAGCTCCGGAACTGGGCAACTTACGGCAAAAATCACACTGATGGCGAAATCGAGATCTTTCGATTGGTACCACTTTCTCGACCAACTTTCACTACCACTTTTCACTTTTGGCTATTTTTACCAATTGTCTTTGTGCCTCTATTTGTTTTTCACTTTTGAAATCACTCGAGCTCAGCGTGTCGAGTGGAAAATTTCCAACACCGATCAGCTAATAACTTCGGACCCCGTGGTCCTCTTCCTCAGGAAGTCGCGCTCTATCGTTTGGCTCTAATTTTAAGAAAATCGGAGCACTTTCACTACCAACTTTGGTTTTTGCTATTTCGCTTTGTGCACCTGTTTGTTTACCACAATTTAAATTCACTTCGAATTTTTCCGCGATCGAAATTTTGCGTGCGAACACTTCGACTGCTCAAAATCGACTGAGTAGATAGGGACAAGCCTGTGTGTGTTTAACGTAAGTCCTTACACATGGGTGCATCACTCACGGTTACATATTATGGGGAAGGTATTAGCGCCTTACCATCGCCCCGATGGACACCTCTCCACCGGTACCAGTGCGAAAAGGTGTTTTTCTGGACACCTTTTCCCCTCTGGTGTAGGCGAGGCCTATCTAACCTCTGCATGCGCTTACGGTCACAGCACCCGGTTGATTAAGTGCAACTCTACACCCAGCCTAAAAAGGCTCTACCCGCGTATATTTAGGTTGAAACCACAGCCACTACGAACTCCCACAAGGGGGCCAACCACAACTGATCAGACTGGGCAGTCCTGATCTCCCGTAGTACCCGACTTTACTCTCAGGTCGAAGCTCGTACATAAAATATATTGCGCATAAGTACATGTAAAAACATGCAAGTATACGCAATAAAATAATGTGCTACCATTTTTAGCTCCAGAAAGCTCGGTAGTGGTAACCGTTCACGACATTCAAAGTATGCCGCTCCCAGATTTAAGGGTACTCTGGTATGACCCCCGCGCGCCGCCGAAGTGACGCCCTTCCAGCTTTAATGATCCTTACTGCTCGCTGTTCATACTGCTAGATTTTTATGCCCCATCAGTCGCTGACCCCACTTGCAAGTGTGAGTCGCCTGCGAAAAACAGCTTGGGCGTATGCTTCAAACGTCCTTCTAGAATCACCGAACTGTAGTATTTCGGAAACATCCCATCCATCAGCGTTTCTCTTAACACGCATTGCCTCAAGGTTTCTCAAGTCTCTGTAGTTCCGACATTCACAGAGGATATGCATCACATCCTCCACCGGTTCCCCACACAAGCAGATTTCGGTATTAGACACGGTCTGGCACGATTGGATTAATCGCCTTCCATGCACCGTACCCATTACAGAGCACCATACCGGGGCAGCATAGGTTGCACATCCTAGCATAAGGCCGTTATATATAACATCCAGTGCATGTCTTCTCATTCCCCAGTCAACTCTTAGTACCCTCCGGATCATTCCTACTGCATTCGTGAGACGCGGTCTTAATGCTTTCAAGTGAAGAAAGAAATTCATGCGTTCTCCTATCGTCACACCAAGGTATCGAAATTCCTTTACATAGCGGACCATCTGTCCATTAAGCCGAATAGTTGGTGGCCGGGATATATTAATACGCCCCTTGAGGAGCATCATGACCGTTTTCTCCTGTGATACTTCCACCCCAACACTTATACCCCAGTCTGCAGTGAGCCTGAGCATTTCACTTCCTCTGCACTCGAGTTCGTGGCGTGAATTGCCCTCAATAAGGAGTACAACGTCATCCGCGTAGGCTGCAAATTTGCATGAGATGTTGCTTAACAGATGATATACCATCATGTTCCATATATATGGGCCACATATGGACCCCTGTGGACATCCTCTGGTGATTTCCCGACTAACGCTATCAGTTGCCGTCAGTAAGGTACCTTTCCTATTGCTGAAATAGCTGCGCCATAGAGAAATTTCCCGGCATCCTATGATCTGCAGCTTGGCAATAATAGCATCCCACTCAAGGTTGTTAAAGCCGCCTTTGAAGTCTACAAAAATCCCAAGAACGTATTGGGCTGAACTCTCTAGAACCGACTTCTTGACATGCATCCAAGCATCAACCGTTGACCTGCCTCTTTGGATGCCAAATTGGTTTGGATGAAAGCTACCACCAACTTGCAACAACAGCCTTTCCACCATTACTCGTTCAAGTACTTTGCCGAAGGCAGCCAACAACGAAATTCCCCTGTAAGATCCAGGGTCTGTTTTTAACTTTTCTGGTGATTTTAGGAGCGCCACTACTTTTGCTTCTTTCCATTCTGTAGGAAAGGTCCCTTTCATTAGGCAATTGTTGTACATCGAATATAACCAGTCGGGTATTGCTATCCATGCGCATTTTACCATGTCACCTTTTATACCGTCCATACCAGTGGAAGCTTTGGACCTTACTCTGCCAATCGCCATATCCAGCTCCGCCTCACTAAGCCGATCCGGTAGCGGGTCTGGCCCATACACCGGAGCATCGTTCTGCGAACTTGGAAAGAACTTTTCCAGAATGCACACCGCACATTCTCTCCAGCTAGTAAAGAGATGGCCTGCAACTTTAAGAGCGCTCATATCCGCCGACCTTCTACCCTTGCAGATGCGGTATACATCGCCCCATGGATCATTGCTGTTCCGACTAACAAACCGCTGCCAATCTGTTTTCTTTGCACGCCGTATCGCGTTTTTATACAGGGAACGAAGCCTTCTGTGATCATCATAGAAATCTGGTGGGAGCCAAACATCATTTCTTCTTTCTCGTTGCTCGGTTTTTCGTATCCTCCTTACTTGTTGGCGAAGATTCGTCAACTCTTGCGTCCACCATGGCACCCGTTTTGATGAGCGATTATTACCTCTGCTTATTTCAATCTCGTTTACATGAGTAATCAATAGCTGAAGTTTCGTGACTTGCTCTTCTACTTGTAGACTGGTAAATGGCTCTTGAAACATATTTTGTGCCTCACTCATCAGCCTAGTTGTATATTGCGTCCAGTTCACATTCTTCGTTTGCCAGTTAGGAAATTGCAAAAACGGATTTCCCCCATCTGTTGTCACTTTCACCACTATTGGGTTATGATCACTAAGACCACCACCTTCTTTTATTGTCCAGGATAATGTGTAGGCTAAGGCTGCGGAGTTCGCAAGTGTCATGTCTGTATCGCTAACGCCATTCGGGCCACAGAAAGTAAACGCTTCTGATGGTTCATTTACAACGTAGACCATATCCATAACCATCCATATATTCTATGTACGGCTCTAGTTGGTCTCCGAAGGCAGAGTATACTGACACAAATACTACCTCGCCCCAGGCTCCCGTCATCCGCACACATGTGCCGTTATCACCAAGCATCATTTCCAGGCAGCAAATCGTCTCGTCATCAACAACAATTGCTGATTTTCCGTTTCTGCTGGTAAAAACTCGCATCCGCTGAGGCAATCCGGTCACCTGCCGCCGGCCTAATATGTTTGCAGTATATGGCTCCTGCAACAGCGCAACTGTACATCCCCATCTCCTCATATTAACGCCCACCTCCGACGTCGCCACCTCCCCTCTACCACAATTTTGTTGCAGTATGCGCAACATCATCAATGGCGAGCATTCCTCCGGGCTTTCAACGAGGCGTAAATCGCGCAGTCGTCTGACAGCATGTGGTGGTCAGCTGGATGTCCCCGAAAATCACAATTTCTGCAATGCAGCGCGTTTTTACAAGTACGCTCCGCGTGCCCTGCCTGGCCACATCGTCGGCAAACCTCTTGTTTGTAGTGGCAGTTCTTCACTTGGTGGTCGAAGCTGAGGCACCTGAGGCACCCGAGATCAAGCGACCTTGTACCAACTACAAAAGAGAGGTAATCGTAGTAGCACCTACCGCGATCCGTCATCAGTTTCGCAAACTTGGCTTCCATTTCCAGGATAACATTAACAGCGCCGTCACTCTTTTTCCCCGTTTCGACAGCATCTTGATGCCTTTCGCAACTTCATCCTGTCCAAACTCCTCAAAATTGTATTTGTGGAGTCCCTTCATGAACTTTTCGACCCCAATGCTGCAGTCTACATTCCGTACTACCACTCTGTCTCCCGGTGATTTGTTTTTCTCCACTTTCAGGCCAACTTCAGTGAACCTAGCACTCACAACGATCTTATCCCTTTCGGTAACTGAGGGAGCTCGCATTACTGTTCCGCCTCGCTTCATAGGCTTAACGTCATGCAGCCGAACTCCCAAAACCGGAGCCACGTCTTCCCTTATCTTTTTAACCACCTGCTCTGATGTAACGCTCGGGTCATTACTCCTAACGACTGCAGACCATGTCTCCGGAGGATTCCGCGTTTGTGGTCTCGAGCGTCGCTCAGCTTCAGTAGCTACTGGTACAACCGTTCTAGTCCCAACGTGCTTCAGACGTTCTTCCAGCCTTGCCGCCTTGTCCACAAGTGTCATTATGAGCGTTTCAAAACGGTTTGTGGCATGTAACACACTGAGGGCTACTTTTGGAGCAACCCCCTCCGCTACCACTGCCTCATTCATTGCGAGCTTAATGCTGGCCACTTCCCTTATCATCGTCCCAATACCTAGGTCTACGGCACTTACCGCCTTATCGCTGGCCTTCTATCCCTGTTTGGCTTCCGTTCTCCCTTCATGATATGAAAGTCTATTATATTTTCAATTCATATTTTATAATATAATAGAGATACCAAACACTCTATTATAATATTTTCATTTATATTTAACAATGTGCATACACAGACAATGTATAAATTCAATTCAATATCTTAGATCATTAGATCTTTGTTATATATATATATATAATAGAGTCTCCACGAACTCTATTATATTTTTATGGTTGAGCTCAAGTCTCAAGTGATGATTACATCGAATCATCAAGCAAAGGATAAGCTTCAGTGGATCGCAGTATGGCAGCTGCTCTACCACTTACAACACCTTGCCTGTTACAAAAGTCGTTTACAATTGATTCTGGGCCTTGACATTGTATTAAAATGTTTTTTAATGTAACTAGCGCGGCGCATGGGGATATAAATCCTCCTTACTTGCTATGTTACACATGACATTGACATCAATATAACTATCGTCCATATAAATAAATATATAGACTTTAAATAGTTTTGAAGTCATACAATGACAATTGCCCCATTTTTATCATTACAGTCCAGCACGGATACGACCTTAGAGGCGTTCAGGCATAATCCAACGGACGTAGCATCATACCACTGTTCGCTCGAACAAGTATTGTACCATGGGTCCGTACCTGCGGTTCCTCTCGTACTACGCAGGAATGCTGGCGTAACAATTTTTAGTCATTAGTAGGATAAAACTAACCTGTCTCACGACGGTCTAAACCCAGCTCACGTTCCCTTGAATGGGTGAACAATCCAACGCTTGGTGAATTTTGCTTCACAATGATAGGAAGAGCCGACATCGAAGAATCAAAAAGCGACGTCGCTATGAACGCTTGGCCGCCACAAGCCAGTTATCCCTATGGTAACTTTTCTGACACCTCTTGTTAAAAACTCTTTATACCAAAAGGATCGATAGGCCGAGCTTTTGCTGTCCCTGTATGTACTGGATACCGGGATCAAGTCAGCATTTGCCCTTTTGCTCTATGTGTGGTTTCTGTCCGCACTGAGCTGGCCTTGGGACACCTCCGTTATTATTTGAGAGATGTACCGCCCCAGTCGAACTCCCCACCTGGCAATGTCCTTGAATTGGATCATACCAGAGTGTTGGAGTCATACCAAATTTCGGTTACTAAGCAATTCAACAAAAGCCGAATTCCTTTTCATCAAAATTTGTTTACAATTATATAACGTATTTTTTTTATTTTGATCAAGAAGCTTGCATCAATACCCAATACCATAAAATATATGAAATATATCCGTATAATGGCTAAGTAATGATACACGTTCCACTTAATCAAGTACACCGAAAAAAAAATGTATACGAAATCGACATAATATTGATATTTTTCACCTTACAAATGTGAGCCGATACGCAATATTATTAAAATTATACTACCTGTCGTATCAATTCTATACTTTTTTTTTGTCAAGCTTGATACGAAAAAAAGTAAATTTGACATGAATGCATGACAATATTTGAAATGAAAAAAATTTCAAATTGATACTAAAAAGGACAATTTGATAAGATTTATGAGATATTGATACGCAAAATATAGTTTTGATACTGATCTAATATGGAAAAGATATTAAAAATGTAATTTATCACCAGAATTGCACGGATATTGAAAATGTAAGATTAATACGAAAAATTGATACGCAAGTGTAAACATTTCCGTATCAATTTGATGATTTTCGTATCAGAGGAATATTAAAAATATTAACTTGATATTATAAATATCAGTCTGATATTTTTTAATGCAAAATTGATATTTTTTCAATTTATACGAGGATTGATACGGGTTTATCACTCTTCGGATCAGGCGGATTTTTTCGGTGTAAGTAAGGAAACAATAAGAGTAGTGGTATTTCACTGTCGACATATAACCGAAATTATATACCTCCCACCTATTCTACACCTCTTATGTCTCCTTACATTGCCAGATTAGAGTCAAGCTCAACAGGGTCTTCTTTCCCCGCTGATTATTCCAAGCCCGTTCCCTTGGCTGTGGTTTCGCTAGATAGTAGATAGGGACACTAATTGAATTTTGCGTGAATGTCTACACGAACGGTGTATAACTCATTGATTCGGTTCTCTCGGCTATTTTAGATACAATCCATCCGTCGACCCCTCTAGTAATATTCAGACTGTCTAGATTTGGGATGTCGGAGTAATTTTCGCATTCACATAGGATGTGCAGTGGGCTTTCGACTGGTTCACCACACCTGCACGTTTCAGTCTCAGTCAGACCACGTCGTTTGAGAAATTCGTTTAGTGATCCGTGCCCTGTCAACAAAAATCCGCAACGCAGAGTGAATGTAAAGTCCACATTACCTAGTACCGAGCATGCATTTGGAAAGAATGCATATGTTATTCTTCCATTTGGAGAGCCAAGCCATCGCCTTTGCCATTCTTCTTTTATATCAGCCAGGAGGCAGGCATTCATTTCCCTCCTTGTTTGACTATTTTGACTGAATTCGGCAATCCATTCCTCCTGTTCGATACGGAGACCACGCTTCAGTTTGTACATAAGAGCTCGCTTCTTTATTTCCAGGTCGAGCGGTATTGCTCCCGCTAGTACTTGCATCGCCTCTGTTGAGACAGTCTTGCAAACCGGTATACATGGAAGCAGCATAATTCTTTGTAGCGATAGAATCATTCTCTTTCCGTGGGCGTTTTCAGTAACGTGCTGCCAGACTGGTGAGCCGTATGTTGCACAAGCAAGCATCAGTCCATTGTATACAATGCGGGTGGCTCGCCTTCGGAGTCCCCAGTCAACTCGAAGAACTCTCCGAATCGCGCCGACTGTTATTCTCATTTTCTCTAAGTACTTTTAGATGTGGCAGAAAGTTTAGCCTTTCACCTACAGTTACACCCAGGTACCGAAAAACTCGTACATAACCGATTCTATCTGTTTCCAGTTTTACTATTGGTGGTCTGTTCATACTAAGTCTCCCTTTTAGAAGCATCATCGCGGTTTTCGAGGTTGATATTTTGACTCCAACATGATTTCCCCACTCGGCTGCAAGCTTCATCAACTTGGATTCTTTTTCTTCTAGCGCTCTCCTAGAGTCTTCCTCAACCAGCATTAAAAGATCATCGGCATATGCGCTGAAGTTACAGTGCAGTTGTAGTTTCTCGAGTAGCACGTCCATCATAAGGTTCCATATATGGGGGCCACATATTGAACCTTGTGGACATCCACGCTCTGTTTCTCGCGTACTGTCCTCTCTAGATCCAACCATTGTTGCTATTCTACTCCAAAAGTAACTTCTCCACATCCTGAGGTCTTGGCATCCAATAGATTGAAGTCGTAGAAGGATTCGACTCCACTCCAGGTTATCAAAAGCCCCTTGAAAATCTACAAATATGCCCAGAACATATTTGCTACGGGTTCTGGCAATGCAGTCTTTCAAATGTAGCCATGCGTCTACTGTTGAACTTCCTTTCTGAAACCCAAATTGCCATTGATGAAAGTTTCCGTACTGTTCTGTTAGCCTTTCAACGAGTACTCTCTCCAAGACTTTCCCCATGGCCGGCAGGATAGAGATGCCCCTGTAAGAGGCCGAGTCCGTACGAACTTTATCAGGTCCTTTCAGTAGAACTACTACTCTAGCAGTTTTCCACTGATCAGGAAACAACCCAGATGACCAACAGCTGTTGTACATGTCATACATATGTGCTGGGATGGCTTTCCATAGCGCTCTCACCATGCTTCCGTCTTTTCCAGTTGCAGCCTTGGATCTTATCCTGGAAATACCATACTCGATTTCCCTTCCAGAAAGCTGTCTACCCCTTGGATCGGGCCCATAAACGGTAACATTGTTTTCTGCTATCGGAAAGAATTTTTCCAGCAACAAGGAAGCGCATCCCTGCCACGTTGTTTCCGTCCTCGTTTGAGTTTTCATGGCACACAAACTTTCAAGACATCTACCTCTTTTGCCTTGGCAGACTCTATAGACTTCTCCCCAAGGGTCGCTGTTTCGGCTGGATACAAACTGTCTTCAGTTATCCTCTTTTGCTCGCCATATCAGGGACTTGTAAAGGTTTCGGGTTTGTCTGTATTGTTCTGTCCTTTCTTCCAAGGTATAACTTTGGCTTCGGAGTGCTCTTTGCAGTCTTCTTCGTTTGTGCTTAAGCAATCTCTGCATTTCTGTCAATTCTGGAGTCCACCACACGCAGTTTCGCCGTTCCATATTTGTTTGCCTGCCCAGAGTTTCGTCGTTTATATGTGTGAGCATCCTTGTTATCAGCTCTACTTTTCGGACCGGATCAGACTGGCTAAATTCGGCCATAGGCAAATTAGCCATAGCATATTGTCGGAGCTCGTTTTCGTAGTGCGTACTGTTTCTAATTGGCCTCCATTTAAGGACATCAGACTGTTGGCGAATAGGATCCTGGTATCCAAAAAGAACTCTGATTGGATTGTGATCACTTAGTGAGAGACAATCCATGACCGTCCACGAGAAACTCATCCCTCTTAGTGCAGCGGTGTTTGCAAGCGTGATGTCAATATCGCTGGCGCCGTTTGTACTACTAAAAGTGTACGAATCGCTCGGTTCATTTAGCACAAATAAATCCTTACCACTAAGCCATTCTGAGAGCACCTCTCCTCTTGCGTAACTCTGCGCTCTAATGGCACTCTGAGAAATTTTAGAATGCCATAGAGGCGATTGCGCGTTCGCGTCCATCCCAATGATAGTAGGTGTCCGGCTATCTAGTAGCTGAACCTCATCAAGGTATTGCACATAAGGCTCTATTGGTTCACTGAACTGACAGTAAATTGAGATCGCCAATATTTCGCCCCAAGAACCGCTAATTCGAACACAACAAGCCATGTTCCCATATGGTATTTCTACGCAGTTAAGGCTACTATCGTGAATTATGATCGCCGCTTTGCATTTGATATCGGAATAAACGCGCATCTCCTCTGGCAAACCTAATATCTTTTTCCTGCCCGAAAATTCTGTAGAGTAGGGTTCCTGAACCAACGCAATCCTACACCTCTTCACTCGCATCATTCTACCCATCTCCGCTGTCGCCACGAAGCCACCACCACAGTTTAGTTGGAGGATGTACTCCATACTAATGGCGGGCCATTCTCCGTGCCAGCAACACTCCATATACTGGTCATGCCTCCGATAGCATGTGATGATTCGCCGGCTTACCGTTGAATTCGCAGTTTCTGCACTTCAGAGCATTTTTGCATTCCCGTTCAGCGTGTCCATGTTCACCGCATCTTCTACAGATCTCCTGCTCCACCTTACAGTTTGCAACCCGGTGGTCGAAGCTAAGGCATCTATAGCAGCCGATCAGCGTGTTTGGCTTATTCACCCGAAACGAAAAGTACTTTATGTAGCAGCGGCCACAGTCTGTCAGCATCTTTGCAAGTTCTGAGTTCATCTCCAGGGACACATTTATTGTACCACCAACTTTAGGCTCCCAGGGCTTGCTCCTAATTTTAACTTTGCTAGCAAAGACGGCTGGGCTTATTTTTTCTTTAAAATTCTTCCTATAAAGTTCCCCCATGAATTCTTCTACGGATATCTGCGTGGGTACCTCTTTAACAGTCACGATCTCTCCCCTTTCTGGATTGATGGAGACTTCTAGACCAACCTCCTTGAACTTAGGATTCTGCGCAATTCTCTCTCTTTCGGCCACAGAAGGTGTACGGATAACAGCACCGCCTCTTTTGACCGGCTTCAGATCGTGAACTCTGACGTCATCTAGCGTGGGTCCAACCTCGTTACGGACTTTTTCAACGATTTGCTCTGAAGTCACCTCTGGATTTTGGGTCTTAACTACAAGTGCCCAGGTTTCTAATGCCTTTTTTAAAGGCCCTTTTGGCGCTGGGGATTTTGCTGGTAGCCTTGGAGCTACGAACTGCTCATCCTTTTTGGCCTTAAGCTGCTCTTCTAAGCGGGCTGCCTTGTCCACCATCTTAAGGATTAACCCCTCGTATCTCTTAGCCACCATGAGAATCTTTCTCCCAACATCCGGCTCAATCGACTTGCTCACTATAGCAGTTGTTAACGCCTCGTTGATCTCTCCCATGTCAGCAATAATAGTTTCAAGAGAAAGAGAAAGATTTTCTTTTCCACCTACCTTACTACCATTTGATTTCAGGTTTCCATCTCTTTCCACAGCAACTTCAGCAGGGGCTGGTTTCTTCTTGGGAGTCTTCCTTTTAAGTTTGGGTGACGGCTTCTCGAAGTTCTCCGAATCCGTCGACGCCCTAGACGTCCGTGCCTCATAAAAGTCCTCCTTGTCGGTTAAACTGACATCCGACATCGACACAGTTGCACCGAATTTTTTGGCTTTCGTAGCCATTTCTGTCTAATCCGAAACTTTCACTGCACTTTCGCTAGTAAACTCGCACTATAAGGTTCACAAGCTTTTGTTTAGCACAATAAACACAACTGGTCCAAAAGTGACCACTTTAGGATCGTCTTTTTCCCTTGTTGGGTTGTCCCTTATGGGTCACCTAGGGGACCACTTGGGTAACTAGTCCTACTTGGACTAGTCTGGGACCACTTTCCACACTCACTGTTCCCACTGGGGCACTTGTATTGTCCAGGCTAGGTTGACTAGTCCTGACACACACCACTTTTATTCTGGACACTCTGTGACTCCACTAAGCACTTGGTGCAGGCACACACACTTAGCGAGGGCACACACTTAGCCTTGACACAATCCCACTATTTTTTTGGCTTTGCTAAATGGCTCTTAATGGCTCCTATGGGACGCCTACTTTTCGCTTTGGGACGCCTACTTTTCGCTTTGGGACGCCTACTTTTCAAGGGACGCCGACTTTTCCACTTCGCTTGTTTTTTTTTTTGCACACTTTTAATAATTATTTTTATCTGCGTGAATCCGCCTTTATATTTCCACTTTTTTTTCACTTTTGTGTTCAGTGTGGCTTCCAGCAGTCGGCCACACGTCTCACTATTTTTATTTGGCACTATTTAAGCGCGGTGTTCAGTGGGGCCCGAATAAACGTGGATCACCGACATCCACTAGGTTTTTTGCACTATTTTATTGGAAAAATTCCAAATTTTCCAATTTCGTCACTATCGAACAATTTGATTAACTTTTTATACGCTTAAACCGATTTAAACTAATTCTGCAATAACACAGGCTGCTGCACTCAAAAACGTTTTCGACTTTCGATATCCGTTTTGTGCGTTGTCCGCGCGTACAATTTAAAGCGTCCGTTCACTTCGGCTGCTCGCAATCAACTGAGTAGATAGGGACAGTGATATGGGTTTTCGTGAGTGTCTAAACTTTGGTGCATGACTCACGTTGTTTCCTTCTCTAATTTTTCTAGCTCCGTTTTTCCTCCTGAAACCACAGCCACCACGTTTCAGCCAAGCAGGCTCCTCAACCGCTATCAGGCAGGACTATTGTCCTGGGGCTCCTGATACCCGTGGTACCGATTTATCTTGGGCCTCGGATAGACCAGCCGTTTGTTCCTCACTCTCCTTCACCGGTTTCGGACTCTTGACTCTCAGGGAAAAAACAGTTTAGTAGTGCAGAAGCACATCCACTCCAAGTACTATGGAGGATATCGCCCTCTCTGATGGCATTCAGGTCTGTTTCTCTTCTCCCCTTGCATATTTTATAGACGTCACCCCATGGATCGTTGCTCCTTTGCTGTACAAACCTTCTCCAATCATCCTCTTTTGCTTTTCGGAGTGCTGTTTTGTACTGGTTGCGTACCGTCCTATGCTCATTAAGTATGAGGTCTAGCTCAGGAGATGCTTGTCGCCTTGCTCTCTGGCTACGCTTCCTTGCTCGAACAACTTGTTTCCGCATTTGGCTTAGTTCCGGAGTCCACCATGATGTGCTTCGACGTTCGGTGTTTCTCGTTCTTCCAAGACATCTGTCGTTGACTCGTACCACCACCTCTTTCAGCAGTTCAGCTTGCCTTTCTGCGCTGTTATGGAAGAAACTGTTCATAGGGTATAGCTCACATGTTTCCATCCTAATTTCGTTGACGTATCCTTCCCAGTCAGCATTTGTGGTTCGCCATTTGACAGACGGCTGTAGAGGCTGTTCCGCATTGCTATAGCTGAAGCCAATTCTTATTAGGTTGTGATCGCTCATTGAGTCACCACTAAGCACTTCCCACTTCGTATCAAACCGTCGGAGGGCAGCAGTGTTTCCAAGCGTGACATCAATATCACTCACCCCATTTGAGCTGCAGGAGGTATAGTGCTCGCTTGCCTCGTTAATAACAAAAAGCTCCCTGTTGCTCAGCCATTCTGCAAGCACTTCGCCTCTCGCGTAGTTTTCAGATCCAACTGCTTGCAGGGAGATCTTTGAAAACCACAGAGAAGATTGTGCGTTCGCGTCTAGACCTAGAATGAGTGGCGTACTGCTAGCCAGTAGCAGAGCTCTATTCATGTATTCGAAGTAATTCTCCAATGTTTCGTTGAAGGCACAGTACACAGCTGATAACATGATTTCTCCCCAGGGTCATTTCAATCTGATCGTCACACCGTAGTCTCCAATTGGAAGCAGTCCAGACTTGGATTGTCAACAATAATAGCTGCCTTGCCCCTTTTGTCCGAGAACACACGCATTCCCATGGGAAGACCGAAAACTTGTTTTCTTGCGTTCATATTTAGCTTTGTAAATGGCTCCTGTATTAAAGCAATAGTGTAACCCCTCCTTCTCATAAATATTGCCAAATCCACCGTGGCTTCGTATCCGCCACCGCAATTTAGTTGGAGAAATCTCTCCATACTAATGGCGGGTATTTCTCCTAGCTACCAGCATGGCGTATATTGGACAGCTTTATGAGAACATATGATGTCCCGCATCTTTGCCTTTGAAGGCACAATTTCTGCAATTCAGTTCATTCTTGCATGAACGTTCGTTGTGTCCTTCATTCCCGCACCTTCTACAAGTTTCTACCTTTGCTCCACATTTTGCAACCAAATGGTCAAAACTTAGGCACCTATAGCATCCAACAATAGATTGTCTATTGCCAACCCGGTAGTTGAACCACTGGATGTAGACATTGCCTCGGTCTGTGAGGTATTTTGCAGCTTCTTTATCCATTTCGATTGCAACATTGGTTTTACCGTCGGTTTTTACCTCCCATGGCTTCAATATGACCTTTACCTTAGCCTTGTAGTCCGCTTCGCTCATAAGGGTCTGCAGATTTTTTGTGTAAAGATGCTCCATAAACGTCTCCAGAGTGCACTCGGTGTTCACATTTCGAATGACGACCACTTCCCCTCTGTGTTGGCTCTCCTCCACGACAAGCCCAACTTCTTTTAGTTTAGAGCACTCTTTAATTTTGTCCTTTTCTGCAACTGACGGTGTTCGTATAACTGCACCCCCTCGTTTAACCGGCTTTATGGCATGAATGCGGACATTCATACCTGGGGCAACGTCCTTACGCAACTTGCCGACGATTTCCTCTGGTGTTTCTGCTGGGTTGCGGCTACGCACAACAACAGACCAGGTTTCTACTGGCTTCGGAATATCGATCCTAGACTTCCTTTCGCTCGAAAGAGCAGGATATCCCACCCTTTGAGCTCCTCCTTGCACCGCTAACAGCCCTTTCGTCTGCCCTGCGGTGTCTTTCATCTGCTCCAGCAACTTAACACGCTCCTCCAGCCTCGCCTTCTGGTCAACTAGTGCCATTATGAGCGCCTCAAACCTCCTTCCAGCATGGAGCACACTTAACGACACACCTGGTGCCACTCCATCAGCAATTATCGCTGCACTCATTGCCAGCTGTATCTCCGCTAACTCGGTAATAATTTTATCTATACCATAATCTACAGCACTTACCGCTATGCCGCCGGCTGCAGATTTCTCCGATTCTCCAGAAATTTTCTCCCCCAACTCCTTCTCTGGCGAAGCCCTGGGAGTCACCCTTGGGCTTTTTCTCACAGCGGGTCTCTTCTTCGGAGGCTTGCGCTTAAGTTTCGGCGATGGCATGCCCGAAGATTCAGCATCCGACGACACTTACGACGCACGCATCGAGCTGATGTCCTCGCGATCAGTAAGACTTATGTCTGACGGCACCTCGACCGTAGCAGCAACTTTTTTGGCTTTTGACGCCATTGTTTTGTCCTTTACGGACCACAAAAATCACAGTCACTATTTTTTCACGGCACTATGGGCACGTAGCTTTCTTTTCGCGTCAAAAACACAACTGGTCCAATTGGGACCACTTTCGGTACCACTTTCAGACCAGTTTTTTCCCTAGTGGGGTAGTCTCTATGTAACCACTAAAGGGACCACTTCGGTCACTAGTCCACTTTGGACCAGTCCGGGGACCACTTCACTTCTCACTCACTAGTGGGGCACTTCGACTTATGCCTCTTTTGTAGACAAGCAAAAATTTTGTCTTTGTCTATTCTCACTCGCACTCACTACCCCTATGGGATTTTCAAAAACTTTGTCTTTGTCTAATCTCTTTCGCACTTATGGCACTTATCACTGCAAAAAATCGGCACGGAGCTCACTTAAAAATCGACCGATCGCGGCGGCTGTCCAAACTCGACTGACAGTAGATAGGGACACTATTGTGCGGTTTAACGTAAGCATTTTCACGTGATTGTGCATAGCTCACGGTTACATATTATGGGGAAGGTATTAGCGCCTTACCATCGCCCCGATGGACACCTCTCCACCGGTACCAGTGCGAAAAGGTGTTTTTCTGGACACCTTTTCCCCTCTGGTGTAGGCGAGGCCTATCTAACCTCTGCATGCGCGTAGGGTCACAGCACCCGGTTGATTAAGTGCAACTCCACACCCAGCCTAAAAAGGCTCTACCCGCGTATATTTGGGTTCAAACCACAGCCACTACGAACTCCCACAAGGGGGCCAACCACAACTGATCAGACTGGGCAGTCATGATCTCCCGTAGTACCCGACTTTACTCTCAGGTCGAAGCGCGTACATAAAATATATTGCGCATAAGTACATGTAAAAACATGCAAGAATACACAATATACATTATGTGCTGCCATTTTCAGCTCCAGAAACGCTCGGTAGTGGTAACCGTTCGCGACATACATGAAGTATGCCGCTCCCAGATTTAATGGTGCTCTGGTAGGACCCCGCGCGCCACCGAAGTGACGCGCTTCCAACTTTATGGGAGTTGGTGGCCCTTAGTGTCCGCTGCTTGTATCTGCATTCTGCTGCTGGTGTAGCACCGTTCTTCTCTGGAATGCTGCCTTCGCAAATACTTCTAGCTCTCGGCGACTTTCGGCTGTCGTAAGTGCTTCCGTAAGGTTCCACTCATCTGCTACTCGACGTATTTTTAGGACATTTAGGTCTCGTATGTCGGCGTAGTTGTCGCATTCACAAAGTATATGAACGGAGTCTTCTACGGGCTCGCCACACGAACATATTTCACTTTCAGCTAGACCAGGCTGTCTTAAAAACTGAGCAATCGATCCGTGCCCTGTCAAGAGAAAACCACAACTTAGCGAGAAGTTGAAGCTCGGATTCTCTGATACAAAGGTTGCTTCGGGTATGAATCTATATGTCACACGCGCATTTAAACTGTCCCTCCATCTTTGACGCCAGACTTCATTGACCTTTGTTTCCAAGAGTGCCTTTCTCTGCTTGAGGTCGAGGTTTTCGACTTCTTGTGTGACCAGTTCATTTGAAACCAGTGTTTCGCCGCGTTTTAGCTGGTAGATCAATGCCCTCTTTTTGAGCTCCAAGTCCAATGGAGCAGCTCCCGCCAATACTTGAAGCGCCTCAGTCGACACGGTCTTGCAAACTGGGAGGCATGCTAACAGCATAATCCTTTGACAAGCAAGGATCCCCCTCTTTCCATGAGAAAGCTCAGCTAATGTGTACCATACTGGTGCAGCATATGTTGCGCAGGCTAACATAAGACCATTATATATAATTCGTATCGCTCGCCGTCGTAGTCCCCAATCCACTCTCAGCACACGCCTTATTGAGCCTAGTGCTCTCGTAAGTTTTTGTCTAGTCACCTTTATATGGGGCTAAAAGTTCATCCTCTCGCCAAATGTTACTCCGAGGTATTTGACTTCCGGAACGTATTTAATACTCGTACTGCTGGTTCTGATTGTCGGTGGACGGTTTGACGCCAGTCTTCCTTTTAGCAGCATCATAACTGTTTTTTCGGCTGAGACTTCGACTCCTACTTTTGTTCCCCAGTTACAGATTTTGGTGATTTCTCGTTGGCCATAGTCCTCCAATTGTCGTCTGGATTGCCCTTCAATTACTAGCAGCAGGACATCTGCATATGCAGCAAATTTGCAGTTCAGCTGGTTGAGCAGGTCGTCGAAAAGCAAGTTCCAAATATATGGCCCACACACAGAGCCTTGTGGGCAGCCTTTTCTGACCTCATACTCAACCCTGTTGGATGGAGAGATCGCGATCGCCTTTCTCTCATGAAATTAATGCCGCCAAGTTGATATTTCCTGACATCCTATTTCCTGCAGCTTGCCCAGAATAGCTGCCCATTCAACGTTATCAAACGCAACTTTGAAGTCCACAAAGATTCCTAGGACATACTTGGAGGTTGTTCTCCTAAGCGTCCCCAGCACGTGCGTCCATGCGTCAACCGTCGAGTATGATTTCTGGAATCCATACTGGTGCTCGTGAAATCTTCCTCCTATCTGAACGAGAAGTCGCTGAACCATTATTTTCTCTAGCACCTTGCCGAATGCTGACAAGAGCGAGATTCCCTTATATGCACCAGGATCAGTTCTGATTCTATCTTGTGACTTCAGTAGGACTTCCACTCGAGCCATTTTCCAGTCTTCAGGAAAAAATCCCTGCTGGAGACATCCGCTGTACATACTTCGCATGTAGCCAGGTATGGCCTTCCACATTTGCTTCACCATTGAACCAGTGACTCCATCAATTCCCGTTGCCACCTTGGATTTCAATGTTGAGACGCTCTCACTCATCTCTTCGATTGTTATCTCTGCTGGCCTTGGGTCAGGTCCATATGTTGGCACATCCATTTCCGACCTTGGAAAGAACCGACGGAAGAGTGCGGTTGTGCAACCCTCCCAGCTTGTGTGCATTATTGTTCCCTCTTTTATTGCGCTTATACTCGTCTTTGCGTATTTTCCCTTGCAGATTTTATACACTTTACCCCAGGGGTCTTCAGAGTGTGTAGACACAAATCGCCGCCAGTCTTCTTCTTTCGAGAGTTTTATAGCTTGTTTGTAATCCTTGCGTAAGCCGCGATACAGGATTACCATATTTTCCCGCATATCATGATTCAGCTCTCTCTGCAGCCTCTTTCTGTATCTGTTCAGGCGTCTACGTTTGTCCTCGAGTTCTGTGGTCCACCAAGTGCTTTGTCGTTTAACAAAAGAAGCGTAGGGCAGCAGTACTTGATCTGCTGTACGAGCTAGTGTCTCTGTTATTGCAGTGACCCTGTCATGACTGCTTATATTATCAAAAGCGTCCATCTGATATCTGCTCTCAATTTCCTCTTTGGCGGTATGCCGAAAAAGCTGCCAGTTTGCCGAGTTTGTGTTCCACCTTGGAGGCTCGTCCGGAATTATTTCTCGGATATTTGCGGTCAGACGGATCTCTATCGGGTTGTGGTCACTAAGATGGCAGCTCTGTTTTACACTCCAGTTCGTCTGAAAATGTGTAAGCAACCTTGTGTTAACAATTGTCACGTCTATATCGCTTACTCCATTTGTACTCTCGAATGTATACTCTTCGCTCGCCTCGTTAATTGAAAACAGATCTTTTGTTAGCATCCACTCTGCTAGCACCACTCCTCTGTTGCAGCTTTCGGACCCCTCAGCATGCTGGGAGACTTTTGAAAGCCAGGCAGAAGATTGTGCGTTCGCATCAAGACCGAGGATGACAGGTGAGCTACTCACTAGTAGTAGTTTTTCATCCATATAGCGGATATACGGCTCTATCGGTTCACTGAAAGCGCAATATATTGCAGCTAACACCAGATCTCCACAGGGGCCGGTTACGCGTACACATGCACCCCGCTTCTCGCTTTCAAGTGGGAGTTCCACACAGCTCATGGTCGGGTCATCAATAACAACTGCTGCTTTGCAGTTTTCGTCAGTGTATACTCGCATCGCTGGCGGTATTCCTCTTACTTCCCGCTTTCCACATGCATTTAGAACTGAATACGGTTCCTGCAACAGCGCCACTGAATAGTTTTGTTCCCGCATCATCACACCCACTAAGCTCGTCGCCTGATAACCACCCCCACAATTTAGTTGCAATAGGCGCAACATTTTAGTGGCGAGCATTCCTCCTTGCTACTAGCGCACCATATACCGGGCACTCTTCCGACAGCATATGATGATCAGCCGGTTTTCCCTTGAAGGCACAGTTTCTGCAGTGGAGAGCATTTTTGCAGATACGCTCACTGTGACCCTCCTGGCCACATCGCCTGCAGGTTTCGTCCTTCGCCATGCACTCGTTAACCATATGGCCGTGTCCTAGGCATCGGAAACATCCCATAATGGCCTGCCTTTTCCCTATTCGGTAGTTGAACCATTGTATGTACACGCTTCCTCTTTCGATAAGCGGTTTCGCCACAGCATTTTCTACCTCCAGCGTAACGTTTGTAGTTCCGTCCACTTTGACCGCCCATAGCTTTGAGAGAACCCTGACTTTCGCCTGGAATTCCTCCTCGGTCATAGACTCCTGCAGATTCTTTTTATATAGCTGCTCCATGAACGTGTCAAGGCTTATCTCCGTATTCACTTGACGGACCATCAAGACTTCACCTCTTGGCTTGTTCTCCTCAACCATAAGACCAGCCTCCTGAAGTTTAGGGCACTGCTTAATTTTCTCTTTTTCGGCTGCCGAGGGTGTACGTATAACAGCTCCACCGCGCTTTACTGGCTTAATAGTATGCACGCGGACATCTAAGTTGGGTGCAACATCCTTTTTAAGCTTCTCCACAACTTCCTTGGGTGTAGCCTTCGGGTCACGGCTGCGAACCACAAGCGACCAGGTTTCCACCGGCTTCGGGATATCAATCCTCGACTTCCGAACGCTCGAAAGAGCAGGATATCCCACCTTTTGAGCTTCTCCTTGCACCGCTAACAGCCCTTGCGTCTGCCCTGCGGTCACTAACTTCGCCTCCAGAGATTTCACCATACCACGCGATGTCTTAAGATGCTCCTCCAGTCTAGCACTCTTATCGATAAGAGCCATTATCAGGGCTTCAAAACGGTTCCCAGCGTGTAAAACACTCAACGAAACGCTTGGTGCAACCCCTTCAGCTACTACAGCCTCATTAATCGCCTGCTTGATGCTCGAAACCTTCTCTATAACAGCCCCAATACTTAGATCTATGGCACTTACCGCCTTATCGCTGGCCTTAGATCCATTCACTGCTTCCAAAATCACTTCTTCGTCACTGCAAAAGGGGTTCCCGGTGGCTTCTGCCGTTGCCTCTGCGGTTATTGCTGCTGCTGCTTGCGGATTAGTCCTTGGGCTACTTCTCAACGACGGTTTCTTTTTCGCCTGCTTTCGCTTTAGTTTTGGCGAAGGCACGTTTGAGGACTCGCTGTCCGAAGAAATATCGGACATACGAACCGAACTCGCATCGTCCTTATCCGTCAGACTTACGTCCGACAGCGACACACTAACACCTGTTTTCTTTGGCTTTGGAGCCATTTTATTTGTCCTTTCCGGACCACTAATTAGACTGGCACTGTGTTTTTGAGCTCTCTGTATTGCAGGCTTTAATATGGCACCAAAAAATGAACTAGTCCAAAAGGGACCACTTTTGGACCACCTTTTTCCCGACTGGGGTGGTCTCTTTTGGGTCACTCAGGGGGCACTTTGGTAACTAGTCCACTTCGGACTAGTCGGGGACCACTTTGTTTGATCACTGTCCCTAGTGGGGCACTTTGTTTGTCCTGGCTAGGTAAACTAGCCCAGGCACACACCGTAGCACTGACACTCCTTGTCTTGGCTAAAGTTAGCGCAGACACTTAAGTCTTGACACTTTAGCCTTGACACTTTAGCACCGACACACTCCCAGTATTCTGTTCACTGGAGACACTCACCCGGTTAGCCTCTTTGCTAACCACAGGGCTGCCACTCACTTGGCTCCTCAAGGGGACGCCTACTTTTCGGCTCCTAATGACGCTTCCGGTTTTTCACGTTTTCAACGTGCTTCAAGCACGACTTAACAATATTTTATTTCGGCCGGAATCCGCACTTTCCGTTCGACTTTTTTGCACTTTTTGTGTTCGATGTGGCTTGCTTAGCTCGCACACACTTCTCACTATTTTTTGTTTTTACAATTTATGCACGGTGTTCGGTGGGGCACGAAAAACTTGTACACCCACTTCCACAACAATTTTTCAACTTATTTTGTTGTAAAAATTCTGCTCTTTCAGAATTTTGCACTTTCTTTCACTTCGGGGCACTTTTTATTCGCTTAAAAGCGGTTTAAATCACTTCAAACACACTCAAATTTTCGCTACTCTGAAAACGTTTTTGGTTTTCGCTCTTCGCTTTGTCCGTTGTCCGCGCGTTTAAAGCAAAACCGCTCGCTTCAACAGTTCAAACTCGAGTCAGTATAGTGGATAGGGACATAAGTCCATGAGGGGTTTACGTGGCTCTACACATGTGTGCTATAAGTCACGGTTACATATTATGGGGAAGGTATTAGCGCCTTACCATCGCCCCATCGGACACCTTTTCCTCCGGTACCAGATTGACCGGTGTTTTCTGGACACCTTTCACCTCTGGTGGGGCCGAGGCCTATCTAACCTCTGCATGCGCTTACGGTCACTGCACCCGGTTGATTAAGTGCAACTCCACACCCAGCCTAAAAAGGCTCTACCCGCGTATATTTGGGTTCAAACCACAGCCACTACGAACTCCCACAAGGGGGCCAACCATTCAGTCATAGGCAAATTAACCTCAGCATATTGTCGGATCTCATCTTCATAGAGGGATATGTCACATTTCATGTCATTGGCCTCCATTTAAGGACATCAGACTGTCGGCGAATAGGATCTTGGTATCCGATTTGAATTTTAATTGGGTTGTGGTCACTTAATGAGTGACAATCCATGACTGTCCACGAAAAACTCATTCCTCTCAATGCCATGGTATTTGCAAGCGTGATGTCAATGTCGCTGGCACCATTTGAGCTATTAAACGTGTACGAATCACTTGGTTCATTTAGCACAAATAAATTCTTCCCACTAAGCCATTCCGAGAGCACCTCTCCTCTTGCGTAGCTCAGCGCTCTAAGGGCACTCTGAGATATTTTAGAGTGCCACAGAGGTGATTGCGCATTCGCGTCCATCCCAATGATGGTAGGTGACCTGCTATCAAGCAGCAGGACCTCATCAAGGTATTGCAGATATGGCTCTATTGGTTCACTAAATTGATAGTAAACTGATATCGCCAATATTTCGTCCCAAACACCGCTAATTCCAACGGAACAACCGATGTTGCCATATGGAATTTCTACGCAGTTTAGGCTGCTATCGTCAACAATTATTGCCGCCTTGCATCTGGAATCAGCATAAACTCGCATCTCTCCTGGCAAGCCCACTATCTTTTTCCTGCCCATTTCTGCCGAGTAGGGCTCCTGAACCAATGCAATCCTACACCTCTTCACTCGCATCATTCTACCCATATCCGCTGTTGCCTCTAAGCCACCACCACAGTTTAGTTGGAGGATGTACTCCATACTAATGGCGGGCCATTCTCCGTGCCAGCAACACTCCATATATCGGACATGACTCAGAAAGCATGTGATGATTCGCTGGTTTACCGTTGAACTCACAATTTCTGCACTTCAAAGCATTTTTACATGCCCGTTTAGCGTGTCCATGTTCGCCACATCGTCTACAGATCTCCTGCTCAACTTTACAGTTGGCAACCCGGTGGTCGAAACTCAAGCATCTGTAGCACCCAATCAACGTGTTTGGTTTATTTACCCGAAACGAAAAATATTTTATGTAACAGCGGCCACAGTCAGTGAGCATTCTTGCTAGTTCCGATTTCATCTCAAGAGACACATTTATAGATCCACCAACTTTAGGCTCCCAGGGCTTGCTCCTTATTTTGACTCCGCTTTCAAAGGCGGCTGGGCTTTTTTTCTCCTTAAAGTTCTTCTTATATAGTTCCTCCATAAATTCATCTACGGATATCTGAGTTGGGACCTCTTTTACCGTCACAATCTCTCCCCTTTTAGGATTGATGGAGACTTCCAGTCCAACCTCCTTAAATTTCGGATTTTGCGCAATTTTCTCCCTTTCGGCCACTGATGGTGTACGGATGACAGCACCACCTCTTTTAACCGGCTTCAGATCATGAACTCTGACGTCATTTAGCGTGGGTCCAACCTCGTTACGGACATTTTCTATTATTTGCTCCGACGTCACCTCTGGATTCTGGCTTTTGACAACGAGTGCCCAGGTTTCCACTGCCTTTTTTAAATGTCCTTTTGGCGTTGCGGATTCTGCTGGTAACCTTGGTGGTGGAACAACACTAGAGCCTGCATATTTCACCTTCTCTTCTAATCTGGCTGCTTTATCCACGAGCGCCATGATGAGCGATTCAAAGCGATTCCCGGCATGTAAGACATTTAGTGCGACGTTCCGTGCTACGTTTTCGTGAGAACCGCTTGGTTAAGCGCCAACTTAATTCCTGCCACTGCCTCTATGACCGCCCCAATAGAAAGGTCTGCACTTGCCTCGCTCCCTCTTTCAATGGCTCTCCTGGGTAGCTTTTTGGATTGCTCCTTAATTTCGTGGGCTTCTTTTCCCTTCGGTGACGCCATTGAAGGTACCTGGTTAGCTTTTGCTTTTTCCCTATTTTTGGCACTCTTCCTCTTCAGCTTCTGCGACGGTATCTCAGCATTCTCGCTGTCAGTAGACACCAAGGTCGACCGCGCTTCGTCCACATCTTCCTATCAGTAAGGCTTATGTCCGACATTGACACAGTAACGCCAAATTTCTTAGCTTTCGAGGCATTTTGTCCAGTTGGACCACACTTTTTTTTGTTTTTGCGCACTTAATTTAGAAATAGTTTGCTCAAATTACCAAATTAACACTGAAAAGGTTGAGAACCCCTGGCGGCGGTGGCCACAGACCACCACGCTGGAGCGCCACACTGGCGCAGCCGCATTTTTTCGAACTTCGTTTCCAGGGAAAGAAAAATGGTGAGTCAAAGTAATCTCTCCAATTTCATAATTATGTTGATTTTAATTTTCCAACGAAATTTCATTATGTTTTTTTATATATATCGTGAAATCGAAAATTAAAGACGATCAATTATTTATTTTTGGGTTTAAATTGGTGTTGTGGAAACGATTTCCTTTTCTTGTTTCAAAATGAAAAAGAACAATTAAGCAAAAACAAGAAACTAATTTTTTTTTTGTTTAAGTGCATCGGTTTAAATCTATTTATGTTTAAAATTTGGCAGTTTTCTTTCGTGTGATCGAATTGTTGAATTTGGTTATGTAGTAACTTCGATCGTTAAAGCGTGGCTCTATGTAAGAATTCAACAAAGAAATCATGTACGATCTGCTCAAACAAACAAATTTTATTATTTCCCATATTTTTCTGAATTTTGTCTGAACAAAAACGATCTTGTGAAGCTAGCGGCGCAGCGTTTCTCTCTCGGCTGCCGCTCACTTTTTAGTTTCCCCTTGCCATAAAAAGACATATCAAGCATACACATAGCAAGGGTTCGTAAGACTACGCTGCGATCGTTTGAGTAAAATAAAGAAATAAAACGATCGTTCAGCTCTGCAAATGTGGTTTGTGCTGTCGTGTGTGTTTTTTCAGATGCGGTAAAAATTTATTTCACGTTTTCGGATTTATAACAGGAAATAAATTAATATATATCTTGAAGTGCTAAGTACAAGAGGAGAGGAGGTAGAAATTTATATTTCAATGGTTTTCCGATTTTAATGAAATCACGTAAAAAAAAAGAATATATAAGTATACATAAATTTCACGTCAAGTTTTAGAGCAGGTGGAAAAAAAAATCCTATTTTTTTGTTAGTTTTCTCTATTCTTCTTCTCTCTGTGCAAACTATGTGTGATAGTGCTATAAAATTGAATCTGTCTTGATGATACGTATGATTGTCGGGGTATTTATTGGGAGAAAAAGTTTTTTTTTGGCAAGCGGGAATAAAACATAAAAAAAAAAAATAATATATATATATATATAAAATTTTGTGGTCAGAAAATATTTTGATTGTTCTACTGGCTGTCTAACTTCCGTTAGATAGTTCATCGTTCGTTAATATTCGCGGCCGGGTACAACATTTTAATTTTGTTTTCTTAACAAGTGACCCCACGTTCGGAAAAAGCAAAAAAAAAAAATTTGGTGGTGCGATTCAGTTACCATTTTTTGAACTCGCTTTGATACTTCTACTTTGGACTAACTCTTTATGAATAAAAACAATCAAATGGATTTTTCTCTTACCGTAAAGTCTGGACTAAATGGAAAAGGAAGAAGAAGAATTGAAGCAGAATTTAAGGCAATCGGAAGATAGAGCAACAACTATTTTAAAGGAAGTGTGGGACCTTACTAAGCAAATAAATCCCAGTAGAGAGGCAGTTACCTTATAAGAAGACAATTTAGCTGTCAAGCGTTATACCCGTTTGGAAGAAGCTTTATTTCTCTTAGAAAACGCCAAACACTGCGCTGGTTCAAATACAGAAAAGAATAAGGAGAAAATTAGTCAGTTGACAGAAACAGTCACCCTTTTAGAAAATAATTGCCTAGAATTGAGTAAAAGAATAAATGCAAGCGCAGCGCTCATTGAGGAGTCTGAAGAAAATAACGAGATTCTCAGAGAAGCATTAAGTAGCGCTGTAGGAGGACAAGTAGCTGAGGAATTGGAACGAAGTTAGGCAGCAGCGAGGGAACAGAAGAAGGAAACCGAATACCTCAAGGTAAAAGTTAGAAATTTACGAGAAAGTTTAAAGAATCTCTGTCGCACTTCGCCCTCTCCTTCCCCTACTCCCACTCCAATAACACCTGAACAATCAGAACAAGCCGGTCAGCGAAATAAAGCTGAAAATTGCATTCTACAACAGGACTTAAGGATATAATTCAGGAATCGAGTATTCCAACTATAACAATTACAATGGCCAACCCTACAGATTAACAGATTAGTACCATATTTCGCGGCCACCAATGGCCCGGAACTTAGAGCAGATGTTCATAGATTTATCGCCGGTTGCAAATTAGCGAAATTAACTATTAATGAGCACGACACACAGAATGCAATAAAGTGCATTAAACAAAGATTAGCGGGCCATGCTTTCGAGTCATTGTCAAACAAAGTTTTTAGCAATATTGACGAACTGTGCGAGTTCGTCAAACAATTTTTTCTAAAGAAGAGAAACGCTCGAAGATATAAGAGCAGAAATTATATCGAGTAAACAGAAAGCAGGGGAATCTATTTGCCTTTTTGGGGTAGGGTTGAGGCCCTATTGAATGAAGCAGAAAGTATCATTAGCGATAAATGTAGTGAACAGGAATCTCACTCCGTGTTAGACGAATATAAAACTTTAACCGCTTAACGGTTTATAATGGGTTTAAGAGAGCCCTTAATCAACATCGTTTCGTAGGATGCCAAAACAAACTCATCCGCGACCTCGTAAAAATAGGTGAGGAAGCCGAGGAGTTGTTTGGCGATACCCCATTGCAAATAAATACAGTGGACTCGGCTGGTCAAAATGCCACGAGACCACCAAGTGCACCTCAGTGTTCTTTCTGCCAGCGGGAGGGTCACTCGACTGAATCGTGTTTTCGTGCGAGAGGAAACAATCAGAGTAGTCGAAACGGCCAAGAAATGACCCGAAGGACGCAAACTAACTACTTACTGCTCACGACGCGGCCATGCTTACAACAATTGTTTCGAGCGGCTCGCAAAACTTTTCTGCCAGGTATGTCTAATGAAAGGCCATGAAACTAATCCATTCTGCCAAACAATCCGCACTAACGGATGGGCGAAATTTTTCCAGACAAAATTCTTTCCTAAGGCCTACAACACCAAACTCGCAAGCGGTAAACCAACAATCGACTCCAGCAAACTCCTTAACGAACAATCGAAGTAGCACAACTCCACAAACACAAGAACGAAATCCCAACAATCCAGTGCAGTGCTACAGATGTAAAGAATTTGGTCACATTGCCTGGAACTGCACAAACAACTACAGGATCAGGGAAACTTATTGCGGCCCAGTGCCGGCCAATAGACTGGAATGCCCCAAATGAGTGTAACAAACGGCCGAACCAGTTGTTGGAAGACCAGCAACCGAAAGTAACGACAACAGACCCATTGGAAGAAAAACCCCAAATCGACGAAGTCCCTAGCTCCAATTCAAAGACGTTACGCAGTCAAAAGTCGGATTGTACTCCTTTAAAGGTCAAAAAACCTGTAAAGAAAGTGACATTCAATGACACAATAACAACATTTGTGTATGCCTTAGAAAGGACTCTGAGCTGAGGGGCATCAGCGATACAAAAACTAGAAATTCTATCTCAAAAGTAAAAAATTGTTTTTCGATTTTCAACTTTGTATTGTATATATTTCAATTGATTTTAATAAATTCTATGAACTTTGTTGTGCCCAAAATAAATGAGTTAAAACAAAATTTTTTGATTTTCAGGGGTAAGAAAGAAACCTCAGTATTCGACTGCGAGTGTTTCAAAAAACGCACAGTTCAGTTGGGGGAGATTACTTCGAAAATTTACCTTCAAATCAGGACAAAATGAGGATGTAGCTAACAGTTTAAATTTGAGACACGAGCTTCCGGTAGAAGATGCTTTTATAGAAATACCGTGCCAAAAAAACGTATAGGAGAAAAGCCACATTGTTAATTGATTCTGGTGCGGATACCAGTTTGATTAGAAGAGAATCGTTAGCAGATGATGTAGACATTGATTTTAAAAAGGTTAAGCGTTAGTAGGAGCTTTCGGAGGACTCCAGCACGATAGGTGAAGTGAAAATAGAACACGATCAGATTCCGTCATTGAAGTTAAATATGCAAGTAGTCCCTTATGGTGCATATTTGCCAGCGGATGGTCTCCTTGACGAGATTCACTCTGTAATAAGACCATAACGGATACGATAAAAAAAAATATCACTTTTGTTGAAAAGGGAGCACAGGTAGCTACCCTACCGTTAATTTTGAAGAATTCTTCTTGTAATGTTCACGTGGCTAGAAAAATCACAACGAGATCGATAAGAATAATTGCAGTTAGTACAGGGTTACTAGCGAATGATTTAGTGGTGCACAAAAGAGAAGTGGCACCAAACGTTTATATTGGAGAAAGTATTACAAAACCCCAGAATGGGTTGGGATATGTATCAGTTTTGAATGCCTTAGAGGATCAGGCTAAATTAGATATGAAAACTGAACTACAGTATAGTCTTTTAGACGACTATGCCATGTTACGCGAGAATTTTTCTAAGTATGGAGCGTTGAGTCAGACGGAACAAAGATACTCAACAATAGAGAAGGAGTTTTTGGCTATAGTGTGGGCCACAAAAAATTTCAGATCCTATTTACTAGGGCGTCATTTCACTATTTACACTGACCATAAGCCGTTGAGAGGAATAGCGAATTTAAAAGACCAAACGTCTAGGTTGGCTAGATTCCGACACAAGTTGTCAGAGTTCGACTTTGAAATTTAATATAAGCCGGGAAAACAAATCAGAATGCTGACGCTCTAAGTAGATTGTCCTACGAAGATACCGACATAGCCGTAGTGACAAGATCTCAGGCCAGGCAAAAGGCAGACCCGTCAGATAGTTCAGGGGTAGTCGAGGAAGTTTGTTTAGAAATAAAGAAGAAGGGTATATGTTAGATAACCCTGATTTGGGAAAGGAAGACTCAGCCGTTTTCCTGACAGACCCCAGGGATATAAAAAATGTACTAAAACAATTTCACGATAGTCCGATGGGTGGGCATAAAGGGGCCCCAAAAACATATTTCCGTATTCGCCGCCAATTTAAGTGGAGCGGCATGCAACGCCAAATAAGAGATTATGTCAAGGCATGTACTAAATGTCAGCAGAATAAGGCTAGCAAAGCGACGAAAATGCCCATGGTTATAACAGATACGGCTCATAGACCATTCGACAAACTGTTTATGGACATGGTAGGTCAACTACCTACCACCGCCTCAGGCAACAGATATATTCTCCCAATAATAGATGATTTCTCTAAATATTTCATTTTTGCGGCCATGCCGGATGCAGAGGCTAGCACAGTAGCGAAAATTTTTTTTAAAGAGGTCATTTCGAAATTTGGTATACCACGACTTTTGGTGACCGATAACGGCACGAACTTTAGTTCCAAACTATTTTCAGATATTTGCAAGCTACTGGCAGTGAAAAGACTTACAACTAGTCTATATCACCCTCAGTCAAACGGGGCACTGGAAAGATGTCACCGGCCTTTGGCCGAACATCTTCGTATGGTGGTAAATGAAGATGGTACGAACTGGGACGAATGGCTATGCCATTCTATGCACGTTCATAATAATTCGGTCCACACCGCAACCAAACATACGCCCACTAAGGTGCTTTTTGGTTTCGATGTCTACTTGCCAGTAAAATTTGAAGAAAAAATCCATACCTCTCTATAACCCAGACCACTACAGCAAAATGCTGAAGTACCAAATTCAAAGAACGTATTAATTGGTACGAAAAAAACCAAGAAAAATCAAAAGAAAATTCGAAGAAATATTATGATACCACAATAAATTTACAAACATTTAAAAGCGGTGAAAGGTTTGGCTAAAAAACCAGAATCGAAAAAACAAATTTTAATCACCATGGGTGGGCCCTTTTACAGTAGTGTCCGCTATTGGTCCGTGAATACCAAGCTTTTGATAAAGGGAAAAGAAAAAACGTACCACAACAACCTTTTGAAACTATATCACAAGTAATATCCAAAACAATTTTATATTTTTTTTTTTCGTTTATATTCGTTTTCAAAGAATTAGTTAAAAAAAAAATGTATGAACACAGCTTGCGTACAGTATAGTACTCCAAATGCGACAAACGTTGTCCTTTAAATTTTTTTTAATGCGGATTCCCTGTGTTTAATCGTGCAACATTTTGCTACTCTGTCTATAAATTTTTCTATTTTAAAAAATTTGATGCGAAGATTTTTCCTATTCTTCGATGCTACAGTTTTCATTTTCGGTTTATTTAAAAAAAAAAATTATATATACTTACTTATAATTGAATGTACTATCAAAATATTCAGTTATCGGTAAGTTATATATGTCGGGATAACCAAAGTTTTTTTTAATACTTTTGGAAAAAAAATTTTTGACAGGCAACTTATGCTGTCACAAAAAAAAAAAATTTTCTGATTAAAAAAAAAATTAATATTAAAAAAAAATTGTCCAAAAATCTAATTTTTTTTCGTCTGCAGTTTTGGACAAGTATATCTCCTAACATGGCGATATTACCGTTCACAATTAATAAGCTTTTGAAAAACCAAAGTCAAACAATAAAAATTTGAAAACAGAAGTCAAATTTTTGGAACGATTTGATAATGAACGATTTTCTGCTAACTTTCAATACTAAACTCAGTACTTAAGCTTAAACCTATATGAACTTAAAAAAAAAAAAATATTAATAATAATTTCAATGATACATTATTTGGATTTTACTTAAATTTACTCAAAATAAAACTTTCATCTATTTGACAAAGGCTTAAGTAACTCTCGACGTCAGCAGAATCGCCTAAAATTTTTTAACTAACCTCCTTTTTCGCTTCTAATAATAAATACCAACAAACATATATGTTAGTGTAACTATACTAGTTTACTAGAAATAAGTTTACGAATCAACCGGAAATTACCAGCGGCAACTTTCCAGGAACTCCACTACATTACTTCAAGGCACAAAATTTCATCTTTATATGACGTTTCCAACTCCATTACACGGCAGCCACACGTTCAATTTTTGGCTTTCAAGTTCCCATACACTCAAAACATTTTACTAACACACTCACACTTTTAGGACTTGAACGCCAACTTGACTTCAATTTTTCTTTCAAGATCCGTTTCAATTTTACGTTCAAGTTTTTAACAGCTGATCATAGTTGCATAGCATTCTAAGTTGTTTCCTTGACGACGGCATTTTGAAAATAAAATTGCCTTTCAAGTTGCGTGCAGCCTACGTCATAGCTTCAATTTTAAGAAATTTGACAACCAGTAGGTGTGCTCAACTTGAAAGCAAATTATTGAACGTGTGGCTGCAGTGTTAAAGCTAAATGTAAAATACGAGAGTTCATCTTTTCATTTCAATTGGGAATTTTATTGGCCAGATAAAGCAAAAACAAACCGGTAGCATTATCCAAGGCACATTACATCATATTTAAAACTGTTGTACAACCGCCGTTCTAAAAACAATTTTGTTATAAACGGCACAAAAGGCGAAACAAGTGACGGCCAGTAATCTCACATCAATAGATTGTCAACATTGGTCTTTATTCTACAGTTCGCAGTTTGCAGCGTCCCGTCTCATCAATAACTTCCAAAATATCAACGTTTTAAAATATATGTCACATTTTGTTGCAAGACCATACTGCCTCCTTGGAGCGCTCAGAAAAAGATTGTCAGCAATATCAAACTAAAAAATCTTAAAACACTCTGCTCTAAGCATTCATAATAATTGAAAAAGTCTCATGATTTTCTTTACATAAAGAAATTTTCATTGATGCTAACTTGCCTACGAATGCAATATCAAACTTACTGAACTCCACTCCTTTGATGTCATCAAGGTTACTGGAAACAATTTCTCACCTGAAATATTGCGATCACAGGATGTTTTGGTGAAAGTTTTACATCTACAAGTCGAAGCAATGGTTCGAGGCAACAATTCAAGCTCAGGGAGCAGGAAGCGCTGCGCAAAGAAAAAGCTCGCGAGCACACCCCGAAAACCTAAGCACGCCACTAACTCCAAACGTATCTCTGCGGGAGGATAAACCTTGCGCAATGCTGAGAGATGCGAGAAGAAAGCAAAGCTACTATAAGGGAGAAGGGGCTGGAGCATGGATTCCCAAAAAATGCAACAACCTCACAAAAGTTCGAATCACCCTACATTGTTCGAATCACTGACCCAGCAGCAGAGCGTCTCATCACGATTATTAACGTGTTCGAAACACACGACATTTTTCAAATCAAGGACCAGTTGCGTGGGAAAGGAAATAGTTGCAGCCGGACCGATCATGAGATTCAAATAAATTGGTCTCGACAGCAGTTGATAAGGAAAACTGTGCGCTATCGTTCAGAAGTCCTCATAGGAACGAAAGCCGTTTTCGTCACAGTTATTCCTTATGTTTATTTCTGGATTTCTACTGGCCAATAAATGACATAATTTTCCTCATCTGCGGCGCGACAATAATCGCAGACAGCGAGAGTCATCAGTGCCCATCACACCCCGAACGATTTTGGAATCGGGGACAGCATGAATCATCAGTGTCGATCAACCCATGAACTATAAATGTTTCGTGAACAGCAGCCAATATGGATTATTACAAGTAAGGAAGCAATAAGAATAACATTGTAAGTTTTTCTTATAATCACACGCTTTTTCTGGATGTAGTAGTATTCTCTTAAACTAATTGTATGTATCTCTATTTGCTTCGAAATAGTTAAAAAAAAAAAAAGAACAAGCTTTTTGCTATTTTTCATAAAATTCGCCATACCTTAATTCATTAAACAGAAACAATCTAGTTTCTGCATTCCTGTTATTTATTAGAAAAAAAAAAAGGTGCATATATAAGTTCGTGCATATTTTCCTTAAATTTATCCAATTTCAATTGTTTGATTTGTTTATGCGCGTCATGCAAGGTTGTAAAGAAGTGACAAGGGAGAAGGAATTGAATTAACTTAAAGTTAAAAGTTTTTTTTTCATTTTAGCCTAAGATATTCTAAGTCAGTACGTTTAGTTTTTCAACCTAGCATAAGAAAAATTTACAGTAAAATCTTAAAACTCAAAAGAAAACCAGAACCGAACGTCACAAAATTCGAATGTAGGGATCGCGTCTCGTGTCCGAAATTGTCCGTAAACAAAAACAAATATATTTTTTCTCCTATTTTGCCCGGGATCCTTCCTATAAGGGGGGAGGGATGTTAGGTGTCGACTTTGGCTAAGTAGGTTGAGAACCCCTGGCGGTGGTAGCCACAGACCACCACGCTGGGAGCGCCTGAAAGTAATTCCATTACATTTCAGCAATCTGGCTGTAACTATCTTCTTCTAACATTTTTACCAAAGCGTGAGAATTAAAAAATATTTTATTTCCACTTCCAACGAGTTTTTGCCGAATATGCATTCCCATAAATCTAAAGCTGAAATGCACTTGTGCATTCTGCACATATAACATTTCATTAAAAATCAAAATGTAGCAAACAAAAGCAAATTGTCTAAAAAGATTGCAAACGTTATCTGCAAGACTTTATAAGGTTTTGATTTCAAACAACCGTAAAATTTCGGACGCATGGAACGGCAAGGAAAATTCTGCCGACGTTGCATTCCCACGATCAGCACATAGGCTGATCGCTTTTCCAAGTCACGTTGTCCCAACTTATGTGCGCCGTCGCGGCCAGCAAGCCGTCGACGGCTAAGTAGCGTTAGGAAGTCGAAGAGGAAAATAAAAATCCTAACGCCGGAGAGTCGATTGGAATTTTGAAGCCGGGAAGACGGCCGGCTCAGAGTCGTTTGGAAGATAGGAAGCCGTGAAGACGGCCGTTCGTTTAACATAATTGATTTTTTTGGAAAGTTAAAAAAAAAGAATTATTTAAAGTTCGTTTAACATAATTGATTTTTTTGGAAAGTTAAAAAAAAAAAGAATTATTTAAAGTTCGTTTAACATAATTGATTTTTTTGGAAATTTAAGTAAAAAAAATTATTTAAAGTTCGTTTACATAATTGATTTTTTTTTTGGAAAGTTAAAAAAAAAAAAAATTATTTAAAGTTCGTTTAACATAATTGATTTTTTTGGAAAGTTAAAAAAAAAAGAATTATTTACAGTTCGTTTAACATAATTGATTTTTTTGGAAAGTTAAAAAAAGAATTATAAAGTTCGTTTAACATTATTGATTTTTTTGGAAAGTTAAAAAAAAAATATTAAAGAAATCTCTATCTAAAAATCAAAAGGTAAAAACACTCAGATAACGTCAAAAAGATGAAAACATCAAAAGTCAATGTGAAAAACCCAATTTATGTTACGTGTTGTTAAAATAAAAAAAAATAAATTAAAAATCAATTCTACATAAATGTGTTGTGTGCATCAAAAACATACGAATATCTTAATAATAATAATAATAATAATTCTTTGCGTCTGTACTATTTTCACAGAAAACGCATTTGTTTCTACATACATATTGTCCAAAAACAAAAAATAAAAGCTAGTTTATAATCCATGTTGTGAGCTGTAACTCGTTTTAATTGACGATCGTCCGTAAGAGTCAAACAAATCTTCTTGATTGTGAAAAAAAAAAAGAAAGTAACAAAAAAAAAGAGAAATAAATAAACATTGTGAACTAAAATTTAATTCTGGTGCGGTTTTTTTTGAAAAGAGAAAGGAAAACAAAAAAAATATTGTAATAACGACACCCCTTCTCCCCCTTTTTCAAACAAAAAAAAAAGAAGGAAACAATAACGTTACACTCCTTCTTCCCCTTTTCCAACAAAAAAGGAAGAAGATAAAAAACGTTACAAAAGGTTTGATTTTCAGTTCGTTTGCAACTGAATGAGTATTATATTTTGTTTTTTTTTTAGTCCTCTTGAAGTTTTCCGTTCTTCGTACGCTGATTGAAATGGGCAAAAGGAATTTGGGATTTTCAATATGCTTTTTCGACTTTGTTTTGATTTTTTTTACGCAGCCGAGAATCTATATTGGTGTGAGTTTTGATTCTCTGTGTGTCAGCTAGCGATTTAAGAGGCGTTTTGCAAATATAAATGAGGGAAGCAATTTTTTCGTTTCTCGGAAGGGACCGTCCATATTTTAAGCCCCCTTACCGCCCCACTGTATGATCACGGAATATATGGTTGGCCCTTAAATATTATTTTTATTAACATTCATAAGTTTTTGCACATGAAAATAATTTTTTCATTCCAAATGAATGGAAAAAAGTGGCAATTAAACTTCGTTTGGAATTTTCGTTGGTTGTAATTAAGTCCTTCGTTTGCTATAAAAAAAAATTCAATACTTTCTACGATCCGACAGGGCTCAAACCCGAGACCCTCGAATTCCAAGTCGTGCACCTTATGCAATATGCCACATCATGCCTTGCAACAGTTGAGGAAATTACCACTCCTATTATGATTTTCGACTACGACTACGAATTTTTAATTTTCTAGTACATATGTGGAAAATTAAAAATTTTTGTCGACGATAGAACTTTTTCGATTCTCTATCAGTAGTCGAAAATCAAATATGTCTAATTATACCTTTTCCGAAGGAAAGGGTATATTAAGTTTGGCATGGAGTATGTAACATACCAAAGGAGTCGCGATAGATATAGACATATATATATATATTCTTGATCAGGGTGACAAGAGGAGTCGATCTAGCCACTTGAACCAGGTAAATGTCCGAAAAACTGCATACAAATTTTTTTCTTAGTCCCTTCTTGGGTCGTGGGAATTGGTTCAGAAGTTTCAAAAATCAGGATTCTTAACGTTTTCCGTGAATAACTTTTTTACTATACATCCCAGCTTATTGAAATTTGGTGTGTGTATAGCTACTATGTAGACTTAAGCTTTCTCTGAAAAAAAAATTGCGACATCGCTATAACTATGGTCATCATCCTACACATTAGAAAAAAACACTCTTTCTCTTATCCTCATATCTGAATACAAAAATGATTTTTTTTTTTTTGCTTCTTCTGGTTGTGTATTTTGTCGCCAAATAAAGTCGTCATTTATGGTTAAAATTTGATCAAGATCACCATTCGCGAAATTCGCAAAAATTTTATTTTTACTATTTTGAATTGAGGTTTTCGCAGCTAGACAAAATGTCCTCTAACGGTTCAAATTTGATCAAGACCATCATGCGCGAAAATTTTGTGCTTAATAATAATCTCGAGTTTTAGAAGCTAAATCGAAGTTCAGATAAGGTATAAATAGACATCCAAGCTAGAACAACGAAAACGGCAGGAATTTTTGTTAAGGTAATATTTTAACATATTTCAGGCTGAGGAAAAGGTATGTGTGCAATCGGCTTAGCCGATGTAAACTTCTTTACTTGTTTAAGTTAAATTTAGTATATTCAAAGGCGAAAAATTTATATTTAAATATTGGTCTTACCCGAATTTCAAAAAAAAATAGTCGTTTGAGCCAAATGAAACATCGTTTGTATCGAATGAAGTTTTAAAACCATTGCATTCATATCCAACATTTTTAATGATTTCCAAATAAAAAGGTCGTTTAGAAAATATCCAAACGTATTTCGTTTAAAAGAAGCTGAACCTAAACGAATTATTTCTTTGGGTGTGAAAATAATGTAAGTAAGCATATTGAAATTCATTAGCCTTGAAATTTCACTACAACCACAAATTTTCATATTTCCGTTAATTTTATTGAGACACTCCAATATCCAAAATCAGTAAAAGCAAAATATACAGTAGAACCCCATTAAGAATGTCACTTTGCATTTATTATGCGCTAATTTCTAAGAACTTTGGGCATTCAAGTTTTTGGCTTTTCCCTGTACGAATTTGCGAAAATTGAAGAGTAGGCTAAAAAAAGGCATAGGCATTCAATTCTTACGAGAGTAAATAGAAAAGCGATTATTTTCTGTTTCTATTTTGCTACGTTGCCGAATTTCAACAAATTCAAACGGTCAGGTGAAATTTATGAATGAATTCCATATTATTTCCTTCATTTAGCTACGCTGCCAAGTTTCAGGCGAAATTCGCGCATTCTTCAAATTACTTCTTCGTCCTGCGCACACTTCGAGCTAAACCAACGTGTCGAATCATACGCCCAAACACGCAATCGAGCATGTTGCAGCTCGGTAGCTAATAACCACCGCGTATCATAAGAAACCTTAAGAGAATCGATTCACTACTTTGGAGGCTCTTTATATCTATACTCTTTGATAATGCCATTGGAGTTGCGATGAATAACATTTCCTCTCGATGGCAATTCCATCGCAATTGAGAATTACTCAAATTTTCCCCTTCATATCCTTGGTGAAAAAATTAATGAATTGGTCATTTATGAGTAAATTTCCGGCTGGGAATAGACTGAACGTATGTGTTAAGGGTATATATGTATGTATGTTTGTCTTGCTAAGAAGTTTCGACTTCGTTTTTGAAGCATTTATTGAACAGAAATTATTTTCTGCGTTCATGTGAACTAATACGCGACAGCATTTCAAGCGGATTGCTGAAGCGAAAATGTTTGTAGCGCACTTGCTGTAGAAAATAAGATATGAATGGTCGGGCCTTGTCGGACGCATGTTGACGTACAGGTTTAACAAAAGTATATAAGTGTGGGATTTATGTTACGTTATACCTGGCAACCCTATTAGTTTCTCACCACTTTTAGAGAGATAAGCAAACTGAGCAAAGGAGAGTGAGGGCATTCTTCGTTTGACCGCCGAGCTGAAAGCATTAAGCTTTCCGTTATTTTTGTTGAAGCAGCAACGCTGAGGAGAAGTCGCGTTCTTTTTGTTAACTTAAATGTAATTTATAACCTCCTAAATAAGCTATTCGAATAACCCAATTTACCGAACAATAAATATAAATATTTGTACAACGAATCTACAAATTCTTGGGGGCTCGTCCGGGATTCTTTAGTGAGCGCCATCTCGCAACGGAACCTTTTTTCATCCATACTGTAGAGGTACAGTCGTCATATTGCACCTTTATTCAGCAATAGCATCTCCAAGTGGTGCGTTAATCGTCAAATTATAGCCACGAGGAAAAATTAATATTCTTTTGGATATTGTAATCGTCAAATTACAATCCAACAACAACAACAATTCGAATAGCGGACCGAAAGTTCTAGGAAGAAGCAGCAGAAGCGACGCCAAAACGCAGCGTTTGAGAAAAGAAGAGAGCAGAGATTGAACGAAGAGAGCGAAGGCAAAGCGACGAATTCGTCGTCAACGTCGAGAGGAAACTTCAATTTGCGTATATCAGCAGAGCAAACGTAGAGAGCAGAGAGTGGTAGCGGCAAATTGTTGTATGCGGAGGCAGAAACGACAGAATCACTGGCAAAGTCAATATCGTAGAGAAGTCGATCAGAGCATTCAGTCATAGGCAAATTAACCTCAGCATATTGTCGGATCTCATCTTCATAGAGGGATATGTCACATTTCATGTCATTGGCCTCCATTTAAGGACATCAGACTGTCGGCGAATAGGATCTTGGTATCCGATTTGAATTTTAATTGGGTTGTGGTCACTTAATGAGTGACAATCCATGACTGTCCACGAAAAACTCATTCCTCTCAATGCCATGGTATTTGCAAGCGTGATGTCAATGTCGCTGGCACCATTTGAGCTATTAAACGTGTACGAATCACTTGGTTCATTTAGCACAAATAAATTCTTCCCACTAAGCCATTCCGAGAGCACCTCTCCTCTTGCGTAGCTCAGCGCTCTAAGGGCACTCTGAGATATTTTAGAGTGCCACAGAGGTGATTGCGCATTCGCGTCCATCCCAATGATGGTAGGTGACCTGCTATCAAGCAGCAGGACCTCATCAAGGTATTGCAGATATGGCTCTATTGGTTCACTAAATTGATAGTAAACTGATATCGCCAATATTTCGTCCCAAACACCGCTAATTCCAACGGAACAACCGATGTTGCCATATGGAATTTCTACGCAGTTTAGGCTGCTATCGTCAACAATTATTGCCGCCTTGCATCTGGAATCAGCATAAACTCGCATCTCTCCTGGCAAGCCCACTATCTTTTTCCTGCCCATTTCTGCCGAGTAGGGCTCCTGAACCAATGCAATCCTACACCTCTTCACTCGCATCATTCTACCCATATCCGCTGTTGCCTCTAAGCCACCACCACAGTTTAGTTGGAGGATGTACTCCATACTAATGGCGGGCCATTCTCCGTGCCAGCAACACTCCATATATCGGACATGACTCAGAAAGCATGTGATGATTCGCTGGTTTACCGTTGAACTCACAATTTCTGCACTTCAAAGCATTTTTACATGCCCGTTTAGCGTGTCCATGTTCGCCACATCGTCTACAGATCTCCTGCTCAACTTTACAGTTGGCAACCCGGTGGTCGAAACTCAAGCATCTGTAGCACCCAATCAACGTGTTTGGTTTATTTACCCGAAACGAAAAATATTTTATGTAACAGCGGCCACAGTCAGTGAGCATTCTTGCTAGTTCCGATTTCATCTCAAGAGACACATTTATAGATCCACCAACTTTAGGCTCCCAGGGCTTGCTCCTTATTTTGACTCCGCTTTCAAAGGCGGCTGGGCTTTTTTTCTCCTTAAAGTTCTTCTTATATAGTTCCTCCATAAATTCATCTACGGATATCTGAGTTGGGACCTCTTTTACCGTCACAATCTCTCCCCTTTTAGGATTGATGGAGACTTCCAGTCCAACCTCCTTAAATTTCGGATTTTGCGCAATTTTCTCCCTTTCGGCCACTGATGGTGTACGGATGACAGCACCACCTCTTTTAACCGGCTTCAGATCATGAACTCTGACGTCATTTAGCGTGGGTCCAACCTCGTTACGGACATTTTCTATTATTTGCTCCGACGTCACCTCTGGATTCTGGCTTTTGACAACGAGTGCCCAGGTTTCCACTGCCTTTTTTAAATGTCCTTTTGGCGTTGCGGATTCTGCTGGTAACCTTGGTGGTGGAACAACACTAGAGCCTGCATATTTCACCTTCTCTTCTAATCTGGCTGCTTTATCCACGAGCGCCATGATGAGCGATTCAAAGCGATTCCCGGCATGTAAGACATTTAGTGCGACGTTCCGTGCTACGTTTTCGGTGAGAACCGCTTGGTTAAGCGCCAACTTAATTCCTGCCACTGCCTCTATGACCGCCCCAATAGAAAGGTCTGCACTTGCCTCGCTCCCTCTTTCAATGGCTCTCCTGGGTAGCTTTTTGGATTGCTCCTTAATTTCGTGGGCTTCTTTTCCCTTCGGTGACGCCATTGAAGGTACCTGGTTAGCTTTTGCTTTTTCCCTATTTTTGGCACTCTTCCTCTTCAGCTTCTGCGACGGTATCTCAGCATTCTCGCTGTCAGTAGACACCAAGGTCGACCGCGCTTCGTCCACATCTTCCTATCAGTAAGGCTTATGTCCGACATTGACACAGTAACGCCAAATTTCTTAGCTTTCGAGGCATTTTGTCCAGTTGGACCACACTTTTTTTTGTTTTTGCGCACTTAATTTAGAAATAGTTTGCTCAAATTACCAAATTAACACTGAAAAGGTTGAGAACCCCTGGCGGCGGTGGCCACAGACCACCACGCTGGAGCGCCACACTGGCGCAGCCGCATTTTTTCGAACTTCGTTTCCAGGGAAAGAAAAATGGTGAGTCAAAGTAATCTCTCCAATTTCATAATTATGTTGATTTTAATTTTCCAACGAAATTTCATTATGTTTTTTTATATATATCGTGAAATCGAAAATTAAAGACGATCAATTATTTATTTTTGGGTTTAAATTGGTGTTGTGGAAACGATTTCCTTTTCTTGTTTCAAAATGAAAAAGAACAATTAAGCAAAAACAAGAAACTAATTTTTTTTTTGTTTAAGTGCATCGGTTTAAATCTATTTATGTTTAAAATTTGGCAGTTTTCTTTCGTGTGATCGAATTGTTGAATTTGGTTATGTAGTAACTTCGATCGTTAAAGCGTGGCTCTATGTAAGAATTCAACAAAGAAATCATGTACGATCTGCTCAAACAAACAAATTTTATTATTTCCCATATTTTTCTGAATTTTGTCTGAACAAAAACGATCTTGTGAAGCTAGCGGCGCAGCGTTTCTCTCTCGGCTGCCGCTCACTTTTTAGTTTCCCCTTGCCATAAAAAGACATATCAAGCATACACATAGCAAGGGTTCGTAAGACTACGCTGCGATCGTTTGAGTAAAATAAAGAAATAAAACGATCGTTCAGCTCTGCAAATGTGGTTTGTGCTGTCGTGTGTGTTTTTTCAGATGCGGTAAAAATTTATTTCACGTTTTCGGATTTATAACAGGAAATAAATTAATATATATCTTGAAGTGCTAAGTACAAGAGGAGAGGAGGTAGAAATTTATATTTCAATGGTTTTCCGATTTTAATGAAATCACGTAAAAAAAAAGAATATATAAGTATACATAAATTTCACGTCAAGTTTTAGAGCAGGTGGAAAAAAAAATCCTATTTTTTTGTTAGTTTTCTCTATTCTTCTTCTCTCTGTGCAAACTATGTGTGATAGTGCTATAAAATTGAATCTGTCTTGATGATACGTATGATTGTCGGGGTATTTATTGGGAGAAAAAGTTTTTTTTTGGCAAGCGGGAATAAAACATAAAAAAAAAAAATAATATATATATATATATAAAATTTTGTGGTCAGAAAATATTTTGATTGTTCTACTGGCTGTCTAACTTCCGTTAGATAGTTCATCGTTCGTTAATATTCGCGGCCGGGTACAACATTTTAATTTTGTTTTCTTAACAAGTGACCCCACGTTCGGAAAAAGCAAAAAAAAAAAATTTGGTGGTGCGATTCAGTTACCATTTTTTGAACTCGCTTTGATACTTCTACTTTGGACTAACTCTTTATGAATAAAAACAATCAAATGGATTTTTCTCTTACCGTAAAGTCTGGACTAAATGGAAAAGGAAGAAGAAGAATTGAAGCAGAATTTAAGGCAATCGGAAGATAGAGCAACAACTATTTTAAAGGAAGTGTGGGACCTTACTAAGCAAATAAATCCCAGTAGAGAGGCAGTTACCTTATAAGAAGACAATTTAGCTGTCAAGCGTTATACCCGTTTGGAAGAAGCTTTATTTCTCTTAGAAAACGCCAAACACTGCGCTGGTTCAAATACAGAAAAGAATAAGGAGAAAATTAGTCAGTTGACAGAAACAGTCACCCTTTTAGAAAATAATTGCCTAGAATTGAGTAAAAGAATAAATGCAAGCGCAGCGCTCATTGAGGAGTCTGAAGAAAATAACGAGATTCTCAGAGAAGCATTAAGTAGCGCTGTAGGAGGACAAGTAGCTGAGGAATTGGAACGAAGTTAGGCAGCAGCGAGGGAACAGAAGAAGGAAACCGAATACCTCAAGGTAAAAGTTAGAAATTTACGAGAAAGTTTAAAGAATCTCTGTCGCACTTCGCCCTCTCCTTCCCCTACTCCCACTCCAATAACACCTGAACAATCAGAACAAGCCGGTCAGCGAAATAAAGCTGAAAATTGCATTCTACAACAGGACTTAAGGATATAATTCAGGAATCGAGTATTCCAACTATAACAATTACAATGGCCAACCCTACAGATTAACAGATTAGTACCATATTTCGCGGCCACCAATGGCCCGGAACTTAGAGCAGATGTTCATAGATTTATCGCCGGTTGCAAATTAGCGAAATTAACTATTAATGAGCACGACACACAGAATGCAATAAAGTGCATTAAACAAAGATTAGCGGGCCATGCTTTCGAGTCATTGTCAAACAAAGTTTTTAGCAATATTGACGAACTGTGCGAGTTCGTCAAACAATTTTTTCTAAAGAAGAGAAACGCTCGAAGATATAAGAGCAGAAATTATATCGAGTAAACAGAAAGCAGGGGAATCTATTTGCCTTTTTGGGGTAGGGTTGAGGCCCTATTGAATGAAGCAGAAAGTATCATTAGCGATAAATGTAGTGAACAGGAATCTCACTCCGTGTTAGACGAATATAAAACTTTAACCGCTTAACGGTTTATAATGGGTTTAAGAGAGCCCTTAATCAACATCGTTTCGTAGGATGCCAAAACAAACTCATCCGCGACCTCGTAAAAATAGGTGAGGAAGCCGAGGAGTTGTTTGGCGATACCCCATTGCAAATAAATACAGTGGACTCGGCTGGTCAAAATGCCACGAGACCACCAAGTGCACCTCAGTGTTCTTTCTGCCAGCGGGAGGGTCACTCGACTGAATCGTGTTTTCGTGCGAGAGGAAACAATCAGAGTAGTCGAAACGGCCAAGAAATGACCCGAAGGACGCAAACTAACTACTTACTGCTCACGACGCGGCCATGCTTACAACAATTGTTTCGAGCGGCTCGCAAAACTTTTCTGCCAGGTATGTCTAATGAAAGGCCATGAAACTAATCCATTCTGCCAAACAATCCGCACTAACGGATGGGCGAAATTTTTCCAGACAAAATTCTTTCCTAAGGCCTACAACACCAAACTCGCAAGCGGTAAACCAACAATCGACTCCAGCAAACTCCTTAACGAACAATCGAAGTAGCACAACTCCACAAACACAAGAACGAAATCCCAACAATCCAGTGCAGTGCTACAGATGTAAAGAATTTGGTCACATTGCCTGGAACTGCACAAACAACTACAGGATCAGGGAAACTTATTGCGGCCCAGTGCCGGCCAATAGACTGGAATGCCCCAAATGAGTGTAACAAACGGCCGAACCAGTTGTTGGAAGACCAGCAACCGAAAGTAACGACAACAGACCCATTGGAAGAAAAACCCCAAATCGACGAAGTCCCTAGCTCCAATTCAAAGACGTTACGCAGTCAAAAGTCGGATTGTACTCCTTTAAAGGTCAAAAAACCTGTAAAGAAAGTGACATTCAATGACACAATAACAACATTTGTGTATGCCTTAGAAAGGACTCTGAGCTGAGGGGCATCAGCGATACAAAAACTAGAAATTCTATCTCAAAAGTAAAAAATTGTTTTTCGATTTTCAACTTTGTATTGTATATATTTCAATTGATTTTAATAAATTCTATGAACTTTGTTGTGCCCAAAATAAATGAGTTAAAACAAAATTTTTTGATTTTCAGGGGTAAGAAAGAAACCTCAGTATTCGACTGCGAGTGTTTCAAAAAACGCACAGTTCAGTTGGGGGAGATTACTTCGAAAATTTACCTTCAAATCAGGACAAAATGAGGATGTAGCTAACAGTTTAAATTTGAGACACGAGCTTCCGGTAGAAGATGCTTTTATAGAAATACCGTGCCAAAAAAACGTATAGGAGAAAAGCCACATTGTTAATTGATTCTGGTGCGGATACCAGTTTGATTAGAAGAGAATCGTTAGCAGATGATGTAGACATTGATTTTAAAAAGGTTAAGCGTTAGTAGGAGCTTTCGGAGGACTCCAGCACGATAGGTGAAGTGAAAATAGAACACGATCAGATTCCGTCATTGAAGTTAAATATGCAAGTAGTCCCTTATGGTGCATATTTGCCAGCGGATGGTCTCCTTGACGAGATTCACTCTGTAATAAGACCATAACGGATACGATAAAAAAAAATATCACTTTTGTTGAAAAGGGAGCACAGGTAGCTACCCTACCGTTAATTTTGAAGAATTCTTCTTGTAATGTTCACGTGGCTAGAAAAATCACAACGAGATCGATAAGAATAATTGCAGTTAGTACAGGGTTACTAGCGAATGATTTAGTGGTGCACAAAAGAGAAGTGGCACCAAACGTTTATATTGGAGAAAGTATTACAAAACCCCAGAATGGGTTGGGATATGTATCAGTTTTGAATGCCTTAGAGGATCAGGCTAAATTAGATATGAAAACTGAACTACAGTATAGTCTTTTAGACGACTATGCCATGTTACGCGAGAATTTTTCTAAGTATGGAGCGTTGAGTCAGACGGAACAAAGATACTCAACAATAGAGAAGGAGTTTTTGGCTATAGTGTGGGCCACAAAAAATTTCAGATCCTATTTACTAGGGCGTCATTTCACTATTTACTGACCATAAGCCGTTGAGAGGAATAGCGAATTTAAAAGACCAAACGTCTAGGTTGGCTAGATTCCGACACAAGTTGTCAGAGTTCGACTTTGAAATTTAATATAAGCCGGGAAAACAAATCAGAATGCTGACGCTCTAAGTAGATTGTCCTACGAAGATACCGACATAGCCGTAGTGACAAGATCTCAGGCCAGGCAAAAGGCAGACCCGTCAGATAGTTCAGGGGTAGTCGAGGAAGTTTGTTTAGAAATAAAGAAGAAGGGTATATGTTAGATAACCCTGATTTGGGAAAGGAAGACTCAGCCGTTTTCCTGACAGACCCCAGGGATATAAAAAATGTACTAAAACAATTTCACGATAGTCCGATGGGTGGGCATAAAGGGGCCCCAAAAACATATTTCCGTATTCGCCGCCAATTTAAGTGGAGCGGCATGCAACGCCAAATAAGAGATTATGTCAAGGCATGTACTAAATGTCAGCAGAATAAGGCTAGCAAAGCGACGAAAATGCCCATGGTTATAACAGATACGGCTCATAGACCATTCGACAAACTGTTTATGGACATGGTAGGTCAACTACCTACCACCGCCTCAGGCAACAGATATATTCTCCCAATAATAGATGATTTCTCTAAATATTTCATTTTTGCGGCCATGCCGGATGCAGAGGCTAGCACAGTAGCGAAAATTTTTTTTAAAGAGGTCATTTCGAAATTTGGTATACCACGACTTTTGGTGACCGATAACGGCACGAACTTTAGTTCCAAACTATTTTCAGATATTTGCAAGCTACTGGCAGTGAAAAGACTTACAACTAGTCTATATCACCCTCAGTCAAACGGGGCACTGGAAAGATGTCACCGGCCTTTGGCCGAACATCTTCGTATGGTGGTAAATGAAGATGGTACGAACTGGGACGAATGGCTATGCCATTCTATGCACGTTCATAATAATTCGGTCCACACCGCAACCAAACATACGCCCACTAAGGTGCTTTTTGGTTTCGATGTCTACTTGCCAGTAAAATTTGAAGAAAAAATCCATACCTCTCTATAACCCAGACCACTACAGCAAAATGCTGAAGTACCAAATTCAAAGAACGTATTAATTGGTACGAAAAAAACCAAGAAAAATCAAAAGAAAATTCGAAGAAATATTATGATACCACAATAAATTTACAAACATTTAAAAGCGGTGAAAGGTTTGGCTAAAAAACCAGAATCGAAAAAACAAATTTTAATCACCATGGGTGGGCCCTTTTACAGTAGTGTCCGCTATTGGTCCGTGAATACCAAGCTTTTGATAAAGGGAAAAGAAAAAACGTACCACAACAACCTTTTGAAACTATATCACAAGTAATATCCAAAACAATTTTATATTTTTTTTTTTCGTTTATATTCGTTTTCAAAGAATTAGTTAAAAAAAAAATGTATGAACACAGCTTGCGTACAGTATAGTACTCCAAATGCGACAAACGTTGTCCTTTAAATTTTTTTTAATGCGGATTCCCTGTGTTTAATCGTGCAACATTTTGCTACTCTGTCTATAAATTTTTCTATTTTAAAAAATTTGATGCGAAGATTTTTCCTATTCTTCGATGCTACAGTTTTCATTTTCGGTTTATTTAAAAAAAAAAATTATATATACTTACTTATAATTGAATGTACTATCAAAATATTCAGTTATCGGTAAGTTATATATGTCGGGATAACCAAAGTTTTTTTTAATACTTTTGGAAAAAAAATTTTTGACAGGCAACTTATGCTGTCACAAAAAAAAAAAATTTTCTGATTAAAAAAAAAATTAATATTAAAAAAAAATTGTCCAAAAATCTAATTTTTTTTCGTCTGCAGTTTTGGACAAGTATATCTCCTAACATGGCGATATTACCGTTCACAATTAATAAGCTTTTGAAAAACCAAAGTCAAACAATAAAAATTTGAAAACAGAAGTCAAATTTTTGGAACGATTTGATAATGAACGATTTTCTGCTAACTTTCAATACTAAACTCAGTACTTAAGCTTAAACCTATATGAACTTAAAAAAAAAAAAATATTAATAATAATTTCAATGATACATTATTTGGATTTTACTTAAATTTACTCAAAATAAAACTTTCATCTATTTGACAAAGGCTTAAGTAACTCTCGACGTCAGCAGAATCGCCTAAAATTTTTTAACTAACCTCCTTTTTCGCTTCTAATAATAAATACCAACAAACATATATGTTAGTGTAACTATACTAGTTTACTAGAAATAAGTTTACGAATCAACCGGAAATTACCAGCGGCAACTTTCCAGGAACTCCACTACATTACTTCAAGGCACAAAATTTCATCTTTATATGACGTTTCCAACTCCATTACACGGCAGCCACACGTTCAATTTTTGGCTTTCAAGTTCCCATACACTCAAAACATTTTACTAACACACTCACACTTTTAGGACTTGAACGCCAACTTGACTTCAATTTTTCTTTCAAGATCCGTTTCAATTTTACGTTCAAGTTTTTAACAGCTGATCATAGTTGCATAGCATTCTAAGTTGTTTCCTTGACGACGGCATTTTGAAAATAAAATTGCCTTTCAAGTTGCGTGCAGCCTACGTCATAGCTTCAATTTTAAGAAATTTGACAACCAGTAGGTGTGCTCAACTTGAAAGCAAATTATTGAACGTGTGGCTGCAGTGTTAAAGCTAAATGTAAAATACGAGAGTTCATCTTTTCATTTCAATTGGGAATTTTATTGGCCAGATAAAGCAAAAACAAACCGGTAGCATTATCCAAGGCACATTACATCATATTTAAAACTGTTGTACAACCGCCGTTCTAAAAACAATTTTGTTATAAACGGCACAAAAGGCGAAACAAGTGACGGCCAGTAATCTCACATCAATAGATTGTCAACATTGGTCTTTATTCTACAGTTCGCAGTTTGCAGCGTCCCGTCTCATCAATAACTTCCAAAATATCAACGTTTTAAAATATATGTCACATTTTGTTGCAAGACCATACTGCCTCCTTGGAGCGCTCAGAAAAAGATTGTCAGCAATATCAAACTAAAAAATCTTAAAACACTCTGCTCTAAGCATTCATAATAATTGAAAAAGTCTCATGATTTTCTTTACATAAAGAAATTTTCATTGATGCTAACTTGCCTACGAATGCAATATCAAACTTACTGAACTCCACTCCTTTGATGTCATCAAGGTTACTGGAAACAATTTCTCACCTGAAATATTGCGATCACAGGATGTTTTGGTGAAAGTTTTACATCTACAAGTCGAAGCAATGGTTCGAGGCAACAATTCAAGCTCAGGGAGCAGGAAGCGCTGCGCAAAGAAAAAGCTCGCGAGCACACCCCGAAAACCTAAGCACGCCACTAACTCCAAACGTATCTCTGCGGGAGGATAAACCTTGCGCAATGCTGAGAGATGCGAGAAGAAAGCAAAGCTACTATAAGGGAAAAGGGGCTGGAGCATGGATTCCCAAAAAATGCAACAACCTCACAAAAGTTCGAATCACCCTACATTGTTCGAATCACTGACCCAGCAGCAGAGCGTCTCATCACGATTATTAACGTGTTCGAAACACACGACATTTTTCAAATCAAGGACCAGTTGCGTGGGAAAGGAAATAGTTGCAGCCGGACCGATCATGAGATTCAAATAAATTGGTCTCGACAGCAGTTGATAAGGAAAACTGTGCGCTATCGTTCAGAAGTCCTCATAGGAACGAAAGCCGTTTTCGTCACAGTTATTCCTTATGTTTATTTCTGGATTTCTACTGGCCAATAAATGACATAATTTTCCTCATCTGCGGCGCGACAATAATCGCAGACAGCGAGAGTCATCAGTGCCCATCACACCCCGAACGATTTTGGAATCGGGGACAGCATGAATCATCAGTGTCGATCAACCCATGAACTATAAATGTTTCGTGAACAGCAGCCAATATGGATTATTACAAGTAAGGAAGCAATAAGAATAACATTGTAAGTTTTTCTTATAATCACACGCTTTTTCTGGATGTAGTAGTATTCTCTTAAACTAATTGTATGTATCTCTATTTGCTTCGAAATAGTTAAAAAAAAAAAAAGAACAAGCTTTTTGCTATTTTTCATAAAATTCGCCATACCTTAATTCATTAAACAGAAACAATCTAGTTTCTGCATTCCTGTTATTTATTAGAAAAAAAAAAAGGTGCATATATAAGTTCGTGCATATTTTCCTTAAATTTATCCAATTTCAATTGTTTGATTTGTTTATGCGCGTCATGCAAGGTTGTAAAGAAGTGACAAGGGAGAAGGAATTGAATTAACTTAAAGTTAAAAGTTTTTTTTTCATTTTAGCCTAAGATATTCTAAGTCAGTACGTTTAGTTTTTCAACCTAGCATAAGAAAAATTTACAGTAAAATCTTAAAACTCAAAAGAAAACCAGAACCGAACGTCACAAAATTCGAATGTAGGGATCGCGTCTCGTGTCCGAAATTGTCCGTAAACAAAAACAAATATATTTTTTCTCCTATTTTGCCCGGGATCCTTCCTATAAGGGGGGAGGGATGTTAGGTGTCGACTTTGGCTAAGTAGGTTGAGAACCCCTGGCGGTGGTAGCCACAGACCACCACGCTGGGAGCGCCTGAAAGTAATTCCATTACATTTCAGCAATCTGGCTGTAACTATCTTCTTCTAACATTTTTACCAAAGCGTGAGAATTAAAAAATATTTTATTTCCACTTCCAACGAGTTTTTGCCGAATATGCATTCCCATAAATCTAAAGCTGAAATGCACTTGTGCATTCTGCACATATAACATTTCATTAAAAATCAAAATGTAGCAAACAAAAGCAAATTGTCTAAAAAGATTGCAAACGTTATCTGCAAGACTTTATAAGGTTTTGATTTCAAACAACCGTAAAATTTCGGACGCATGGAACGGCAAGGAAAATTCTGCCGACGTTGCATTCCCACGATCAGCACATAGGCTGATCGCTTTTCCAAGTCACGTTGTCCCAACTTATGTGCGCCGTCGCGGCCAGCAAGCCGTCGACGGCTAAGTAGCGTTAGGAAGTCGAAGAGGAAAATAAAAATCCTAACGCCGGAGAGTCGATTGGAATTTTGAAGCCGGGAAGACGGCCGGCTCAGAGTCGTTTGGAAGATAGGAAGCCGTGAAGACGGCCGTTCGTTTAACATAATTGATTTTTTTGGAAAGTTAAAAAAAAAGAATTATTTAAAGTTCGTTTAACATAATTGATTTTTTTGGAAAGTTAAAAAAAAAAAGAATTATTTAAAGTTCGTTTAACATAATTGATTTTTTTGGAAATTTAAGTAAAAAAAATTATTTAAAGTTCGTTTACATAATTGATTTTTTTTTTGGAAAGTTAAAAAAAAAAAAAATTATTTAAAGTTCGTTTAACATAATTGATTTTTTTGGAAAGTTAAAAAAAAAAGAATTATTTACAGTTCGTTTAACATAATTGATTTTTTTGGAAAGTTAAAAAAAGAATTATAAAGTTCGTTTAACATTATTGATTTTTTTGGAAAGTTAAAAAAAAAATATTAAAGAAATCTCTATCTAAAAATCAAAAGGTAAAAACACTCAGATAACGTCAAAAAGATGAAAACATCAAAAGTCAATGTGAAAAACCCAATTTATGTTACGTGTTGTTAAAATAAAAAAAAATAAATTAAAAATCAATTCTACATAAATGTGTTGTGTGCATCAAAAACATACGAATATCTTAATAATAATAATAATAATAATTCTTTGCGTCTGTACTATTTTCACAGAAAACGCATTTGTTTCTACATACATATTGTCCAAAAACAAAAAATAAAAGCTAGTTTATAATCCATGTTGTGAGCTGTAACTCGTTTTAATTGACGATCGTCCGTAAGAGTCAAACAAATCTTCTTGATTGTGAAAAAAAAAAAGAAAGTAACAAAAAAAAAGAGAAATAAATAAACATTGTGAACTAAAATTTAATTCTGGTGCGGTTTTTTTTGAAAAGAGAAAGGAAAACAAAAAAAATATTGTAATAACGACACCCCTTCTCCCCCTTTTTCAAACAAAAAAAAAAGAAGGAAACAATAACGTTACACTCCTTCTTCCCCTTTTCCAACAAAAAAGGAAGAAGATAAAAAACGTTACAAAAGGTTTGATTTTCAGTTCGTTTGCAACTGAATGAGTATTATATTTTGTTTTTTTTTTAGTCCTCTTGAAGTTTTCCGTTCTTCGTACGCTGATTGAAATGGGCAAAAGGAATTTGGGATTTTCAATATGCTTTTTCGACTTTGTTTTGATTTTTTTTACGCAGCCGAGAATCTATATTGGTGTGAGTTTTGATTCTCTGTGTGTCAGCTAGCGATTTAAGAGGCGTTTTGCTCGGTCGAACTTTACCTATACAACCCGAATCCAACCAAGGCGCTAATCGTGCATCATGAAAAATTTCCCTCGAAGCGCCATTATGAATATGGGAACTCTTTAGATTCTATACTCTTTGGATACATTCAGTGTGTAGTAATATTGATTTAATTTCTGTTTTGCCAGCAGTGTTGTTTTTTGGTTTTGGACACTTATCAATAGATGGCGCTGTATTTTAATTCAGTGTGTAGTATCAATGATTTTTATACCCAGCGTAAGCGGGGTATATTAGTTTTGTGCGAATCTTGTAACAGGGAGAACTAAGCTCCGGAGATATAGACATATATATAAATAGAAATGATCAGGATCAAAAACTGAATTGATTTAGACAAGTCCGTCTGTCCGTCCGTCCGTGGTCGGATCTCCTCCGAAACGGCTGGACCAATCCAGTCGATATTTGGCACACAGGTATATCGGGATCCGAGTATCATTTTAAGTAAAAATGGGAGACATCCGCCCACTGCCACGCCCGCAAATGAATAAAATGTGTTTTCAGTAAAATACACATGAGTTAACGGTTGATGCAACCAAGGCATGTTGCTTCAACAGTTGCATCGTAAGTAGTATTGTGGCCTACTGAAATTGGTTATACCAAAGAGTATTAATAAATATAAGAGGCGCCAACGTACTCTATCGGCTCTCTTAGCATTTTGAAAATGCTGGCCTCCTTATTACGATACACTTTGTCCCTATGCCATTTCGTCTCACATCACAAAGCGAATGCTGATTGAAAACAAAAATGCGCAACGCGAGTGCGAGAAACGTGCGTAAATGAACATTTAATGAATGAATTGTGCGTTTGCTTATGCGCAGAGTAAAAGGGATGGAAATTTTTTTAAGCTTGTGCGCATGCAAAGGCTGCCGAACACAGTGTGCAATATTTGACTATTTCAAATCTTTCTTCAGACAAGTTCTATTTTACTTATTATTGATATAATTTTTATAGTAAAATAAAAATTGAAATGATATCAATTTGTTTCTAGACATTAAGAAAGCTATTTTGCTGAATTTTATATTCATAATTTATAGTTCATGAAAATTTTTTTATAAAATGAAAGGAAGAGACTCGATATTTGCACACTGTATCATACTTTTGAAATTTTTTTTAGTAGGATTGATTGAAATGAGCAAAATTCGTTCAAGGAAGGACGGTGGAAGGGAAAAGAAGTTCTATATGTATGAGCATAACAATGCTTGTATGTATTTAAAATGGAATGATTCAGCTTGTTTACATTCGATGGTGCAAATACGATGTCCGTTGAAGACCCATAAAAAAGTTTTTTGAAAATTTCAACTTTGCTATTGACTTCAACAATTTTTTCTCTTACATTTAATTTTAATAGTGGATATTCAAGCAACAGTGCAAACGCAGTGTAATATTTGCATTGAACAAATTGCGTACAAAAAAAGCAGATGCAAATATTGCACACTGCGATTTGCACTGTTGCTTGAATACACTATATTTTGGTAATATTCACAAAAATCCTAAATTATTGAACAATTTCAATATAAAGCAGATCAAAAAGTCTTGTAAAATTCATTTTAATTTTAGCCCCATGCTAATGGGAGTATTTTTACAGCTGAAAATACCAATTTTCGCAGAGGATAAATTTAAAAGTAGATTTAAGAAGACGTTGTAGATTAATATAATTTTTAATGATCAAAAGTAAAATTACATTAGCATCAGAAAAACATCAGAAAAAAGATTTTTTTCGATTGCTAAAAATTAACATTTCGTAATAGAAATGATTGGACCCTAAGCCCGATAAAATATTTAAGTAATTAAAATTAAAATATAAAAAGGGTCGAATTAAAACTAAAAAAAAAACTAGCACATATGTTACAAAAGGTAATCGAAGCGACCAGGTTTCGATTTTTTCGCATTTAGCGCCGCGCAGGTCACCCTACAGAACCATACGGTAGTGACTTTGCATTGGTCACGTAGAAACAGGAAAACGACATAAGCCACCGACTCGAAAAACGATTTTTGAATTTTTCAGCGGCCGAAATATTGCAAAGGCACACAACGGCCAAATACAAACGTACGTTATACATTGGTGCGAATCATTGTAACAGAGGATGTAACTAAGCTCCGGAGATATAGACATATATATATATAGAAATGATCATGGATCAAAAACTGAATCGATTTAGACATGTCCGTCCGTCCGTCCGTCCGTCGTCCGTCTGTCCGTCCGTCCGTGGTCGGATCTCACTCCGAAACGGCTGGACCAATCAAGTCGAAATTTGGCACACAGGTATATCGGGATCCGAGTTATGATCCTAAGTAAAAACGGGAGACATCCGCCCAGCTGCCAACGCCCGCAATATGAATATAATGTGCTTTTCAGTAAAATGCTTGTAGCTTGCGAACCACTCAACACATTCCATTGATATTTGGTGTACTGGTAAACTACGAAAAGGGACATATCCTGGCAAAAAATGGACGCACGCCCTCCGTGAGCCACGCCCACAAATAAGCCCAAAAATAAGGGCTTATCGTAACTCGTGAAGTAAAAGGCGTAGAAGCTTCAAATTCGCAACATAGGTTGACCAAGGCGAATGAAAGGTATCGGAAAAAAATTTATATGGCCCGCCCACTTCCACGCCCACAAATGGAGATTTTTCGTAACTTCCGAATTAATAGGCGTAGACGCTTCAAATTCGCAACATAGGTTGACCAAGGCAAACGAAAAGTGTAAGGAAAAAATTTAACTGGCCCGCCCGCTGCCACGCCCACAAATGAAGATTTTTCGTAACTTCCGAAGTAAAAGGCGTAGAATCTTCAAATTCGCAAAATAACAGGTTGGCTGATAAGTCCCCGGTCTGACACATAGATGGCGTCGCTAGTATTAAATGCGTATTATTTTTATATAGTGGCAACCTTCAAATGATTCGTGTCAAAATTTGACGTCTGTAAGTCAATTAGTTTGTGAGATAGAGCGTCTTTTGTGAAGCAACTTTTGTTATTGTGAAAAAAATGGAAAAAAAGGAATTTCGTGATTTGATAAAATACTGTTTTCTGAAGGGAAAAAATACAGTGGAAGCAAAAACTTGGCTTGATAATGAGTTTCCGGACTCTGCCCCAGGAAAATCAACAATAATTGATTGGTATGCAAAATTCAAGCGTGGTGAAATGAGCACGGAGGACGGTGAACGCAGTGGACGCCCGAAAGAGGTGGTTACCGACGAAAACATCAAAAAATTTCGCAAAATGATTTTGAATGACCGTAAAATGAAGTTGATCGAGATAGCAGAGGCCTTAAAGATATCAAAGGAACGTGTTGGTCATATCATTCATCAATATTTGGATATGAAAAAGCTCTGTGCAAAATGGGTGCCGCGCGAGCTCACATTTGACCAAAAACAACAACGTGTTGATGATTCTGAGCGGTGTTTGCAGCTGTTAACTCGCAATACACCCGAGTTTTTGCGTCGATATGTGACAATGGATGAAACATGGCTCTATCACTACACTCCTGAGTCCAATCGACAGTGGGCTGAGTGGACAGCGATCGGTGAACCGTCTCCGAAGCGTGGAAAAACTCAAAAGTCCGCTGGCAAAGTAATGGCCTCTGTTTTTTAGGATGGGCATGGAATAATTTTTATCGATTATCTTGAGAAGGGAAAAACCATCAACAGTGACTATTATATGTCGTTATTGGAGCGTTTGAAGGTCGAAATCGCGGCAAAACGGCCCCATATGAAGAAGAAAAAAGTGTTGTTCCACCAAGACAACGCACCGTGCCACAAGTCATTGAGAACGATGGCAAAAATTCATGAATTAGGCTTCGAATTGCTTCCCCACCCACCGTATTCTCCAGATCTGGCCCCCAGCGACTTTTTCTTGTTCTCAGACCTCAAAAGGATGCTCGCAGGGAAAAAATTTGGCTGCAATGAAGAGGTGATCGCCGAAACTGAGGCCTATTTTGAGGCAAAACCGAAGGAGTACTACCAAAATGGTATCAAAAAATTTGAAGGTCGTTATAATCGTTGTATCGCTCTATTCATAGGGAACTATGTTGAATATAAGAAAGAATTTTGAAGGAAAAAAATGTGTTTTTCTTTTTAACATCTGAGGATTAAATCAGAAATCACTTGTATAGGTCAAAAGAGTCCGTGAACTGAAAAGGTTGTTGGAAAATTTCAACTTTTATTTTAATTTTCCTTCACATTAATTTCCAATTTTGGTAATATTTCAAAAACTTATATTGAACAAATTATAAAAGGCAGATCAAAAAGTCTTGAAAATTATTTTGAATTTACCACCTAATTGAGTTTTTACATGTAGGAAAAATTTTCGCTAGGGATAATTTCAATGCAGCCCATAATGAAGACGTTGTAAATTGATCTCAATTTATTAATTCAAAGGAAGTGTATCATTAAAGATCAGGCAAAACATCAGAACTAAAAGATTTTTTTCGATTGTAAAATTGACATTTTTAAAATTTTTTCCCTAAGCATTATTTAATAATTAAACATTTAAAATTATTAAATAAGGTCGAATTAAAGGCTAAAAAAATAGCAATTGTTAAAGTGTTATAAGCACCAAGGTTGATTTTTTACGCAATATACCAACGCGAGGTCACCTAAATTCTAGGTTTAAACGTTTGATTGGTACTTAGAAAAGAAAATGTACATAGCACACCAAAAAGATTTTTGAATTCTAATTCAGTGCAATTTGAAGTGCACCTAATCGTCAAATAAAACGTAATCAGTATGTACAGGCCCGAAAAACATAAATAAGCCATAATAAGGAGCAATCGAAAGAATATTCGCAAGCGCCGAAAAATATAAGACATCGAATCCTTTCAAGCGTAAAGGCAGAAAAGCAGATTTCGTTTTGTTTTGGGATTTTCTATCAATCCTACATTTCAGGCTTTCTTCCTATTTCATGCTATTGAGGTTCATTTTCAAACAATTATGAATGCGGAGGCCAGCATCGAGACAGACGGCCAAAAATGATTCGCATAATGACCGAATTTCCACGCGAATCGCTTTGATCAAAAAATCCCCTTATAATCAGTCGCCTTGGATGGTGCTTAAATCTCGGCCTGATAACGTCAAGCGAGAACGTTCGTTTTCAAACACGGTGAACCGGCGGAAGGGGCCAAGCCAGGATTGAGGCAGGAAGGTTTTGCTGTGTGTGTGGTGGGTGGCTGGAATTATTATATAGGTCTTGATAGGAAAATCTTAACTCGGAATTTGTCAACAATTGCCGTCTGAAGGAACAATCGCCCATAAGTGGCACTTTGGCCATAGGAGAGGAATTTGTTCCATCAGGAAACCAGCTAACATGATGGACTCCAAACTCGGGATTTGGTTGGGAGGTTCTTCTGCATCACCTTAAGTCGAACCTGGCACCAAATTCCATCGTCCGTCCATGGCGAAAATTTTCTGGGAAACATTGTTAGTAAAACAAGTAAATTGTTGCTCAGTTTGCCTGACAATAAAATACCCGACACAGACATACGTGTTCAAATAATTTGTAATATCAAGAGGTGTTTAATGCCAAAAGGGCCATACCGACTTTTGTTGAATTTCTTTATGAAAACCGCCCTTTTGCCACGACCACTTTTCCATTTTTTTGTTTCTAATCGGACACCTTAATATACGTTCAAATTCTAAGTTTCAGTAAAGTATCTGAAAAATCCGGTTTTGGGGCAGTTTTGAGATTTTTGTGACAGACCCTAGTACTGGAGGTACCCTTAATAATGGACCTATCAAAAAAAATTTTGGAGAGGATGTTTATGGCTACAAAGGAAGCATAACTGCCAAATTTCGTTCAAGTCCCATTTGAAATTCGGGTGTAGGAGGCAATTTTTGAAAAATGCCCTTCGGCCACGCCCACTTTTCCAATTTTTTGAAATTGAATAAATTGACTTCAAATATGTTCAACTATCAAGTTTCATCAAAATATCTTGAAAAACTTCGCTTTAAGAGCAGATTTTGTGATTTTCGGAACAGACCCTAGTACTGGAGGTATCCCTAAAAATAGTACGATCGGGTCCATTTGGGAACTTGTTCTTACTCATGTGCTTGTGAGTACGCATATCAAATTTCACCAAGATAGCTCAACTCCTTCGATAAGATAACTGTATACAAACAGACAGACAGACGGACAGACATGTCTAAATCGAATCTCCTGGTGACGCTGATCATTTCTATATACATTTTGTATGGTCTATCTCGACTGGATCTGGGTGTTACACACAACCCAACAAACGCAATATACCCTCAGAGTGTGTCGGGTATAAAATGCACGAGCTTTTATTTTCAAAATTGGAAATCTATAAATAAAGCAAATCGGCATTTTAAATTGTTTTTCCCCAATAACATTTTACCTTACTTAATAAGATTTATCAAGATTATTGAACGTATTAAATAATCAAGGTTTTATCGTATTTACAACTAATTCCTGGAAATGTTATTGAAAAAGTTCGAGGAAAAAACAAATGCAAAAACATTTGGTCACAAAAAGCGAAGTGAGATCTGATCAGTGTTGCCGGTTTGGTAATATTTTACCAAAACTTGTTACTTTTTTTGTGGATGTGAAGATGTCCAGTTTTTTTCTGATTTTAGCTTAAATATACGGTCAAATTCTAAGTTTCATTAAAATATTTCGAAAAAACTGCCGATTTTGAGGCAGTTTTGTGATTTTCGTAACAGACCCTAGTACTGGAGGTACCCCTAAAAATGGTCCGATTGGGTTCATTCTCGAACTTGTTCTTACTCATGTCCCCGTGAGAACGCATACCAAATTTTATCAAGGATAGCTCAACTCATTCGATAAGATAACTGTATACAAACAGACAGACGGACAGACAGACAGAAAATCGAAGTTTTTCAACATATTAGGTGTAGTAAAAAGAAATTATTATTTTCTTATATGAAGGTTGTCTCACAAAAAACGCTCTGTGTGGGAAATTCCTTGGAAATACAAATTTATTTTTATTGTTTCTGAAACACAGCTCAATGGTCTACATGATAATGTACAATTGGTTATTTTTCTAGCTCCGGCTCTATATACAAATCGCAAATGTTTATTTTAAATTAGAATTTCCGAACAATTTTTTTCAGTGTATACTATTTTTCGAATTTTAATTTTTTTCTTCATTTATTCTTAAACGAGTAAAGAAAGAATTTTTCATTTATCTCAAGTCTTATTTTAGATATAAAATTATGAATAAAAGAGAAATATTGAAAAATTGTCAAATTTTCGATTTTCAAATTGCAACAACAACAACAACTGAGGGAATTTCTCTGTTATATATTATGGGGAGTTATGAACGGCTATAATCTTTGGATGTAAGGTCCAAAAATCAAAATCCCAGACCCACTATGTCACGTTTCTCGTGGCCTGACCCACCTAATATATTGATGAAATTTGATATTTGAACATGTTCAAAGGCAAGCAATATTATTTCCAAATATTGGAAAAATGGGCGTGGCCGAAAATCGGTTTTCCGACAAGAGTAACTGACCCTTTACTCTTGATTGAACGTTACTTGACTTAACTTATAGAAATCTGTTTTCAATGTATGTATGCATTTAAGTATGTCAATCCCAGCCGGAAAAATTCTCATAAAGGACAAATTCATTAATTTTTTCCACCAAGGATATGAAGGGGAAAATTTGAGTACTTCTCAATTGCAATGGCATTGCCATCGCAAATCCAATGGCACTGTCATCGATAGAGCTATCGATATGACGGAGTAGATCTACTCCACTTTCGATGACCAACTCGTGACATATGCTCTTATGACTGCCAATGCCGCTTGTGTGTTAATTTCATTAGAAAGTTGGTGTATAATCAGGAGGAGTCGCGGCTCTATGTCACGCTGAAATCATTGATTGTTTCACCGGGACATTTCCGGCTGGGACATACTTAAATGCATACATACATTGAGAGCGTATGAAAGCAACTCGCCAGTGATGCCAACTTAGCGCTTTTTAGATCTAGCGCATTTAGCGCTTAGCTATTTTTGTTGCGTTCATACCAAATGTGCATACTTATATTGTTGTTGTTATCCTCAACCATTATTGTTTGCGTGCACACTTTTTGTTTCTCAATAAAAGCAATTTTTTAAAACTGTTAATATTATAGATTTAGTGATTTCTAATAAATAAATATTCAATAAACGTTTTCAAAATTTTATGTTAAATCACTAAGTTTTAGCGTATTTTGCTTCTAAGGAGTTGGCAGCACTGCTTATAATTGTTTGTGATATTCTATTCTCTTTGTCTTTTACTCTTAACGTACCAAGCACGGAAGCAGTGATGCCAGATTGTGGGTTTTTCCCCATATTGAGGGCTTTTTCACTCAAAAAACGTGACATGGGGAAAAGTATGGGTAATTTTATATCGAAATTTATGCACTACATTTAAGGTACATTTACTACTACAACTTTAAGTTACTTTTATTTTCTTGATACTTTTATTAAAATATTAAAATATTGATATATTGCGTTTAAATCCAATGTTCAATTTTGAAATCGGTACGCCCATATTTTCAAAAAATCATTCTGGGTTTTTTTCGTGGGTTTTTATTTTTTGAAAATGGGGAAAAATGGGGTTTTTCCATGATATGAGGGTTTTTTATCGATAAAATCTGGAGGTTGTTTAAAAAGTGATCCAGCTAGTAATTAAAGGGAGTTGCAATCAAAAGAACTTTTATGGAGTTGCACTCACTCATTATTTTTTCCAAATAACACTCACTCATTATTTCATCAAATAAAACGCACGAATTCGAATTCGAATTTAATATATTCTTTATTTTTAACGGAAGGAATTACTATTCTAATATCATTATATCATATATATTAAGATAAAAATCATATTTTAAATAAAATAAAATCAAGTATCATATTATATATAATTTAAATAAAAGTATCATACCATGTACATTTTAAATAAAAATCAAATAAAATAAATAAATAAATAAATAAATAAATAAAATAAATAAATAAATAACATAAATAAAATAAATAAAATATATAAAATAAATAAAATAAATAAATAAAATAAATAAATAAAATAAAATAAATTAATAAAATAAATAAAATAATTAAAATTATTAAACAAACAAAACAAATAAACGAATAAAATAAGTGCATTTGTTTGTTTTGGGCTAAAATTCTCACCAACTTTTAATTCAAGCACATATAAAGGTGTGCTTGGAAATCGTATAAATTTTTTCAAAATTATATTTACAGTGTTTAAAATAAGTGTCGAAGTGTCATATTTAGGCAAAATCCTTCAATTGTTTTATATGCATATGCGCAAAGGTGCATACGCGATATGGCATTAAGTGTCTCAAAAGTGTTTTTCAAATCATATGTTAAGTGTCATACGCGTATGCACATATATGATTTGTTAAAAGTGAAGTGATTGTTTAATGTAATAATGTTTGCTACAAATTATTTCGTATTTGCATACAGGATATGCTTTGAAATGTTTATTAAATTCTATGTGCCATACGCGTGTGCACAAAAGTGTTGTTGTAATTTAAAAAATTTGTTAAATGTTTGAGTTATATGTGACATGCGCGTATACACCAAAATTGTTTTGTTTGACATATTTTTAAGTGAAATGTTTATAAAATTATGTCGCATTTGTCAAGCGATTTGTGTTGAAATATGATATGGTATGTTTTATCTGATTACCCATATATTAAATTAGATTACCAAAATTTCAGTGTGGTAATCTATACATATAAAGATCGCAGGTTATCTACTCATTTTGTGACGTTGTGTGGTCTTCATTTGTATAGATTGCCCGATCATACTACTGGTGATCGTGGGCGAGTGTTTGGAATATAATTGGGATTTCAGCCGCCCACGAGCGCTTGTTATGTTTTGATCGCGAGCGAATGCTTGTGATGTTGTATTCGCTCGCGAACGATTTTTAACATTTCTATTGGGACATTTTATACAGGATTTTTTAGGGTTTGAGGGATGAAAATTTATTGCGACCGTGATGAACGCATTAACACAAGTATCCGTGAGCGAATATTGGAGCAAATTTAGGACTTCGATTGCTCAGGATTGCTCACGAATGCTTGCAACATTCTTATTTATTCGTAAGCGAGTGTTTGGGGTTTTATTCACTTGCGAACATTTTTAATATCTTACATTTTACAATCATTCGTAGGCGAATGTTTGTAGTGCCTTATTCGTTCGCGAGCATTTTTAATATTTTATATTTTTAATATTTTATCGCGAGCATTTTAATATTTTATAATTTATTGTTAATTCGGAAGATAATAACTAGAGATATCGCGGATATCCGGTTACTATCCGGTATCCGGCATATCCGGCATAAAATGAACTATTCGGCCGGATGCCGGATACTAACTCATTATCCGGCCGGATACCGGATATTAAAAAATTTCACAGTTTTTCATATAAATCTCCTTGAAGGAAGCCCTTTATGAAATAATTAAGTAGAACAAAACGATTTGTAATGATGACGACTTTTATGTGTTTATGTATTTCAAAAAATCAAAAAAAAAAACGTACAAAATCCTTAGATACGCTAGAAGATCAATAGAAAAAGATAGAAAACATTTCTTATTTTTGTTTTACATTTAATACTCATAGTTAACGAGTGGTAAATTGTGATGAATAAATACCAGTTTTTCTGCGTTTACAGCCAACAAACGATTTCGCTTATTTTCGTAGACCAGACCCGCCCCCGGAAAAGAGTCTCTCGCTGTAGACACTACTGGAAGGAGCCGACAGATATACTTTCGCAAATGATGCCAAAAGTGGGTATTTTTTCGAGTTGAGCGACCACCATGTGAAAGGGTTACTGCTGCGATCAGTTCGAACTATCTTTAAGAAGGCTTCGATCTCTATTGCAATCGGGTTTTTTTCGCTTTCGAAAGAATTGTTGTTTTCATTCCCCACTTCGTTGAAACAGTCCCAAAAAGTTTCATGGGACTTGCGAGTTGCACTAAAGTCGGTTTTGTTTGGGTTTGATCCCACTGATTCTTCACTAGTAGATGACTCATCGAATGTTCTCTTTAAATATTCTAATAATACTTTTTGACGTGCTTTCTCGGCTTCATATGCTCCCAAATAATTTATCTTGAATCTAGGATCTAAGAAAGTTGCAATAACGTAATTCAAGTCTGCATTTAAGAAGCTAAAACGAGATTGCAAATCGACTTTCAAAGATTCTCTCATTTGAGACAAGCTAGGTGTGCGTTGGATCGTCTCATCCTTATCCAAATACTTTTTGAGTGCAGCAACGTGCGGAATAACTTCAGATATGCATGATAGGCCAGAACTTGTTATTTTTGTTATTTCTTCGAACGGCTTCAAACTCCATTGATGTGTCGTTAAATTCCTAAGCGTGTCGTGCTCACCAGCATAAAGGGAGATTGCCCGTTTTTGTTGCAATAGCCTTTGCGCCATATAGAAAGTAGAATTCCATCTCGTCCTGATATCCTGCACTAATTGGTGCGGTGGTAAACCTAATTCTTTCTGAATTTCCACTAGCTTTTCCTGTGCTACACCTGAATGATTGAAGTGAGTTACAATATTTCGACCATTGGCTATCATATCCAGTACTTCAGGCTGTATTTTCAATGATTCCATCACAACCCTCTGAAGCAAATGAATAAAGCATCTTGCTGAATTATATTTCGCCACTCGTACGCCTTTCACCATGTTCGCGCCGCTGTCATGAACAAGAAGGTGTATTTTGCTAGTTTCAATATCCCAGCGTGCCGCAATAGCCTTTAGTTCTTTTGCTATATTTTCCCCTGTGTGAGATCCTGGAAAAGGTTTCATAGCCAGAACTCCATGTTGAAGTTGAAATTCTGGGGTCAACCAATGAGCTGTGAAACTCAAAAAGCTAAAATTATTATGCAGACACGTCCACATGTCAGACGTGACGGAAATTGCGTCCGCGTTTGAAATCCTTTTTTTGATTTTTTCAAAAATTCTGTTGTAAATGTCAGGAATTATTTTTTCTGTAATACAAGTGCGGCCTGGCAAATCATATTGGGGTAATGCCTGCTGAAGAAGTCTTTGGAACCCAATCTTTTCTACGATGGATATCGGCTCATTATCTAAAGCACTCATTTCTGCAACTAAATAATTATATTTTTTGGCCTTTTGAGTATTAACGGGCCAAGGCGCTTTTCTTTCAATCGACTCTGACAAAGTAAGCTGCCTTTCGGACGATGAAGAAGACGAACTGTTAAAAGAGGTAGCAGCATGGCCAAAGGACGTAGGACAGCGTTTACCTTTATCTTTATTCAACAACGCAAACTTCTCCGAATGTTTGGATTTTATATGATTGTTCATGCCAGAAGTTCCTGAAAAAGGTTAAAAAAGTACCATTGTACAATCTTAAATTACTTTTCTAAATCCAGTTATTCATTAAACTAGCTGCAACAAAAATAAACTTCACATTTATGTACGTACCTGCCTTTCTTCCTTCACCACCACGAGAAATTTGTTGGTTGCACAACAAACAAATAGCAAATCTATTGTCATCCTTGCAAACATCAAAATAATCCCAAATTGGCGATCTTTTGATCACTGATGCCATGTTTTGTTTAAATTTGCAGCTTTAATTAAAAAACTAAACAGTTAAGTTGTAGCACTAAGCATACAATATATAGAGGAATAATTTCATAGAAGCGTTTGGCACCCAAAAAGCAGCCATCAATAACTCCCAGGCTCTCAGTTTTATTCTTGCTCTCTCACTTTTGTTTAAGCTCTCTCAATTTGCGCTCATAAATGAGCGAGAATTATTTCATCTTCGCTTTGCTACACTGAAGTCGTATTGAACATACTACGTGTGTGTGTATGTGAATATGTCGAGTTTTTTCTTCTGTTGTTCTTCTTTAATTATTTTGAAGAAGTTACGATGTGCGTATGTAAGAAAATTTTTGATTCGATTTTGATTTTTGGTTTATGCATGGAACGAAAATGTGCGTATAAGCTCTTTCACTGCCGACATGCCGCATTTGTTTTGAAGAGTGTTTTCATTAACAAAGTAACAACAAAATGAACAAGCATTTTCGGTAGTGTTCGACCTTTAGTGATTTTGTTACTCGTATGATCACTATTAAAATAATTTCTTCTTTTTTTGATATTTCATATTATTTATATTTTAAATTGAAACTATTTTCAATTATTATGAACATTATTTATTGGCAAACAAAAATGAAAGAATATATCAAAAGGACAGTATGGGAGCATGAATATTTTTTTAATAATAGGTATTGCATTAAAAAATCTGTAATGCTCTTTTCTTTACTTTTCGTATTGTCGATTTCTTCGAAATCCAAGTAAAATGAATGTCGGCAGTGAAAGAGCTTATACGCACATTTTCGTTCCATGCATAAACCAAAAATCAAAATCGAATCGAAAATTTTCTTACATACGCACATCGTAACTTCTTCAAAAGAATTAAAGAAGAACAACAGAAGAAAAAACTCGACATATTCACATACACACACACGTAGTATGTTCAATACGACTTCAGTGTAGCAAAGCGAAGATGAAATAATTCTCGCTCATTTATGAGCGCAAATTGAGAGAGCTTAAACAAAAGTGAGAGAGAAAGAATAAAACTGAGAGCCTGGGAGTTATTGATGGCTGCTTTTTGGGTGCCAAACGCTTCTATGAAATTATTCCTCTATATATTGTATGCTTAGTGGTTGTAGCAAACCGCTCCACGATAAAATTTGGTTATGTACAAATCACAAGCGTTAGTCTACGCACACAAATCGTAACTTAGCGAGTTGACTGTTGAACTTAAAATGCGCCAAAAGCACATACATACATATGCACAACGTCATCGAAATTCGAAAGGGAACGTGAAAATAGTGTAGAAAATTAAAAGAGAGTAGATTATTCTAGAAAGCAGTGCTGCCACAACAAATTTTCCTGCGCAACCAAAATCCCTAAAACAAATAACAAAATAAAAAACCAACGACTTTTTTGCTGTTTTTTAATTACTCTTTATTCTATTATATTGCATTGCTATGTACCAAGGCACAAAGTAGTCTTAAGCCGTAAATACATATTCATAAACCGTTTTCGAAAAGCTTGAAAAAGTATCCAAGTGGAAACGAAAACTACCACATAACCAATATCGACTGGTGAAGAAAATAACTACAATGGCAACGCTGGTAGCAAATGTAAGGAGTAATGTAGAAATTTGCAGATGGAGAGAGATCAAATGACCATGCAGTGTTGCATAATTAAACTTCGTAAAATAAGCTTAAAGATAAATGCAGCCCCATGTTGCTACCAAAAGTGAGTATGTCCTCGGTCACACGTAGAAACAATGTTTCGGAAACTCATTTGATTGTATGAGAAAGAAAGAGAAGTCTGAAATGTTGCCGTAACATTCAACAAAAAACTGTCTCTTTTCTTCGCATTGCTTTTTATATCAAAAAAATTGTTTCCGAAACAATGTTTCTACGTGTGACTCTCGACTATTCATAAGTGCTCTAGAATACGAATTCGTCTCACATGGCAGCAACACGTTCAAAAATTAGTTTCAAGACTGGAGCGAAACAAGTGAGAATGACGGAGATGCAATAACTTCGGCTTGTGTCATTTATTTCTTTCCAGTCTTGAATGAAAACTTGAACGTGTGGCTGCCATGTCAAGTCGAAATTCATTTGAAAAATAATAATTCAGTATTTGAGTGTGTGAATGAAAAGGAATGCATAAATTTCGAGTTTTTTATTCAGATTCGGATTCTAGAGCATGCCTGAATAAAGCTACTTTTGAATTTGGGAAAAAATTCAACTATCCGGTTGCCGGATATCCGGCTATCCGGCAAAATCACTATCCGCGGCATCTCTAATAATAACATAACAATTGTTCGGGAGATCGTGAATTTTTGAGGGATGAAAATTTGTTTGCGTTTGCCCACGAATAATTGGGGTGAACGCTCACGAATATGCGCTTGAAATTCATTCGGCACAATGCGCGGAATTTGAAATTAAAAATTACCAATTAACCACCTGGACATTACCTCTACCTGGTACACATCCCCTCACATTATTAGCCGCGAATCTGAAGATTAATTGTGTTGGCCAGTCCTTCAGTTCGACTAACATGCGACGCATGACGCATGGGCATCGAGCTGAGCGAAGGGATCCGGTGCACCATAAGGCGCCGAATTTTTTTGACCGATTGTGGTCTAGGCTAGATAACCTATAATGTTGTTTTCAATTATTTCATTATATTTTTAATTGCCTAAATAATTAATAATTAATAAAATAAACAAATAAAATAAATAAATAAATAAAATAAATAAAGAAATAAAATAAATAAAATAAATAATATAATTAAAGTAATTAAAATAAATAAAATAAATAAATAAATAAATAAATAAATAAATAAAATAAATTAATAAAATAAATAAAATAATTAAAATTAATAAACAAACAAAACAAATAAAACGAATAAAATAAGTGCATTTGTTTGTTTTGGGCTAAAATTCTCACCAACTTCTAATTCAAGCACATATAAAGGTGTGCTTGGAAATCGTATAAAGTTTTTCAAAAAGGATATGCTTTGAAATGTTTATTAAATTCTATGTGCCATACGCGTGTGCACAAAAGTGTTGTTGTAATTTAAAAAGTTTGTTAAATGTTTCAGTTATATGTGACATGCGGGTATACACCAAAATTGTTTTGTTTGACATATTTTTAAGTGCAATGTTTATAAAATTATGTCGCATTTGTCAAGCGATTTGTGTTGAAATATGATATGGTATGTTTTATCTGATTACCTATATATTAAATTAGATTACCAAAATTTCAGTGTGGTAATCTATACATATAAAGATCGCAGGTTATCTACTCATTTTGTGACGTTGTGTGGTCTTCATTTGTATAGATTGCCCGATCATACTACTCGTAATGACTGGTCACTCCGAATACCATATGAAATAGGATGACTTTGGATGTGGCTAATGGGGTGGCTCTCTCCTTGAATGTTTTATACCTGTCCGTCGGCTAGAATGCCTACACCTATTCCCCAACCATTTAAGCTTATATAATGTTGTCTGTACCTATCTATACCTATCCCTAAATGAATGTACACGCTAGAATAAGATAACAACTATGCAAAGATGCACAAATTACAAAATGCAGTATTGGAAACTTAACCCAATGATGCAGAATTAGTGATATAACCAAATATTTCGATGATGGTTTACAATAGAACCATCCCAATACATTGTGGTTCTCTAATAAATAAGTATAATTTTTCGCTCAACTATAAGCATATTTCATGTTGAATTATATGTAGTCTCTTAATATATAAACATTAATATATGGGTATATATATATATATATATGTGGTGATTTGGTTTAAAGCTTACCGATTACGAAAATAAGGGAAAAGCTTTGAGTTAAATTTTTAAATTTAGGTTTAACTTTAATTTTAATTGAAGTGTTCTGGTTTTCAGTTTGGTTTTAAGTTTAATACAAATGATTTTTGTTTCGGTTTTTAGTTTAAGTAAAAAAGTTACACAATGGTTTAATAAAAGAATTTACAAATGTTTATCGGTCACTTAGAAATCGTTGAAGAGAAAACTAAACGGCGTTAGCTTCGGGTTGTTATGCGCACACGACTTTGTTCTCTTTTGTTCGCGTCTTTTCCGTCTCGCGTCTTTTCGGGAACTGACTATTTCTTGCGGTCGTCGTTTCATGCGCACGTCGTAATCGTTTCTCTTTTACGTTTCTCTCTTTCGTTATGTGTTTTACTAGAAAATAATTGGTTGTGCATCCGTGTTCTAATCCCACAACTCGGCCATCCTGATTAAACATTCGTCTCGAATGTGTCTTCGTTTTCTGAGCTTGCATCGGCCCAGGGCTTCATATATTCGGCACAGGTTGATGTCAGGTTTGGACCCTCTCCATTACCGATTTTCCTTACGTTGTACGTGTCGTTAGGTTTCGCTTTTAGAACTTCATAAGGACCGAGGTATTTGGGTTTTAATTTAAGGCCTCCTCCAAATTGTGTCCTTTTGATAGCAACAATATCGCCTCCTTTATATTTCGCTGCAGGCTTATGCCGTAGATTATACGATTTTTTGTTTTCAGCTTGCACCTTTAGGATTTGATTTTTTGCGTTTTGTCGTCGCTCGTCTCTTTCAATCGAAAAGTTTGCGATTATCTCCTGCTCGATTATTTCTTTGATGACAATGTCTTCTTTGGTTCGCATCTTCGTTCCCGTCAGAAGTTCGAATGGCGTTGTATCAATGCTTCGTGAGCATGTCGAATTCAAAACTTGCTGGACTCTGGTTACGAATTTATACCATTTCGTTGGATCCTCAACGGAAAGCTTCGCCAACACATTGCTAATGACTCCGTTCAGCCGCTCCACCTGACCGTTTGCACGTGGTAAGCCGGTTGTAATCTTCATGTGAATTATGTTTTCTTCTTTGCAGTAGTTATCAAAATCTTGCGATACGAAAGCTGCACCACGGTCTGAAATAATTTGAATTGGATTGCCGAATACCATGCTCTGATTTTGAAGTCTGGTTATAACCTCTGCGGACGTTGTCGATTTTGTTGGATACAGCCAAGAAAATTTTGTAAACGCGTCGACGATTACCAAAATGTGTTTGTACATTTTGCTTGTTGATTCTAAAGGTCTAATGAAGTCGATATGGTAGGTGTAGAGAGGTGCGTCTACTTTGGGCAACGGATGTAGTTCACCTTCTCGTTTTCCTTGTTTCCGGTTTGAAACTATGCACGGCACGCAGTTAGCAACAATTTTCTGGATTTTTTCCTCTATTCTAGGTATAAAATAGTCCTTGCAAATGAGTTCCTTCGTCTTTTTCACGCCGAAATGTCCTTTTGCATGGGCTTCTTTAATGATTTCCTTTTGCAAAGTTTTGGGAACGACCAGAAGCTCCAAATCGTTGACAACTTTGTAGATTATCTCGTGTTTGATGAAGTAGTCATTGTATGGTGGCTTCTCTTTCAGAATCTCAAAGATTGGACTGAGTTCCTCGTCTTCTCTTTGTGCTCGTTTAATGTTAGTGAGGACGTTATTTTGCGTTATTGTTAGTACGGCGTATCGGCTGAGTGCGTCGACGTGTTTCATTCGACATCCAGGTCTGTGTTCCACGGTGTAGTCAAACTCCTCTAGCAAGAGAATCCATCTCGCTACTCTTACCGAAAGGTCCTTTTTTTCGAGCGTCTTCGTAAAAGCGTTGCAGTCACTCACTATTTTAAAATGTCGTCCCAGTAGATAGATTCTGAATTTTTTTAGACTTTCAATTACGGCGAGAATCTCCAGCTCGTAGCTACTAAATTTGCTTTCAGCTTCCGTCGTTTTCTTGCTCATGTAGTAGACAGGGTGGAAAGCTTGATCATCCGGCGATTTTTGCATGAGGATTGCTCCGTAGCCGTCCTTGGAAGCATCAGTGTGGACTTCTGTTTCGTGGTTTTGGTTGTATATTTTTAGAACAGGTTTATCAGATAGAATCGATTTCAGCAGATTAAATGAGCGCATCTGAGCTTCTTTCATTAGAAATTTCGCATTTGTTTTTCTTAAGTCGGTTAATGGTTTGGCGATTAATGCAAAATTGGGCACAAATTTTCTGAAATAACTCGCTAGTCCTATGAAACTTTTTAGCTCTTTTAAGTTCTGTGGTACTTTATAGTTTTTTAAAACTTCAGATTTTACAGGTGACGGGTAAATGCAGCGGTTTTCAATGACATAGCCGAGGAATTCGACTCGTTTCTTTAAAAATTTACATTTTTTAAGGTTTATTTCGAGTCCATAGTCTTTGCATAGTATTATTACGTTTTGTAAATTTTTAATTGCTTCGTTTTCATTAGTCGCAGGTATAATAATGTCATCGATATAGGGCAATGCGGTACCTTGACGCGTTAAGTCACGAAAAATTGCGTTTATGTGCCTTTGAAAAATACCAGGCGAGTTGCACAAACCGAAGGGTGCTTTGCGAAATTGAAATTGACCATTATGCGTCACAAATGATGTAAATTTTTTACTTTTTTCCCCCACGGGTACATGAAAAAACCCGTTTTTCAAGTCTATCACGCTAAATATCTCGGCATTTTGCAGTCTGTCTAATTGGTCTTCAATTAGGGGAAGGGGAAATCGATCTTTCACTATTTCTTTATTAATTCGTCTGTAATCAATGCACAAACGAGGGGTTCCGTCACTTTTTTTACAAAAACGACTGGACTGCTGAATTCCGAGTCCGAGTTTTCGATAATCCCTTCTTTTAGCCACTTTTCGACCTGATCATCCACAATACTTCTTTCGATGAAGGGTAACCGTCTAGGTCGTGAAAAAATTGGAGTTTCGTCTTTTAGCACAATGTTAAGTTCGATATGCGTAGATTTAGATTTTTCGGGTATATAGTTTGAAATGATTTCTTTTACTTTTAGTTTTGCTTCGTCGCTAGCACTTTCATCGATTTCAAAAGAATTAATCTCTTCAATAGCGTCGATTTTCATTATAGAAGTGGATTCGTCATTTTCTTCGGGTGGCGTTGTATTGTCACTTTTTGTTAGCTTTTTAATAATTAGACCGTCTGGCGTTATTTTTATTTCTGCTTGCGCACAAAATTCTTCTCCAATTACTATATCTATGTCCATACAACATGATGATACCACAAAAAAACGAACATTAAACTCCTCGTTATCAATTTGAATTATCGTTTCGAAATAGCCTAAGGGTTTAATTTCGTTATTAATGTTTTTGCTGCCGAAACCAACCAAGGAAATATGTGATTTTGATAATAATGGTTTATTCAAGTCTATATAAACACTCTCCTTCATGATATTAAATTTGCTTCCCGTATCGAACAGTGAAACATACAATAAGTTTTTAATTTTTACATTTTTGTTCATTAAGTCGCTTTTAAGTTTTAATTGGCGCACATTGGAATTTGAGTTTTCAGTTTTTCTGTTAGCACAGTCTTTAGCAATATGCCCGAACTTATTGCATTCAAAACATTTTGTTCCTTTCTCTTTGTTGCTGCAATCTACTGATTTATGCCCTTTAGTGCCACAATTATAACAGTTATTTCTTTTCTTTCATTCTTATAAGCGTCATTATCATTTTTATTGATATTTTTGTGTTCTTTGCCCGACGTAAGTTTTTCTCTATATAGCTCAAAATTTTTTAGTTTATTTTTAAAATCCTCTAAATTTTTTGCTCCATATAACATCGCTTTATGCACATTCCCGTCGGGAATGCCATCAATTACATAACTCATTAAAGCATCACTTTGAATATTTCCGCGAGAAGCCATTTCTTTCATTTGCAAAAAATATTCTATAAGGCTTTCGTCTTTTTTCATTTTCTTTTCACATAGTTGTTTATGTAAAATAGCACTGTTTGTTGTAGACCGAAATTCATTTAGTAGTAGATTTTTTAATACTTGCCAAGACGTAATACCCCTTTCACTGTCAATAAAAATTTCAGCTACACCTTTAAGACACTTTTTAGCAAATATTAGTTTCTGTATATCAGCCAATTGCATCATATCAGCCATTTGTTCGAAATCTAAAATCCATTCTTCAACTGACATTTTATTGCTTCCGTCGAAATTTCGAATTGAGTCTTGAATATCCCGAAAGCTAAATGAAAAACGTTGCATTTCAGTTATCCTCTCTTCAGCCTGAACCAGCCCTGTTCTGTTGAAAAAACGGTTGTCGCCGAAAGCACAATTATTGCTTTGCCTTTTCCACGAATTGTTTTCGTTTTCCTTATTCTTTCGCGTTCGTAGAACTCTTTCTGCGTCTTTAAAATTTTCTTTGCCGTCGTTGCCGTCGTTTCCATCGTCGCTGCGGCCGTCATTTCCAGCATAATTTCCAACGTCGTTTCCAATGCTGCCGCTGCGTTTTCCACCGTTATATTTTCCATCATTTTTTCTGTCGTCTTTGTTTGCATCTTCATAGCGTGAGCTGTTGTCTTCGTCGTCATTATCGCTTTTCTCATCTTCGTCTTGAACGTCATTATCATCTTCGTATGAAAAAAACAATTTACCTTTTTGCAAATTATTGAAAATGTGCAGAGGTACGTCGTCTACTTTGTATGTAATTCCTAACATATTACATATCAGTATGAGGTCTCTATCGTCGAAAATTTCTGCAACGGTAGAACAAAGCGCTTCATAACGGGGATCATTCTGATCGAAACCGAAACCTTCGAATTTACGCAGACGTTCTCGATTATTCCGGTCACCTTCGAAACCGAATATGAATTTATGAAGAACCGTTATATTTCCTTTTTTGCTTACGCGTAGCATTATTCGAATATGTTCGAAATTTTCTAAGCACGACATTTTTCCTTTTCTTTTGCAATGTGGACCCTTGAAATTTCTTCGTCTTTGACTCTTTTGTTGAGCCCCAATATATGTGGTGATTTGATTTTAAGCTTACCGATTACGAAAATAAGGGAAAAGCTTTGAGTTAAATTTTGAAATTTAGGTTTAACTTTAATTGAAGTGTTCTGGTTTTCAGTTTGGTTTTAAGTTTAATACAAATGATTTTTGTTTCGGTTTTTAGTTTAAGTAAAAAAGTTACACAATGGTTTAATAAAAGAATTTACAAATGTTTATCGGTCACTTAGAAATCGTTGAAGAGAAAACTAAACGGCGTTAGCTTCGGGTTGTTATGCGCACACGACTTTGTTCTCTTTTGTTCGCGTCTTTTCCGTCTCGCGTCTTTTCGGGAACTGACTATTTCTTGCGGTCGTCGTTTCATGCGCACGTCGTAATCGTTTCTCTTTTACGTTTCTCTCTTTCGTTATGTGTTTTACTAGAAAATAATTGGTTGTGCATCCGTGTTCTAATCCCACATATATATATATATATTCAACAATTCTTGGTTTAACGTCAAATTCAACATTTTGCGATGACGAAATTTATTGAAGGCGTCTCATTGTTCGCGGTGCATTATAGATAAATACTATTTTTCTAAAATCCTATGATGAGAGATTATAACGGAACTAGCTTAATGTATTGTAGGTTTGGATGATAAGTGTAATCCCACTTCAACTTTGAGAAATTGATTTAAAACATGCCACCTCGAGTCTACGGCCGTCCACAAACCCATATGAGACCCATCGCCCACAAAGATCCATACCCAGAGTCAAATCAAATAATTTGACCATTATACTCTACAAGTCGCCCATTGGAGGCCTCCTAGCACTTTTATATTAAAACAAGTTATTATATTTATATATTATTTATTCATTTACTACACCAAGTGTGTTTTTTCATTGAGTGCTTCTTAATCTTTATTATGCTGTTAAAATGATTATACACCTTCGATTATAAACCTACGAAGTTGATGCAGAAATAGATAAATAAATAAGAGAAAAATAAAAATAAAATAAAATAAAATAAAATAAAATAGAAAAAACAAACTCAAAATTTAAACCCTAATCCATAACCAAAATAATAAAATAAAATATACACATATTACATACTATATACATATATAGGCATCAGATGGAGCCTGAGACGCAGCCTAGGGATACATATATAAGCATCAGATGGAGCCCATGGAGATGGTGCATTTTATGCACGTCCGTCAAAACAGCTGATCGGTATCTCGGTGGGTGCTCCTAGTACCCAATGCATTTCTCCATGCAATCCACGCCAAAACAGCTCTTTTAGCTTATCGGTATCTCGGTGGGTGCTCCTAGTACCCAATGCATTTCTCCATGCAATCCAACGTCAAAACAGCTCTTTTAGCTTATCGGTATCTCGGTGGGTGCTCCTAGTACCCAATGCATTTCTCCATGCAATCCAACGTCAAAACAGCTCTTTTAGCTTATCGGTATCTCGGCGCGTGCTCCTAGCACCCAATGCATTTCTCCATGCAATCAACGTCAAAACAGCTACGCGCTTCCTGTATGCATATATGCGGTTGTAACAAATCAGCTCTCCTAGCTGCTTAAATCGTTTACCCTAGAGGAAAACACCGGAAATATTTCGAGTGCTCCTTCACACATCAGTTAAGCCTAGTTAACGTTACCTGAGGCCCGCTATTGATAAAAACTTGCGACTCATAAACTTTTCGAAATTAAGGAAATGCTTTGTGATCTGTAGTTTTGTTAAACTAGGTGTAAGATTTTAAAACTTATTGCCAGACTCCTACTTTACAGGAGTGATACAATAAATAATAAAACGTTTAAAAAAAAAAAAAAAAAAAAAAAAAGATGGAGCCCAAGATACAGCCTACGAATACATTCCAAGACAGGCTGGAATTACAAAAAACACATAGGTTATTAACAACAACAATCGAAATTATAAACACTGGATGAACTAAAAACATTATCCAATACTCACACTCTAAGAAAACCAGGAACGCATATATTGTTGGTGGTATCTCGCCGGCATAATATGGTAAAACCACCTGATTACCGAAAAGGATATTAACCATGGCATATAAATGCATCTGGGGATGCGACGGTATATGACCAATAGTCAGGTCCACAAGCCGGTCTCCAACCGTATGACCTGTAGCCATGCGATGCTGAGAAATTGAAGAATGGGGGCTGTGCAGCTCATAGTTGGTATGCTCTGCATTGATGAGAAACAACAACGCACAGTTGTTACAAGGCGCCACAAGAATCTGTGGCGCGTCTTGAATAATTTCTTCCACATTTGGGTTATGTTCCATGCTTGAATCTAAAATCGTAACATTAGAAAGAAATTTTATTTTTAAGAGATGTGTAAAATGCTGAGATTGATAGCTAACAAGGGCGCAGTATAATTGTACATAATCAAATGCCGCTAACGACATTCACACGTTATACTTACAACTTTCGAGGTTATGGGTAGACGCTCAGAACGATTGTTTTGCCGCTGTCCGCTGAGGGATGTTGAGGATATCCTTACTACCTGCAGAATGAGTGTAATGAGATAATTTTCTACACAAGTAGGTTAAAACACTCAGACTGCACTTAGCATCAATACATACAAATTTGTTGGAAAACACTCAGAAACTCTCTCAGAGTAAAAATACATACAAACACTTGACATCTATTGCCAAATGTTTTTCATGATAGTTACCCATTATAATTCTATTTAAACAATGTCACAGGAACTAAACCCTCAATGCTAAGTTTTAGAGATTCTGCTAAGAAATGTTGTGTAGAACTCAAAAGGGCGAATCAAAAATACTCTCAGATCATCTACTTGCACCCTCTCATTTTCTACTCCTTATACCTCTCCCGAAAAATAAATACAATATCATCGAGAAACTTGACTCAATTTTTGTGCACTCACAAACTCACACACATAGTTTATACCGTTAAAGCTAGTACACAAAGGCAGCGGAATTCGTTGGCGGAATTGAGGCTGAATAAATTTTATTTCCGCGAAGGAATGTCAGATTGACAGATACCATAGGGCGGTAAATTTGAATACAAATACATGAGCCGTTTGAAGCGTAATAATTTTACTATTCGAACTCAGTATAACCGTTCACCATATTTTTCCGATGGATTCAGCTTCTAATGTCAAAATTCCTTTGCAATTAATTCAACTCGGCCAATAAATGGCGAAGAAATTCGCTTCAGCGCCATCTGTCGACAATTAAAACAAAAAAAAACGCTGTCAAATTCCTCCGCTCTTTTTTCACTCTTGTGTACTAGCCGAAGGAATTAATTGGAGTTTCAATTTCTTTGCATTCCGCGACGGAATTGTCCCATACATTTTTATATGGAATGTCAAATTCCGCTGCCTTTGTGTACTAGCTCTTAGAGTGGAAATGAGATGAAAATCAGCATAGACAGATCATCGCAGTAGGAAATTTCTCATACGATGACTATGCGACAGTCATGATGGGTATAGGGGTGATGCTGGGCTTTGCTGATTGCCAACATTTTAACCTAAAAAACATGAGAGCTAACCGACTCACGGATATTCCTTTAGAAACCATTGCATAAAATACTATACAAATAAGGAGCGTTATTATCTTATATTCCCAAATATAGTGTATGAGGTTTCCTGCTGGGTATCAATTAATAGCACATATTTTGTATGGAACTGCATGGTTACGATTTATATTTCTATGCTACTCTGTTGTCAAGAAATATGGCGCACATTGTACATTCTTCCAATTACACTGGCCGACAAAAAGAAAAAAGTGTGCTGTCTTTAGAATAAAATATATCATTTCCTATGTATTTTGATGTGCTGAAACCGAATTTGGCAAAAAAAAAAAATTTTACCGCGCCAGTTTTTCTCTACACCCCCATGTAACCCCCATAAATCCATACAGAGTGGTCTGATCTCGAGAAACGTGGACGCAGTGGACATAGTGGGTTTGGAATTTTTGTCTTTAGACCTTATATCGAAAGGTGATGGCTTTATATAAATGTCCATAAAATATAAGAGAAAAATTCCCTCAATTGTTGTTGTTGTTGCAATTTGAAAATCGAAAATTTGGAACATTTCAATATTTCTCTTTTATTTATAATTTTATATCTCGGAAACGACTTGAGATAATTGAAATATTGTTTCTTTATTTGTTCAAGAATAAAATAAGTAAAAAACCAAAAATCGGAAAACAGCATACACTGAAAAAAAATTTTCTGAAATTTGGTTTTAAAATAAAAATTTGCAATTTTTATATAGAGCTGAAGCTAGAAAAATAACCAGCTATAAACAAAAATATAGACAATTCAATTATATTTCAGAAACATAAAAATTTTTTTTGTATTTCCAAGAAACTTCCGACACACAGCATTTTTAGTGAGACCATCTTTACGCTAAAAGCCGCAAAACCGCAAAGTAAAAAACTGCAGTGGAGAGAAATCGTTGTTCATATGGTTTTGCGGCTTTTAGCGTAAAGATGGTCTCACTAAAAATGCTGTGTGTCGGAAGTTTCTTGGAAATACAAAAAAATTTTTATGTTTCTGAAATATAATTGAATTGTCTATATTTTTGTTTATAGCTGGTTATTTTTCTAGCTTCAGCTCTATATAAAAATTGCAAATTTTTATTTTAAAACCAAATTTCAGAAATTTTTTTTTCAGTGTATGCTGTTTTCCGATTTTTGGTTTTTTACTTATTTTATTCTTGAACAAATAAAGAAACAATATTTCAATTATCTCAAGTCGTTTCCGAGATATAAAATTATAAATAAAAGAGAAATATTGAAATGTTCCAAATTTTCGATTTTCAAATTGCAACAACAACAACAATTGAGGGAATTTTTCTCTTATATTTTATGGACATTTATATATAGCCATCACCTTTCGATATAAGGTCTAAAGACAAAAATTCCAAACCCACTATGTCCACTGCGTCCACGTTTCTCGAGATCAGACCACTCTGTATGGATTTATGGGGGTTACATGGGGGTGTAGAGAAAAAATGGCGCGGTAAAATTTTTTTTTTTTGCCAAATTCGGTTTCAGCACATCAAAATACATAGGAAATGATATATTTTATTCCAAAGACAGCACACTTTTTTCTTTTTGTCGGCCAGTGTTATATTCGAACTCATTTATTGCGTTTTCCTTCTATCGTATTCTCCCTTAAAGTTTATTAATCTCAAACCCAATTCACGCATCTCTTCTTCTACTCCAATTTCTCAGCTTTTAGCAACCATCATGGTACATATATACATGTACGTATATTTATATATATATATTTTTTCGAATTTCTCATATATACCCTACACAGACACGAGAATAGATCTCCTTCCAATTATATATCTTTATAGCACATATATGATACTTGCCCAAATACATATAGCACACCAAACTAGAGTTGCAAAACTATCGATAGTCCCACATGAAGGCTGCACATAGCCTAACAGGTTGACCTTATTGTCGACGCAATAGTCCCATTTTATGAATTCAAGCATTATAGCCTTTATGGAACATTTTCTTTATTTATTCATTTATTGTTTTTATTATACAATTTTTTTTAAATTTTTATTGTTATTATTATACAACCTATCTATATGCTCAACAAGGTTTGTTCACTAGACAGACCTATTGACGCATGAAAATGGGCGGAGCTATAAATGAACTAAAAAATGGCGTAAATGTGGTGACGCATGGGCGTTGTTCTGTACTCATATTGGGGGTGGTGAGCATGCTCACCATGTCGATTTCATTGCCCCTCCTTGGAGATGGTATGCATGCAAAACTTGCACATATTAAAAGGAACTAAATCATTTACCAATACTACCAACTTACTGACTAATTACTCCCAAAATTCCTGCTGACGAGACCTTTTGCCAGGGGTCGAAACGCGTTCAGGAAGGCATGGTTTGAACTATTTGTTCATTCTCGGACAGTTGTTTGTGATCTGAAATCACACCGTGCACCTATCGTGCAATTCTCATTATTTTTTAGAGACTTATGACAATGGGTGCATGGTCGAATAAATGAATGGTACGAATGGAAAATAACTGCTCGTTTACTTTTGCTCGCTCGCCCGAGCTAACCATTCAAATAAACAATAAATAACTATAAGATAAAATATTTGATTTGAATTGATAATTTAATGAAATAAAACATATAACTTAAATATAAACTAATAAAATAACATATAACTTAAAATATAAACTAATAAATAACAAAAATTTAATATAAGTGCGTTGATCTAATAAAGTTTTAACAAAAAATGCAGAGCGTGAGTCTGAATGAAAGAACATGGACAGTGTTGTACCTTAATAATCTGTATGTATTACAGACCAATTAATCTACATGCATGAGCTGTAAATATGATCAACCAATTTTTGAGTAAAAAAAGGCTTAGCTGTCTTAAATAGACTTAGCATCATAGAAAACAAAAAATGGGGACCTAGGAGATAGAACCTGAACAAAAGCACGGGAAGCTAGAATAAATTTATTCTAAAATTACAAAACTATCCTCAATGGTGCTGGAACATCTGTTCCGCTGCATTCTATACCCTACCAAAGTATTATTCCGCGACTCCTTCACCTAATACATTCCCCTCGCTAAACATACCCAACATTGAATTAATATTAAATATTCCCACTTTGGCTAAATATACCCAACATGAATTTAATATCAAACATCTTCCCTTTTACAATTAAATAAGTAGATATCTCTACATAGTCACGTATATTGACGGTAATGTAAATTTTACAACCCACATTTACCCAAAATTAGATCTAAACAATTTACAAACGTATATTTATATAAACATATTTGAGCTAAAAGAGGCACGGAGCAACGAGCAGTCACTACCACCACCCACATGATATGCTCCTGAAGCTAAAACAAATTCTTCTAGAATAAGCCACCCATACTAGTAATCCCTCTTTTGTAGAAATTTAATGATCCATTCGATATTCCATACATAAATTAACTTACAAAATCAAAAAAACCCCCACCACTTTAATTTAGATTTAAAATTAAAATAATACTTAGGCAATATGGTTTTCAAAACAAGCAAGTTTGACAATCGAGTCCAATAAATAAAGTCAGAGTAGCTGGCTACCTTGCATAGGATGTATACTGAACTTTTAAGCCCAGAACATTGTCATTTTTTCCATCTCTAATTTAAATTTAAATTCCACTTCCAACTACCATTCTATATCCATTTAAATTATTTCTAAATTGTCATTTTTCCATCTCTAAATTAAATTAAAATTTCATTTCCAACTATCATTCCATATCTTATTTAAATTAATTCTAAAATTTTCCAATTCTTTTCATTTCAACTCATTCATAATTTAAGATGCTTCCATTTTTATTCTATTACATCCCTTAACTCTAATTCTTGCATCCTCATTTCACCTCGCTTTTTACATTCTGTCTCAAACCATAACTTAGTCATTTTTCATTCTTAATTCCCAATTGCAATTTTAGTCATTTTCATTTTTTAATCCCTAATTGCAATTTAAGTTGTTCAATCAAATTAAACTTCCATTTCCATTTAATTGCATTCCTTACAGCTTAAAATTTAGTTCCATTCCTTACAGCTTCAAATTTTGCATCTTCATTTCATCTCATTTTACACTTTGTCTCAACTCATTTTACATTTTGTCTTAAATCATAACTTAGTCATTTTCATTTTTCATTTCCAACTCTCAATTATCTTTTTCGTTCATTTCCAACTCTCAATTATCATTTTCATTCCCAATTGCAAACTTAATTACATTTTAATACCCAATCACAATTTCCCTCTTTTCTATTCGTACCTTTATGGGTGCACTTCAACGATTACCAATTATAATTGCATTTCATCTAATCTCATTCCATTCCTCCTCCACTTTTAGATCCATTTAGGCCTCCATTGGTAATTCATTCCATTTGTATTCCTTACCTACATTTCCTGTTACATCTAAACTAAAATTACAGTTACAATTCTCATTTCATTCACGATCTCATTTTTATCACAATTTCATTTTCAAGCCTCACATTTTCAAGCCTCACAATCTCATTTTAAGCCTTATTTTTCATTTTCTACCTCATTTGACCTCACTTGACTCATAATTCCATCTAAACCTATTTTCATTTACGACTACATTTTTACATGTCATTCAGGACATAATTTCTTCTTTTCTATCTGCACCTTTCTGATCACACTTTTCTATCTGCACCTTCTGATCGCACTTCATCCATAACCTAATCATAAATGCACTTCACCCACAGTCTCAATGCACTTCATCCATAGTCTGAATTCATTCTTTTTCATCTCGGTCCCATCTAGGCTTCCATTTATATTTCTTATTTAGATTTACAATTACCATTACATTAAACTAAAATAAAATAAAATATTTACATATCATTCACAATCTCATCGATTCATAATTTCATTTAATTTTACTTAACATCCCCATTTACCACCTCACCTGACCCCATTTACCACCTCGTCTGACCAAAATTTTACTTAACATTCTCACTCATAGCCTCAATCGATTCGTAGTTTCGTCCGGACCTTAGCGCCCATTTATGACTTCATTCGAACAATTTTAACCTCATTTAGATTTATTATACGCTAGACGGTTTTTTTTTTTGGATATGTCGAGATCGACTCGGAAATCATTCGAATGGTTTAGATGATGAAATTTACTCAAATTCGGAGATCCATGTTCCATCTGTAGGCAATAATTGACCAGCAATTTTTTCCCCCAATAACATACGGTAAAGTCTACCCGAAAATCGGACTCAAAGTCGTATTCCATATATTCCTAAAAAAAACAGCACCCTGTAACAGAAAAGAGACCACAAGCTATAAACGGTTTAAAATAATTATAATCATAACTTATCTGATTATCTTATAATGATGCGGAGTTGCGTTATCCGTGGCATGTTCATGGCCGGCTTGGGTAGCAATCCTAGAATCCGAATCTCTCTGGAACATGACAAAAATTTCAAGGGAATTCACCTGAAAATTTATCAGATATTAAAAACATCCTCTTATATCAAAGTTAATTAAGTAATAAATAATTAATTTCCAACCCCTGATATACTTACATTGGAACACCCGAGATTAATAAACCGATGAGTTGTAATGAGGCTTATACTGCATTAACAATTCTTGAACGATGCATGACATTGGCTGGAGTCGTGGAGTACATTGTATTTACTTAGTTCCTGAAAAGAGAAAGTTTAAAAGACATTCAATTAAAAGACATTTTGGCCAAATTGAAAAGACATCCATTTTTCGGAAGACGATAAAATAAATTAATAACATAAATAAAATTAATAAACAAACAAAACAAATAAAACGAATAAAAAGTGCATTTGTTTGTTTTGGTCTAAAATTCTCACTAACTTTTAATTCAAGCACATATAAAGGTGTGCTTGGAAATCGTGTAAAGTTTTCCTAAATTATATCTACAGTGTTTAAAATAAGTGTGTCGAAGTGTCATATTTAGACAAAATCCTTCAATTGTTTTATATGCACATGTGCAAAGGTGCATACGCGATATGACATTAAGCGTCTCAAAAGTGTTTGTCAAATCATATGTTTAGTGTCATACGCGTATGCACAAATATGATTGTTTAAATGAAGTGATTGTTTAATGTAATTTTGTTTACTACAAATTATTTCGTATTTGCATACAGGATATGCTTTGAAATGTTTATTAATTCCATGTGCCATACGCGTGTGCACAAAAGTGTTGTTGTAATCTAAAAGTTTGTTAATTTTTTAGTTACTTGTGACATGCGCGTATACACCAAAGTTGTTTGTTGGACATATTTTTAAGTGAAATGGTTATAAAATTATGTCGCATTTGTCGAGCGATTTGTTTTGTTTTTATCTGATTACCCTTATATTAAATTTGATTACCAAAATTACAGTGTGGTAATCTATACATATAAAGATCGCAGGTTATCTATTCATTTTTGACATTTTGTGGTCTTCATTTGTATAGATTGCCCGATCATACTACTCGTCAGGATAGATTTGCAGCTTCGTACTGCACACAGTAAAACCCCAATATAATGATCGGTACTCAAATGTGTGAATGGCTGTGTGAAATGATGGTGCAACAAATTTATATTATTATATTTTTTAATTACATATATTTTTATACATTTATTTTTCACTTTCTATATATTAATATAACTTTTTAGTGAACAGGAAAGTGGAAAAATAGAAGAAAAGTGATAGGAGATGGTGAGATTTTGGCTAAATTAGTGAAAGTTAACGTAAATTGATTAAAAAATTTTTTAATGATGTTTTCAATTGTTTAATTTTATTTTTAATTGCCTTAAATAATTAATAATTAATAAAATAAACAAATAAAATTATAAATAAATTAATAAAATAAATAAAATAAATTTATAAAGTGGATAAAATGTGCAAATGTGCATACGCGATATGGCATTAAATGTTCAAAAGTGTTTGTCAAATCATATGTTTAGTGTCATACGCGTATGCACAAATATGATTTTTTAAATGAAGTGATTGTTTAATGTAATTATATTTACTACAAATTATTTCGTATTTGCATACAGGATATGCTTTGAAATGTTTATTAATTCTATGTGCCATACGCGTGTGCACAAAAGTGTTGTTGTAATCTAAAAGTTTGTTAATTTTTTAGTTACTTGTGACATGCGCGTATACACCAAAAGTTGTTTGTTTGACATATTTTTTTAAGTGAAATGTTAATAAAATTATGTCGCATTTGTCGATCGATTTGTGTTGAAATATGATATGGTATGTTTTATCTGATTACCCATATATTAAAATAGAATTACCAAAATTTCAGTGTGGTAATCTATACATATAAGGATCGCAGGTTATCTATTCATTTTTTGTGACGTTGTGTGGTCTTCATTTGTATAGATTGCCCGATCATACTACGCAAGAATTCTCCCCAAAATCTCATCAGAACCCATAACTTTTTTAATAAATAAAACTCAGTTTCCATAACTTCTTTGAAAAAATAAAACTCAGTTTGCATTTTCAGTTCACACATATATATATTAAATCAAAAACATGCTTTGAAAACATTTTCAATACTATATTACACATTATATACACATATGGGCATCAGATGAACATTGTTGTAAATACCCTTACGATTAAGCAACCAATCGAGTGTTACGACTTCTCAGAAAAAAATAAATTAGTCTTCGCTTTAATTCCGCTTTGCCGTAGCACTGAAAGCTGTTTATTAATATAAATTTAATTCTTTTTGTATTAAACTTTAGATATTATACTGGCAACTTACAATTTGCTTTTCTTCTCAATTTCTGATATTTACAATAAATATATTCATAAAAATTTTAATTTACTTCATAGAACTACTGTTCTCTCGTCAAACAAATTTTTAATGAATCATTCTCCTTTTGACAGCTTGGAAGTGCTGCCCATCGGCAAGTTCTGGCGGGGTTGCCAACATTCTCCCCACCAGCATGATGACTTAGGGAATCTATGTGTTACGGATCTATTGGAATAATTGAGTATGCCAATTTTTGTAGTCGCTTAACCCTTTATTTTTAATTCGGTGCCGAAGGGCAGCACAAGATTTTTACATAAAACGGCGAAAGCGCTTTAAAGCTATAAAACAAAATAAATTTAATAAATTCTATCTATTCTAATAGGTATACTATTCTTACTTGGTTTACTTCCAATACTCTATAATTTTTAGCTTTCCAAAGCTATGATTTCGCTTTATAAAAGAATAAAGCATCCATTTGCTCTCAACGCGTTCAAAGAAAAGAAGGAGGAAACGGATGTGACTTAAATTCTACTTATAACTTATTGTCACTTAGGCTCCTAATGCATATTACTTATTATAATTTAGCTTCTAGTGAATATAACATAGCTTGAGATCCCTCTCCAGAGCTGTGTTGCCAACATTCTCCCCCGGTATTACGATGCTTGCGGAGTAGATACCTCTATGTTCACTGCTCTCGTGGTTTTCTGACATCCAGTACTGCTATCTTCGTCGCTGGTCGATGATACACGCCGGTTCCGGTTTTGACTATAGCACTTCTTACTTGTCCGTCTTTGGCTATGAAGGTACTGGTGACAATTCCTTTGGGCCACGAGTACCGTGGAAGCTGCGGGTCGATAATAAGAACAATGTCGTCGACTTCAATCGGTTTGACCTTAGAAAACCATTTCGACCTCCTCGTTAAGATTGGCAAAACTTCTTTTATCCACCGCTTCCAAAAGCAGTCCGCTAAGTATTGCGAGTGGCGCCATGAATGTCGAACATATTGGTTGGTAGAATCGAAGTTTCCTGGGGGCTTTTGTTCATTCGAGCTACCCAACAAAAAATGATTGGGAGTTAAGGCTTCTTCTTCTGCAGTATCTAAGGGCACGTAGGTAAGAGGACGACTATTGAGGATACTTTCGACTTCAATTAAAAGATTTTGGAGTTTTTCGTCCGAAAGCTTCGATGACGGTGCAGCGATTTTATATAAGATGTTTTTTGCGGAGCGTATCATGCGCTCCCACGCGCCACCCATGTGTGGGCTTCCTGGTGGTATAAACGTCCATTTAGTTTCATACTCCGCAAGTTTATCACATAGATTTTCGAAATTTATTTTTGGGTACGCATCCCGTAGTTCCTTTTCAGCTGCTACGAAGTTCTTCCCATTGTCACTGTAGATATGTAACGGAATACCTCTTCTGGCGATAAAATTTCTTATAGCAGAGACACAGGAGTTCATAGAAAGAGAGTATGCCACTTCGATATGAGCAGCACGGCATGTCAAGCATGTGAAAAGAACGCCATATCGCTTCTCTTGATGTCTTCCCACAGTCACGTGTATCGGACCAAAGTAATCCACGCCTACAAAGGAAAAAGGTCTCTCAAAGGCAGCGGTGCGCGCAGGGGGTAATTCACCCATTAACGGTACGACTGGTCTGGCTTTTTCGTTTTTACAAACTTGACATGAAGTTCGAACTGATTTTAACAAGCGTCTTAAACCGGCGATATAAAATTTCTGGTGAATTTCATTGAGCACGGTCTCATGGTGGACATGATGGTACTTACGATGATACCAATCTACTACTAGTTTTGTGATACAATGTTGTTTTGGCAAAATAATCGGATTTTTAAATTCTTCACTTTTGGCCGCGCATTGTATACGGCTGTTCATTCTTATCACGTTTCTATCATCAATAAAGGCTGATAGCTTGTGCAAAGGATCGTTTTTACGCATGATCAGTACAGAACCGGAATCAGAATCTTTGATTTCGAAGTGAAAGACGTCATTCTGAGCAATACGAAATAATTGCGCTTTAGCCCAGAGAAGTTGCTCTCTGGTTAAAATCAGGTTGATATTTTTGTTAAAATTATATTTTTTGTTATCCACTTTGATTTTAAGATTTTCTATAAAACGTTTCACATTCGCTAAGCTGCGCCACAAGTACTCCCATCTCGAGAAACGATTTGGGTCGATGACCTTAGATTGATCTATTTGAAATCCTACAAGGAAGGGTGGGGTTTCTAAGAATGCCTCGGTAGGCGCTCTCTCAATTTGAAAATTTTCATATAGATCTTGTTGAGGCCAATGCTCACTAGGCTTTGTTAAAAACTCTGGTCCGCAAAACCATTCATTTGTTGATGCAAATTCAATTTGAGTTTTCGATTTTGTTGCTTTATCGGCGACGTTTTGCTTCGACGGCACATAGAGCCACTTGGAGCCGTTCGTATTCGCTTGTATTTCCGCAATTCGAAACATCACAAACTGTTTATATTTACGAGGAT